>JAZAYU010000019.1:5480871-5921816 GCA_038501625.1 Corbicula japonica
AAAAATAGACTTAAACAAAAATGTTAATGAAATGTTGATGCCTGTTTGCACATAAAAAAACAGGTTTACAAATTCTGAATATGAATTTGACTAGAATATTGTAAAGCAAGATATAAACAACTTCAAGATTATGATGGGGAAAAAAAAAAGTTGCTAGTATTGTTTAAACCATTTACACCATATATACGGGTTTCATCGCATGTGCAACCAGTGTAGATCCAGATCAGCTGGCACGTCTGTGCTGTATGATCAGGATTAGCACTGTTGGCATCTTGGTCAAAAATATTTTTATCATTTTTATATGGGAATACAACACTACAAATGGAATAAATGGTTAAAAAAAGATAGAGATAATTGATGGAAACCAGTCTCAAATCTCAAGCATCTGATTGGCTGAAATGGCGAGCAGTCGCCATTTCAGCCAATCAGATGCTTGAGATTTGAGACTGGTTTCACTGACCAGTTTACTGGGCGTGAACAGATGGTCCATTATACTACTGAGGACTTTGATGCATGCCGACATCTCGTCTTGTGCCTCCATCATGTCACGTATATGGCACAGCATCATGGGTAACAGCACCTCTCGACACTCGGGCTTCGCAAACAGCTCGGTCTGCACGAGATCCTCGACACATTTAATCTTCTGGATCTTCAGGCGATTCTTTGGCACGTGGTTCAGAAACTCCACAAATAACTGACTGGAATTTAAAAGAGCCTAGTGACTTGGCAGGTCGCAAACTGTGGTATCATTTAATTTCGTGTGATCAAATTTCACTCAAAAAACATAAATGACTTTTTCAGAACACGTGTCACCTAATATTGCATTTGATAGGAGATTTGCTCCAAACATAGTGAAACAGGAGTGTTGTCGCCTATGGCTTTGATAATGCAGATGATAAATTCCAGGTTTTAATTGAATAGGACATATACTTTTAAAAAAATAGGCAACATTAAGTGTCATGTTCAAGTTGGTGGACTACTGGACCCTTCTGCCAGACTATAGGATCCCTTTGTGTCTTCTTGCTATAGCAGGTAACACAATAAAACCATACAAAATAAAAAGATTTCATGTAAAACAAGCTTCATACCTTAGCTCTACAGCATTGAACACTTTGAGTATATCTGATATAGTAGCGGGCATGTTCCGGAGAGCGTAGCCTTGAGCCCTGACTGTCCGATCGGAGGTATACAACATCATCCCTCCTATGGACTGTATCAGCTGCTTCAACATTATCTCAAACTGTTGTTTGCCACGGTTCTCATTTAACCTGCATAAAGTAAAGTGTTTATTTACTGTGGATGCACATTAAATTCCTGGGCACAAAATTTCATAGTTTTGCATAAGACAACATTTTCTTTGATTTATTTTAACCCTTTCCTCCATAAATACGCATTTTTACGCATGTGCGACTAGTGTAGATTAAAAAACAGGTACCCAATGAATATTACTGATCTTACAGTATTTTGGTATCTTTTTTTTTGGGGGGGGGGGGGTTAAAATTTCACTCTAAAGACATGTTTTTTTAGCGCAGGCAAAAAATGTACACTTGATTGTTCTCATAAGACAGGATATTCAATGGTTTGATTTCCCTAGAGTTTGATTTTCAGCACTTACACTACTGTGAAATACATGAAAATTAAACTGCCACAACATATAATGATACCAGAGTACCACATTTCTAACTTACATGGCGAACAGTTCCCTAGAGCGGATGATGAACTTGAAGATATATTCGAGAGATTTCATCGCCAGTCGGAATGACGGCTCATGCTCAGTGTCTTCGTTGGCGTTGTCAACATACTCCTTCAGTATGGACATCAACTTGCTGCAAATAACAGAGGTAACAGTGAAAATCAACATGTTGTTGTCTACATACACTGTACTTCTTTAGTATGGGCATCAACTTGCTGCAAATAATGTAAATGCCAGTGAACATAAAGCCGTGTTTCTCCATAGATATGTCTAATTTTCCGTGTGCAACCAGTGTAGATCCAGTGTAGATCCAGATCAGTCTGCACGTTCAGGATTTACACTGTTTGCTGAATAGTCAGAACTAATAAAATCAACAGTGTAGATTCTGATCTGCATACTATAAATGTGCAGGCTGATCTGGATCTACACAGGTTGCATATGGGATAAAATCTGTATCCATGGAGGAAGCAAGAAATTTATGAAATAGACAAAAGCTTTGAGGTAATGTCTGTTTACCGGGTACCGTCATTGTTCGAATATAAGCCACACTCATGTATAAGCCGCATCGCACCCAAACGTGATAGAACAGATGAAAACGGCTTAACGAAAAGTATAAGCAGCCAAACCTGTGTATAAGCCGCACCCCCAACTTTTTACTTCCAAATTCTGGGGAAAAAGTGCGGCTTATATTCAAACAATGACAGTAATTTATTATGATATCCTGATGACGGTGTAAGCCAATATTTTGATAATTTAACTCAGGAATGCAAAACAACAATTGTGTTTGTTATGGAATTATTAATTAATGATATTTACACTTCAACTTAAAACGCTATAATAAAGTCTTACCGTACAAATACCCCAATGAATCTAATAGTGAACAATGTAAATCCTGATCAGATGGCAGAGATACAGACTTCAAGATACATTTGTGCCGTCTGATCAGGATCTGCATTGTTCGCTTTTGATTTATTAGGATATTTCAGACCAAAATCTCATACACATAAAAAAGGCTTAGATATGGACTAAAGTGTACCATTTAGACACATTTAGGCATTTGTGTGATAGGTTCTTACTTGTAAGCTGTGGTGATACTGAAGGAGTTGATGTAGGCATCCAGTATGGGTCGGAATTGGTAATACCTGCTGTCTGCAACCAAGCCGATGATGTATACCTGTAACAGACAAGGATATGTTTTCCTGTGAATTCATTAATATTCATAAAGTACTACTGTGAATTCAATAATGTTCATGGAGTACTACTGTGGAATCATTAATATTCATGAGGTACTACTGTGAATTCATTAATATTCATGTAGTACTACTGTGGAATCATTAATATTCATGAGGTACTACTGTGGAATCATTAATATTCATGGCGTACTATTGTAGAATCATTAATATTCATGAGGTACTACTAAGAAATCATTAATATTCATGGATTACTACTGTGGATTCATTTATATTCACCGGGTATTAATTTTCATAGATTCTGTGGGCAGATCAATGAAGAATTGAAACCCTGATAAAATACAGTCAAACCTGTGAAGCAGTCACACAAGGGAGTGACAAAAAGTGGCTGCTGAACACAGGCGGTTGTAATGACAGGTAAAAATTAAAACAAAATGTCAGTTTAGGACATATTCAAACTGGCTGTTTAAGATAGATGGTTGCTGAATGCAGGTGGCTGCTAAGGCAGGTTCAACTGTATATCCTTGAGATCACACTGAAAATAATACCTCCTTGATAGTGAGACCAAAGGAGACTGATTTAAACCCCTATCAATATGCCCTAAATCCAATGTTCAACCATTGTAGATCTAGATCAGCTTGTTTGTGCATGCTGATCTGGATTACCGCTGGTTGCTCATGTGATTAAAGGTCTATCCATGAAGTAATTGTATGGATTGTTAAGGCATAAGCAATAGCCAATTTTGGAAAACAAAAAGGGCATAAAATATTTGTCTTCTCCTTTTTGTCAATTGAGATCCTTATCAGACTGCAAAATGATCTGGATCTACACTGGTCACATAATTATGATATAAATGTAAATGTATTATCCATGGAGTAAACTATTAAAACAAGTCTTGCCTTCTTTTTTTAACCCTGAACTCTATGGAATATGGCTGTTGTCCCATGATTAAACACAGTAGTTTCAGATCTGCACTTCTTGCTTTTGATTCATTAGGTTATTTCTAACCAAAAAAGTGACTATTATAGATTCAGACCAGATGGCACGAATGTGTTTGCTGGTTTGGATTTACACAGGTTGCACAGGCAATAAAACCCATATATATGGAGTTAAGGGTTACTTAATCCTTTTCTCCATAAATATGCATTTTTACGCATGTGCGACCAGTGTAGATCCGGATCAGATGGCACGGATCTGCACTGGTCACATTTCGGTCAGAAATAACCTAATGAATCAAAATGCAAACAGTTTAGATCCTGATCAGACGGCATGAATGTGCCGGCTGATCTGGATCTAAACTGTTCGCCCTAGCAATAAAGGTGTATCTATACAGGAAAGGGTTAAACATTATGCCTAATATAGTGAAACCTCTCATAAAAGACCATACTGACAATAAGACCAGCTGATAATTAGACCACTATTACAACGTCCCTTTTAACAGTTCTGCATTATTTTCTTCCTTAAAATTAAGACCTCCCTATTATTTAAATCACTTTTGTCCATCCAGTCCTAGAGGCAGGGAATGGCTTAAAGGGAGACTTGGGAGAAATAGTTTCTCAAATTTCCGTCTACTGAGGCAAGGGAGAAGTTTTTCCCTTTGTGTTTCTTATACATGTAGAAAGCTGAAAACTCCCTTAAATTTTCCCTGTTCTCACAGCCTAAGCCGATCCCTGCAGAGGTGGTCTTATTAGAGAGGTTTCACTGTAAGTCTATGTTGTAGATGATTTTTTGGATACTCACCAGAGCATCAAAGACTAGATTGTCGTAGAGGTCTGACACAGTGTTCTGCATGAGGATGTAAAACAACGAATCTAGCAAGTCCTGAAGAAACTGAAATATTCAAGCACACATTTACAAATCACTAGTAAGTAATGATCTCTGTATCATAAAACTTTGGTTAAATTTTCAAAACATTTCAAGCTTGCTTTAGGGGATGCATCCTATACAAGCGGTCTACATTCAAACAATGAAAGTTAAACGGGGTAAATTGGTTGGTCTAGTACACAATAAACTGTAAACCCATTTCTCCTTATATACGCCTTTATCCCATGGTTGAACAGTTTAAATCCAGATCAGCTGCACATCAGTGCAATCTGATCAGGATCTAAAATGTTCCCTTTTAGATTCACGAGGTTATTTCTGACCAAGAGGCCAAAAGTGTAGATCAAGATCAGATGGCATGGATGTGCTGGCTGATCTGGATCTACACTGGTAGCAAATGTAATTATAGGTGTAAATATGGAGTAAAGGCTTAACAACAGTGGAGAGTTACACAGAGAGTACAGATAGCGTAAAAATCCTTTTAAAGGCCCCCAGGGGCGTTTATTAGAAGAGGGGCGTTTAATAGGAATTTTAGGGTATGTCCTGCACATTTATCTAAGCAAATGTTAAAATATTTTCAAGCACTTACTACCTTCTGTTATTTACAAGCATATACAGGTATCTATCTACAGGGTGTTTCATAATATGTGATACAAACATTGTAGTTATAACTATATTATCAGTGAAACAACAATTATTTGAAAGTGTATCAGATATTATGAAACACCCTGTACACTATGACTTATAGAGTTCTAAAAGCATTGGGTGATAACAAATAGTTTAAAATGTTCCACTGACATAAGAAATTTTAAAATGAGTCTAAATGGTGTATCATCAAAGTTTTCAACAAGTCAAAACAATTGTGCCATATCGTATTATAATGAAACTTCAAGGTTCTAAATGAGCTTTTCTTGAAATTTCAAGGGTCAAACTCCTGTTTCAAGGGGTAAATGAAACTCCTGTATTAACCCTTTCCTTGATATATTTTTACGCTTGTGCGACCAGTGTAGATCCAGATCAGCCGGCACATCCGTGCCGTCTGATCAGGATCTGCACTGGTCACATTTTGGTCAGAAATAACCTAATGAATCAAAAAGCGAACAGTTTAGATCCTGATCAGATGGTACGGAAGTGACGGCTGATCTGGATCTAAACTGTTCGCCCTAGCAATAAAGGTGTATCTATACAGGAAAGGGTTAAAGTTGAATGATAATACATTTGTACATACAGGCTAAGTGTTTCTGGGTGATTTACTGGGGAAGAAAAACTCTATCTGTTACTAGGAAAAGGATAACATTTGCATTCTTAGGTGAGTGATGTCAATTGTTAGTGATGTCATGTAGAAAATTAAGTTTGCATTAAAGTCAACAATTAAGCATAATGAAACAAAATTTAGATTGCATACAAATACACGTTTCTTATGTACGAAAAAATGTATGCAAGAAAAAGTATCTTGCACACAACTTTTGGTTAAGATAGGAAAATCTGTCAACTCAGGTGAACTGTTTTGGCGGGAACTCGGCGGAGCCTCATTTCTGCAAAATCAGTTCACCCTCAGTGACAGATAATTCTATCTTCACCTGACTCTCATGCAAGATACCTATATGCATAACTGAGATCAGTGGTGAAATATAGAACATGCCAAAAACAGTTGAGTAAACTAAATTAACCCTTTCCTCCATTTATATGCTTTTTGGCATGGGTGAACAGTGTAGATCCAGATTATCCGGCACATCCATGCCGTCTGATCAGTATAAACACTGTTTGCTTTTCGGTCAGAAATAATTTAATGAATCAATAAGCAAACAGTGAAGATCCTGATCAGACAGTATGGATGTGCCGGCAGATCTGGATCTACACTGTTCCCCCCTGCCATAAAGGCATTTATATGGAGGATAGGGTGCAAAGCTGATGAATGACAGGTCTTAATACAACTTCAAGTATTTGTAGAACTGGCCTTAAACAGAGGGGTAGCCCGATTGAAAAACAAGTGTAGGAATAGACTTTGTTAAGGGGGTCCCAACTGCAGGCCCCCGGGAAAAAATTGAAGGTTAAATTGTATCTACATGTATTATGGAGTACATCTCAGAATTTTTCTGTAAATGAAGTGTATGGATGATCTTTCATTGCCTTAAAGTAACTATGCCAATATAATAAACACATATTTTTGACACTGTTTGCAAATAGCCTACCAGCATTGACCAGCTGGATGTAAAAATATAAAACCTGCAGAGTACAACATGTCAAAATAATGTAAACCAACAGATTTTTACGCATACAAATTTTCAAGTTTTTGCAAGGTTATCACAATTTTTTTCACATTTTTTTCTAGTTTCAAAAAATAATTTTTTAAACCTGCAGACATATTTTTTAGTCACAAATATTTGTCGAGAAAATTATTTGGTCGCAAATATTTGTTGTTCACAAACATTCGTAGCGAAAATTGTTTGACTAAAATTATTTGTACCAAAAATTATTTGGTCATAAATATTTGTTAGTTAACAGTATTGTTCGAAGGCAGTTATGGTCAAGTAATATGGCATTTTAAATGAAATTCTTTCAATATAAAGTCATTAACAATATATCAAATTAATTTGTCTGCATGCAAGTGTTTGATTAAGAGAGTAATGTTAAGCGTTTAGTGTGATTTGAGCAGTTTACTACTTAGCAGTGCTAATCTAACCACCACACAATACAACACACGCCCATCTACCTTTACTATCTCCTCTCCATCTACATTCCTTAAAAACGTCAGGTGTTTCTTTAACGAGGCTGTGTCATTCTCATTAAGAATCTTCTGCCACTTTAAACAGCCTAGCAAGTCAACTGCACAGAGAGAAAACATTCTGTAGAGTACATGTAACATAGATATCATGCAAGGAAATAAATATTGTCTGCTTCCGGCAGTTTGCTTCAGGGCTTAACTGCATTACTGCCTTTTGTATTTATAATAAATCTGCTACTGAAAATCTAGCTAACATCTTTTATAAAATCATTAAATTTTAAGTCCATATTATTCCATGTTTTTTTTAAAGCAGATCATCCATATGCAATCTGATCTGGATCTACTATTGACACATCATGGTCTGAAATGCTGAAATGACCTAATGAATCTAAAAGCAAACCATGTAGATTGTGATCAGATGACACGGATGTTCCGGCTAATCCGGAACTATACTGTTCATCATGCAATAAAGGTGTATTCATGGATTAAAAGATTATTTATTTAAAGGCAGAAATGTACATCTTTATACAAAATTGTGAGGCAGGTGTGCAGTTAAGCTCTGAATAAATACAGCAGAACTCTAAGTTATTAAGAATGCTGGGATAAAGCATTCACATGACATGCAGCTATAGACCTTTCCTCCATAGACACACCTTCATTGTGTGGGCGAACAGTGTAGATCCAGATCAGCCAGCACATCCGTGCCATCTGATCAGGATCTGCACTATCGCTTTTTGATGTGTTAGGTTATTTCTGACCAAAATGCGACCAGTGCAGATCCTGATCAGACGGCATGGATGTGCTTGCTGACCTGTATCTACACTGGTCGCACACGTGTAAAAATGTGTATATATGGAGGAAAGGGATAGACAAGCTACAGTGTTCTACCTTGACGATCTCTTCACCATCTACGCGCATCAAATGCTCCAGGTGGCGTTTTAACAGTGTCTGGTCATTCATGACTTCCTGCCATCTCAATAAACCCAGTAAATCAACTGGATCGGGAAACGATGAGAATAAAATAATGTGACAAAACTTCCAATGATAAATGTAATTATTTGAAATAAACAGCATCAATTACTTCAGAATTAAACAGAAAATAATGTGATATGGGGCGTGTCACGGGAAAAGGTACCTTCGGACAGTTGACGTCCAATCCTTAAAATGACGTCATACAGTTGAGCAGACGACTTTTATGCATTTCGCGGTAAAAATACCATTTTATTGTCAAAATGTGTAACAAAATCACCTTTTATTTATGAAAAAATAATAGATAGTTGTACGTTCATTCTAAATATAGTAACAACTAAAATGTTACAAAATATGACCGAAGGTACCTTTTCCCGTGGCATGCCCCATATCTGGATCATGCCATTATCAATGTCGACTCAGGTAAACTGTTTTGGCAGAGCCTCATTCCCGCAAAAACAATTACCTTTGCCGACAGATTTTTCCATCTTCACCTCAGTCTCACAGAAGATACTTATATACTTCAGACTGATATGAATATCACATCAATCTCAATGAATCGTAACAGATCTAGGACATTTTAACCCTTTCCTTGATATATACGCATTTTTACGCATGTGCGACCAGTGTAGATCCAGATCAGCCGGCACATCTGTGCCGTCTGATCAGGATCTGCACTGGTTGCATTTTGGTCAAAAATAACCTAATGAATCAAAAAGCGAACAGTTTAGATCCTGATCAGACAGCATGGATGTGCCGGCTGATCTGGATCTCAACTGTTCGCCCTAGCAATAAAGGTGTATCTATACAGGAAAGGGTTAAACATCTGGTTTTTTTTTTCAAAATCAAAATGATCAGAGTTGAATACAAATTCTTAATCCTTTACTCCATAGCAGGTTTTATTGCGTGTGCCAACAGTGTAGTTCTGGATCAAGCCGGCACATCTGTTCACTGTTTGCCTTCATGATAATAGTCATGACCCATGGAGTAAAGGATGAATTTGTGTTTGGACAGAGGGATTTACTCCACATATACAGTTTTTATCGCATGTGCGACTACTATAAATCCAGATCAGATGACAAATCAATGCCATCTGATCTGGATCCATACTGGTCACTTCTTGGTAAGAAATGACCTAATGAATTAAAATGCAAAAGGTGTAGATCCTGGTCAGACAACAAGGTTGTGCTGGCTGAACTGGATCTACACCGCCCATGCAATAAAAGTTGTATCTATGGAATAAGGGGTTAAGGCTACAGTGGGTGACACTAGCATCTGCATTAGCTGATCTGTCCTTATACTTACCGTTATGTGTAAGTTTAGTTGAACACACATAGGTGGAGATTTTAAAACTGTCTTTATAACTTAAAGAGTATGGTCCACTATACAGAGGTATCTTTGGAAGACGGGAGTGTGTAGTGCCGGCACTTGGTCCGTAGTGACCGGAACCAGTTATGTTACTGGCTTCCAGCTCTTTCAAGGTCGACGGGAGGTCAAGATAAGCATGATGCATCTTGTCATCTTTCTTGTTGTCAATCTAAATTAGACAGAAGTGTTAACTTTAAATTTTAACCCTTTACTCCATATATATGCATTTTTTACGCATGTGCTAACAGTTCAGATCCAGATCAGCTGGCATAGCTGTGCCAGCTGATCTGGATCTGCACTGGTTGCATCTTGGTCAGAAATAACCTAAATAATCATAATTTGAACAATGTAGATCCTGATCAGATGGCAGAGATGTGCCAGCTGATCTGGATCTACACTGTACATCCAAGCAATAAACGTGTATCTATCGATTAAAGTGTTTACCCATTGTAAGAGCTAATAAGGTGTAATCAATGAAACTATACATGCAGATTAGCCTGCACATCTGTGAAGTCGGATCTGGATCTACAATTTCACTTCTTGGTCTGAAATGACCTTTTGAATTTAAAAGCAATAAGTTTAGATCCAGATCAGACTGTATTTTGTGCTTTTAGAAGTGTGCATAAGTAATCCCCATAAACCCAATGCAATCAAGCCACTTGATTGCGTCTTTGTAGAATAATAGAGTGGTGCAAGTTCATGCTCCCATAAATTATTATCTGAGTTTAGACAAAAAATTTGTGCCCATGATATTTAATGATATTAGAATAAGTAGTTACCTTGTAGAGCAAGAGATCATGTTCTTCGTCCTTCAATGTTGTACCATTCTTGTTGAGCAACTTGACAAATGCCATCGCAAAGGGCTTCTCATTCTTGTCTTTGGCTACAAACAATCCAAACAATGTGTCACATATACAGTATACAAAACACATTTAACCCTTTACTCTATACAAACACTTTTTACACATGTGCAACCAGCGTAGATCAAGATCAGCCAACACATCCATGCCATCTTATCTGAATCTGCACTGGTTGCATTTTTGTCAGAAATAACCTAATCAATCTAAAAGCAAACAGTGTAGATCCTGATCAGCTGGCACAGATGTGCCAGCTGATCTAGATCTACAATGTTCACATGTGCAATAAAGGTGTATCTATGGAGGAAAGGGTTAATATAAACAGTATACATTTATGAATCTATCACTTCCACTAACCTCTCTGTGCAAATAAGTCAGTACTGTTATCAGTATAAAATTCACTACCAGTGTCAAATAATGATGATCACTGTATTGTGCAACAAATTGTCTGGGCAATTTAGGCAACAGAAAATTAATTCCTAGATTCTCATTCAAATTTTGGTAAAAAATGGGGCTGGTGGGTGGGTTTTATTTTTTACTTAACATTCACAATTTTCTATGCTTGTGTAGTGCGAAGATAAATAAGCATCTAGCCAAGTATGAATTGCTAATTCGCACTTAAATGTTTAATTCTACGTTTTTGTACTCTATTGATTGGAACTTGTAATGTAACTTTGGATAAAAAACATTCGGGCGACGTGATTTTCGAGGGGCGGATGGGGGATGAGAATCTAGGAATTAATTTTCTATTGCCTTAGTCTGTGTAATATATTTGACACAAATGTTATAACAGTGCAAGGAATGCAAGAAAAATTATCTTCCATAAAACATTAGGTAAAGATAGAAAAATCTGTCATTTCTGTTGTACAGATTTGGCCGGAACTCTTGGTAACAGATTTTTCCATCTTCACCTCACACCCATGCAATATACTTATATGCTCAATTTTGCATCAAAATTTACAAAATTACATTTAAATTGATCATTTGTTTCTGGAAAATGATATCAAGGCTGAAGGTTATAAAACTGAGCATGGAAACCAGTCTCAAATCTCAAGCATCTGATTGGCTGAAATGGCAACCAGTCGCCATTTCAGCCAATCACATACTTGAGATTTGAGACTGGTTTCCATGCTCAGTTTTATAACCTTGGGCACAAATGTCCCGAAAAAGATCTTTAATCTATTAATTTGACTAGGCCTTTCTGTGTAACAATGGGAATTTTCAGCACTTACTTTCATTCCTGGACTTGTGTTTGAAGAGGAACTTGAGGTGTAGACCTTTGAACTCTGATTCTGTTGATACAGCAACCTAAAAAAATAATTCACTTCAATATTAATTCCTAGGAATGGACCGAATATTCCTTCAATCGCATTCAGTTTGACAATAAATATTCAAATATGTTTTTTGTATTATGTTTTAATATGTTGTCTCTTTCAAAAGACTGTTGAATTAAAATTACTGGACTCGTCCATACATGTAATAAAATCTGTCTATACCAGCCTGAAGACCACTTGTAGAGCCCTTTCAAAAATTACCCAAACTTAATCCATTCCTCCATAGACACACCTTTATGCTGGGTGAGCAATGTAGATCCAGATCAGCCAGCACATCCGTGCTGTCTGGTCAGGGTCTGCACTGTTCCCTTTTTGATTTGTTAGGTTATTTCTGTCCAAAATGCGACCAGCGCAGATCCTGATCAGACGGCATGGATGTGCCGGCTAATCTGGATCTTCACTGGTCGCACATGCATAACAAGAGCCAGTCGGAAACGACTGCACGCTCGACTATTCGAAAAGTCAGAATTATTAAGCACATTGTAACTGGGCTTCATTTAAACTGGGGAGTGATTCAGGAGTTTATGACACCCCCAACAAACACACATGAACAAAAGTTTCTTAATCCAAGTTAGGAAATCAATAAATTACACTTAATTTATTCTTGTAGATTTGTTTTAGGGTTTACACAACCCAGCCCATAAACCCCTGATCCCACACCCATCAACCCACTATCTTTGCCCACCTATAGTGGTGTGGCGTGGTGAAGTACAGTATGGTATGCTGGTTGCTGTTGTTGGTGGTGGTGTTGCTGTTGTTGGTGGTGGTGGTGTTGCTGTTGTTGGTGGTGGTGTTGTTGCTGTTGTTGGTGTTGTTGTTGGTGGTGGTGTTGTTGGTGTTGGTATTGTTGGTGTTGTTGGTGGTGGTGGTGGTAGTGTTGTTGCTGGTCGTGGTGGTGGTGGTGTTGGTTGTTGGTGTTGTTGTTGTTACTGTTGTTGGTGGTGGTGTTGATGTTGTTGTTGGTGGTGGTGTTGATGTTGTTGGTGTTGTTGTTGGTGGGGGTGTTGCTGGTGGTGGTGGTGTTGTTGTTGGTGCTGGTGTTGATGTTGTTGGTGTTGTTGTTGTTGGTGTTGTTGTTGTTGGTAGTGGTGTTGTTGTTGTTGGTGGTGGTGTTGGTGGTGGTGATGATGTTGTTGTTGGTGGTGGTGGTGTTGTTGTTGGTGGTGTTGGTGTTGTTGTTGTTGGTGGTGTTGTTGTTTTTGGTGTTGTTGGTGGTGGTGATGGTGTTGTTGTTGTTAGTGGTGGTGTTGTTGATGATGGTGGTGGTGGTGTTGTTGTTTGTGTTTGTGTTGTTGTTGGTGGTGGTGTTGATATTGTTGTTGGTGGTGGTGTTGGTGTTGTTGTTGGTGGTGTTGTTGTTGTTAATGGTGGTGCTGTAGTTGTTGTTGGTGGTGGTGTTGGTGTTGTTAATGGTGTTGTTGTTGTTGGTGGTGGTTGTGTTGTTGGTGGTGGTGATGGTGTTGTTGCTGGTGTTGTTGTTGTTGTTGTTAGTGGTGGTGGTGGTGTTGGCGGTGTTGTTGTTGTTGTTGTTGGTGGTGGTGTTGTTGTTGTGTTGGTGTTGTTGTAGTTGTTGTTGGTGGTGGTGTTGGTATGTGGAGGTGGTGGTGGGTGGTGGGGGTACAGTACAGTACAGTGTTATGGTATGGTATGGTATGGTATGGTATGGTATGGTATGGTATGGTATGGTATGGTATGGTATGGTATGGTATAGTATAGTCTATGCACCCACTACCCACCCCACAATTACTCAACACTTTCAACCAAAGTATGTTAAGGACATCTGTTTTAAACCTTTTATATAGCATTTCATATGAAAAACACTAACATTGAAACTTTAACAATTATTTATAAGTCTTAATTCTAATTTCAAGTGAAAAGGGGCAAAAATCAAATATAAAAAAGCAAGGATGAGTTATGGGCCTTTGAAAATAAACCTGATGTAAGATAAAATAAAGGTATACAAAGTTTTAAACCTTAATTTTTAAGTCTAAAAAGGGCAGTAATTTGAAAAAAATCAAAGAGTTATGGTTCTTGGCATACATAGTCAGGGTCATGATGGTGAATAAGTTTCAAAGCTATAGTACAAGAAGTATGAAAGTAACTAGCTTGCACGCAAACTTTAACCTGAAATTCTAAGTCGAAAAAGGGCCATAATTTGATTAAAAATGAAAGAAAGAGTTATGGTTCTTGGCATACATAGTCAGGGTCATGATGGTAAACAAGTGTCTTAAGTCTCAAAGCTATAGTACAAGAAGTATTAAAGTAACTAGCTTGCACGCAAACTTTAACCTGAAATTCTAAGTTGAAAAAGGGCCATAATTTGATTAAAAATGAAAGAAAGAGTTATGGTTCTTGGTATAAATAGTCAGGGTCATGATGGTAAACAAGTGTCTTAAGTTTCAAAGCTATAGTACAAGAAGTATGAAAGTAACTAGCTTGCATGCAAACTTTAACCTGAAATTCTAAGTCGAAAAAGGGCCATAATTTGAACAAAATGGAAGTAAGAGTTATGGTTCTTGGCATACAATCTTGAAATATGATGATGAACAAGTGTTGAAAGTTTCAAAGCTGTAGTATAAGTAGTATGGAAGTTATGGGTTTGCACAGTAGCTTGCACACAAACTTTAACCTGAAATTCTTAGTCGAAAAAGGGGCATAATTTGATAAAAATGAAAGTTAGAGTTATGGTTCTTGGCATACATACTTGGGATATGATGATGAACAAGTGTTGAAAGTTTCAAAGCTGTAGTATAAGTAGTATTGAAGTTATTAGTTTGTATAGTAGCTTGAACGCAAACTTTAACCTGAAATTCTAAGTCAAAAAAGGGCCATAATTTGATCAAAATGAAAGTCAGAGTTATGGTTCTTGGTATACACACTCTGGACATGATGATGAACAAGTGTGCCAAGTTTAAAAGCTGTAGTATAAGTAGTATTGAAGTTATGAGTTTGTACAGTAGCTTGCACGCAAACTTTAACCTGAAATTCTAAGTCAAAAAGGGCCATAATTTGATCAAAATGAAAGTTAGAGTTATGGTTCTTGGCATACACACTCGGGACATGATGACGAACAAGTGTGCCAAGTTTAAAAGCTGTAGCTATAGTAGTTTTTAAGATATAGGTAGGTTGCACGTAAACTTTAACCAAAGCGGGACGCTGACGGCGACGGCGACGCCGACGCCCAAGTGAGTACAATAGCTCGACATATTCTTCGAATAGTCGAGCTAAAAATGCATATATACAGAGGAAAGGGTTAACTTGATTCACTGCTCTCAAACATGAGCAGAGGATTTACATCTATTTGTCTCCAGCACAATCACATCAACCTCATAGAAATTTCTGGACATATTGAGTTTGTGGACATATTAACAAACACTGATTAAAGTCAAATAACATTTTGAATATTCAAACATGCCTAACGATTATTTGAATAGTGATTGCAGTATTGGATCCCATCTCTGTGAATGACACAGAAAGTTATAAATTATTATTACATTTAAGTAAACTAACTCTTATATTTTTTAAAATTTAGGATTTGAAAATCTAGGGCTAGATCTTGTTATAAAATCCTCAACAATTTGTACCCCACAAATATACACAAAATTACAGTAATAAATAAATGTGCATGATATATCTTAAAATATCAATGAGCAGCATCCATTAATGAAATCATGCTGACTTGTAATGCCCTAAAAAAAATTCACCTACCTTGACTATTTCGGACCATTTTGGTTTATCTTCATGATAGTAGATGAGAGTTTTATATTCGGAGCAACCAATACCATCACTGCCACAACCAGGATTTATCACTCCCTGAAATCAAAGAGATTTTATATTCTGAGCAACCAATACAATCGCTGCCACAACCAGGGTTTATAACTCCCTGAAATCAAAGAGATTTTATATTCTGAGCAACCAATAACATCGCTGCCACAACCAGGGTTTATCAATCCCTGAAATCAAAGACTTTTCTCAGATTCCAACTTGAATTATTCACCAAAATAGATTTGGTAACAGTTCTGCAATAAAACTAGAATTTGGTGTTCCTCGGTACATGACTTGTGTCGCCTAAAACTGCATTTGAAAGGGGCATAACTCAAACAAGTAAAACGGGAATTATTATTCTTGTCGTCACCTATGGCTTATTCATGCAGATGATTTATTTAAGTGAATAGGACAAGAACTTTTAAAATTATAGGTAATATGTAGTTTCATATTAAAGCTGGGGGACTACAAGCTGCCACCAATGACGATGATGCCTCCGGACAATCCGGACGATGATGCCTCTGATTGGATCCCTATGTGTCTAGATGCTAACACAGGCGACACAATAACTTACACCCCTATCTGTTTATTGTATGGATACAACTTGCACACATGTGTGCAGTCCAGTCTTACAGTTTGCTTCTTGGTAAGAAATTATCTAATGGATCTAAAAGAAAACTTTGTAGATCCTGATCAGATGGAAAGAATGTGCCTGGATCTGTAAGATGTAGTAAAGGGTTAAGAAGTGTTTTTTAGCGTTATCTTCTCAACGATACTCAAAATCCTTGCAGCAGTTACTTCCCCTTATAGTAAAGTAACTGCTGATATCACAAACATTTTTAACAGTATTTTGAAATTTTGTATATGTAATCTAATAAAATTATGTTTGAATGCTAACATGTCCCAAGTTCAGTATTCATCTAAAATAATAAAAAATAGCATGCAAGTAAATAAATATTCATTAGAAACGTTAAAAAATATCTTTCTTTTTGGAATCGTCACCACATATTTATCATCATCACATGGTTTGTTATGTCACATGTGATGGCAGAGATTTGTGCCTATCAAATCACTGCTTGGAGATTGTACAATACTTTTTCTTTGTCTGTTTTATTTTTGTTTTAGCCATCGTACTGATAACAAAAGTCTTGTCAAAAACCAATTTTTATATTGTGCAATTTTTATTTATTATGCAAAAGTAAGGTGTAAAAATTTTACCGGTAAGACCTCGCCTTGTTTATTACACACAAGCATGGTAATTTCCACGTTTTTGTCTGCTGTTTTTGAGCCTCGGTTGAACTCTCCCTCCTGGATTGTCACGTAGATGTCATTCCGTACATCACCTGAGAACGAAATTAATTATCAATCTCACTAAAGTCAGATCTAACAAAATGTTAGATCTTTTGTAAGATCTGATGACAGCCTGCAGACACCATACAAAAGTAATAGCGATTGTCCCCGATTAGTATTTTTAGAAATAGTCAACGCTGGATGCACAATTAAAACGCTCGGAAAATGATCTGAAGAGGTCATTACATCAGAATTGAATGCAACATCAACACATATATCCGCAGCAAAATATGTCTTACGCAGGCTGTCAACATTTTCCATGGTTTAAAATACTATTTTTACTTTCACTTTGCGATTTTGTAGGCGACAATCTGATTGGTTCAAAGGGTTAGTGATAAAAGCATGTTTTAGTTACTCATTGTCAGATCCTAACAGCAGTTTTCAGGAATTGATTTTAATCAAATTGATTAATTATATACCCATGAATGATTTAAGCATAAAGCAGCATGTATCTGCATGATTTATACAATGAGGCACATCCTAAACTGTGGTTTTATGATTCTGTTTCTCTATGTAATGTAACAGTTGTCTTTGTTTTATGTGACATCATAACTACTTCATACAATATTGTGTATTCTGATCATAATTTTTAAGTACTCTTTGGCACATACCAATTTCCAAAAAATGAAATTTTCATCGTTGTTCTTTAACCATTAAATATTCTTAAAACATTCATAAATTTTCTAAGCCATTCATAAATTTACTATTGCGTTAATATTTTTATTTCTACTATTATACAAACCTTGTGATCAGTTAAGTTTTGCTTTTAAATGTATTTAAATTTGTTTAGAGTGAGGAGGGTATATAATAAAAGAACATTATGACAGTATGCAGTCTGTAGGTTCATATTATTTCTTGGTTATGTAAACCACATCACGCTGGAACTTTGGTCTCGCGAGGTATTGTTTACATAGCCAGCTCAAGTTAATGGATTATGGACAAAGATTAACCCTTTCCTCCATTTATACGCATTTTAACGTATATGCGACCAGTGTAGATCCAGATCAGCAGGCACATTCGTGCCGTCTGATCAGGATCTGCACTGGTTGAATTTTGGTCAGTAATAACCTAATGAATCATAAAGCGAACAGTGCAGAACCTGATCAGACAGAACGGATGTGCCAGCTGATCTGGATCTACACTGTTTGCCCATGTAATAAAGGTGTGTCTATGGAGGCAAGGGTAAAACAGTGCAAGTCCTGATCATACAGCAAGGAAGTACCATCTGATCTGAATCTAGTGTACTGCCATAGGAAAAAAGTCTTATCCTGTGAAGTAAATCTGGCAACTGATCCGGATCTACATGTTTTGCTTTTTAGATTCATTATTATATTTTATCTGACCAGGAAGCAAACATTGTAGATCCTGATCAGATTACAAGGACGTGCAGGGTGCAGGCTGATCCGGAACTAAATTAACATTGGTCGCCATGTTTAACAGCCATATCTCATGGAATAAAGGGTTAGAAAAGCAGATAAACATGTTGAGTGGGTGTATTATATTGAGTGGGTGTATTATATTGAGTGGTTGTATTATATTGAGTGGTTGTATTATATTGAGTGGTTGTATTATATTGGGTGGGTGTATTATATTGAGTGGGTGTATTATATTGAGTGGGTGTATTATATTGAGTGGGTGTATTATATTGAGTGGGTGTTTTATATTGAGTGGGTGTATGATATTGAGTGGGTGTATTATATTGCAGATCTTACAATCGTACCTGGAAGAATAACATCTGGGAATCCCATTTTCCTTACGATTGTTGTACTGGGTTGTATAAGGTGAGGGAAGTCCTCCCGTAACTGTAAAAACAACCAATAGCAATTAAGTAACAAGAAGACGCCGCAATGCAAAATAAACAGGTTTTCTTCTTAAATTTTAAGTGAATAAGTGATAAAGTGTCAAAACTATAAAATACAAGTTAAGAGTTATGAACTTTGTCCTAATATTGCTATTGTTATGTCAGTCAACAATATTACAATTCAAAGCTCTACCTTGAAGGGTTACTTAGAAAAATTGAACTTAAACTTGTGGGTGTCAAAAAGCCCCAGCCTACCTGTTTTATGTCACCTTTGAGAAGTTTGTGTGTGACAAAGAGGCCCTGCCCTCTGTGGTTTATCTCTTTCCCAGTCACTGTCTTCCTCACACAGCTTTCCATAAACTCCTTGTCTCCACACCTATCAAAGATAACATAAAATGGTTATTGATGACAGTCAATCAAGAAGCCAAGATTTGTCTTGAGCATCCAAGTCTTGAGGCTAAACTTCAAAATCTTGGTCCGGTACCCTAGGGTCCCAAGAACCTACTAAACGATTCTTCTGTTTTCAGAGAGGCTAAAATACTACAAACTATAAATAGACTATATCTGTTGTTCCAGCTTACATGCTTTCATCACTTACTGTAGAAAGGGAATGAACTCTTCCTGGTCTTCTACCACGGATGTGTTCGTTGTCAGATTTTTCAAGGTTTCTGTGATATCCATGGCTGCAAACAGAGTGAAACAAGAGATGTTTGTAAAACATGTATGTCCCTTAACACCAGCTGGAAAGTGATCTGGGATCATAAAATAACATATTGAGACCAGTCTCAAATCTCAAGCTTCTGATAACCAGTCGCGATTTCAGTTAATCATATACTTGAGATTTGAGTCTGATCTCCAATCTTAGTTTTATGATCTTGGGCCCTGCTGTTATCTTATTGAAGGTCACTGTGTCTTTGACCTACTGACCTAAAAATTCAATCAACAGGGTCATCTACGTTATTTTACACATTTTAACGTTTGTGCAACCAGTGTATATCCAGATCAGCAGGCACATTAGTGTCATCTTATCAGGATCTACACTGGTTGCATCCTGGTCAGAAATAACCTAATGAATCTTAAAGTGAACAGTGTAGATCCTGGACAGACAGCACAAATGTGCCGGCTGATCTGTATCTACACTGTTTTCCCACGTAAAAAAGGTGTAACTATGAAGTAAAGGGTTAAAGTCATATGCATGGAGTAAAGAATTGAGCTAGAAACAGCATTGATTACCTGCAGCACCAAATGGACGTCTTAATCCTCGTGTTTGCTTTTTATCATCTGCATCTTTGAAATCCATCACCCCTGAAAAAACAATTCCAAATATGAGATTTGTCTGCTTAACCCTTTTCTCCATAAAGACACATTTTTACCAGTGTAGATCCAGATCAGCCGGCACATCTGTGCTGTCTGATCAGGATCTGCACTGGTTGCATTTTTGTCAGAAATAACCTAATGAATCAAAAAGCCAACAGTTAAGATCCTGATCAGACCGATCTAAAGTGTTCGCCCATGCAATAAAGGTGTATCTATGGAGGAAAGAGTTAATGCTTCACAAAAGCTTACAGGTTTGCTCCAATCATTCTCATTAAAAATTAAAATTATCAAAATCGAATGGCAAAATGCAAAAAAACTTTGCAGAAATCAAATGTTATTATTTTATCTTTATTTTACATAATTAATAATATAATAGTTGGAACAGTAAATTCTATTTACATGTGTGACCTTGACCTTTGACCTACTGACCTCAAACAAATAGGGGTGTGCTGACTAATCTCTCTTACAAATCTAAAGACTGTATGTCAAATCATTGTCTATTTATTGATCGAAAATGGTTGGATACTTACTGAGAGACTGATATGTGCAAAGCAATATACCCCTGCTTCTTAAAAGGGGGGCATAATGATACTTAAATAAAACATACAATGTTTGAGACAAGCACTTACCACATCGGACTATTTGGAAGACTAGAAATACTTTCTCCAAAGCACGGTCTTTGGCATCTAAATCCTACAAACAATAACATGAACACTTTACTGCTACATGTACTCACAAATCCAGTCAAGCAGTGTGGTATTACTGAATTTTGTGGGGACAAATTTTTGCGAGGCGTTGAAATATTTCACTCAAAACTGAATATGTAGCTTTAACCCTTTCCTGTACAGATACACCTTTATTGCTAGGGCGAACAGTTTAGATCCTGATCAGCCGGTACATCCGTGCCGTCTGATCAGGATGTAAACTGTTCGCTTTTTGATTCATTAGACTATTTCTGACCATAATGCGACTAGTGCAGATCCTGATCAGACGGCACAGATGTGCCGGCTGATCTGGACCTACACTGGTCGCACACACGTAAAAATGCGTATATATCCAGGAAAGGGTTAATGTCTCGGGTGTGGTTAATATCAATTGTACATTAGTGAAATTTACTTGAAATTTGGACCAATCATTACATTTTAGGACCTGCTGTGAGAGATTTTTAGTGTGTTAGTAATAATATTACAATGTCTGCTTCAAATTCACTTGTACATTGAGTACATTACATTTACTTTGTTACAAGTCTTCCTTTGTTTAAAAAATAAATTTTAACATTTGAAAACATTTAAATTTTTTATCCTGATGTGACCAGGCAAGTTTAGCCCTTTCCTCCATATACACACCTTCATGGCATGGGCAAACGGTGTAGATCCAGATCAGCTGGCACATCCATGCCGTCTGATCAGGATTTGCACTGTTCACTTTATGATTCCTTTGGTTATTTCTGACCAAAAAGCAACCAGTGCAGATCCTAATCAGACAGCATGAACGTGTTGGCTGATCTGGATCTACACTGGTTGCCCATGCGTAAATATGCGTATATATGGAGGAAAGGGTTAATTTAGAAGTTATGGTTGACAGAATACATACTGTGAACACTACTCGTATACTGCTGAGAAAGTCTGGGTCTTTACTCAACTTCTCTTTGTCCCATTTCACTATGTAATTCTCACTGAAAATACACAACACATGGTAACATTTGTTTTATTTATGTTACCATAAACAAATTTGATTACATGTATCTCAGCATAGGCAAGATAAATGTTCATCAGATAAACACTGATTTTCAGAGCAATAAAACATAATGATATTCAGAGCTATAAAACATATTTCATCAGATAAACCTTGAAATTCAGAGCTATAAAACATATTTCATCAGATAAACGCTGAAATTCAGAGCTATAAAACATATTACATCAGATAAACACTGATACTTAGAGCTATAAAACATATTACATCAGATAAACACCGATACTCAGAGCTATAAAACTTATTTCATCAGATAAACACTGATATTCAGAGCTATAAAACATATTTTACGAGAAATTCAGTGTTGTTGCAAAAAATAATAATTATAGATATATTTGACTTTCTTAAAATATTGGTTATTTTATGGAAAGCTTAAAAAATGTAGTACGTTTTTGCCCAAGTATTCACTGTACACCAGGGATTCTAAAATTTCCAAATCCCAATCGGACATTTGCCGCCAAAATTCCCGCCATTACGACCGACCCCCACCCACCCCAGCCAAAATTATCCCCCCTTCACCCCCCAAAAAAAATTATACCCCCTTCCCCCCCCCACCAATATCATTCGCAATCACACCGACGCCGATCAATTGTTCGATCTTATTAAATAATTTTCTACGTCCCACACAAAATAACATTTTTACCGTCATTAAAGCCTGAATAAATCTGTAAGCTAAAAACGAAACCGAAAGTAAAAAGTTACATATGCACCGTTTACGTCACTCGTAAGGAAAATGCGTTGTGCTGTGCTAGTCACTACGGGAATTATCAAAGTAGTCAACTTTTTTGTGAAAGGCAAAAATTTTAGTAAAATCTGCATTATATACGTTTCTTAAAATTTGAGCAACAGCAATTTTTAACGTCTTTTTCATTTTATTCCGTCGTCGGTCAATTAGAATTACGCACATCGAGCAAACTCATCTGTCTTTAATTGCAAACTGTTATATTGTTTTCGTAAATTATGACAATCACAAATACTGAGTCTTTTAATTTGGTCATCAAACATATAGTTCGTTAATTACCCACCTTTGACTAGCCGCAGTTCAATTGCAAATTAAATGAACTCGTCCGTTGTTAAAATGAGACCGACCATTTCCCGTTTCATCTATACCGCAGGCTATTCTAGCGGCGTGTAGTGACTGTAGTCATGGTAGCAGAGTTGTGCAGTCAGTAATTGACAGGTTTATAGCGGATTAAGCGTGAAAAAATGTACATGTAGGTAATTTCCTTAACAAGTTATGGGCCACTAAGGGAAAACTTATACTGACTTTGAAATTTTCATGACCGATTTTTCTTACCAATTTTGAAATTTCAATAGGACATTTTTACCGAAAATCGGTCAATGACCGATCTGCCGACGATTTTAGAATCCCTGCTGTACACAATACAGGCATTATGCTAAATTATAAGAAACCAGATGTTCATGCTCTGATAGTGGGGTTGTTTTAACTTTAGGGTAGAACTTAGCATATATCTTTGAAAAAGTACATTATTATCAACATTGTCTTCTTTATGAGCACTTTTACAGTAAAATGGAAAACATTCATCAAAGTTCAAATCACAAATGTTTGATCAACCTGAAAATCATGATAACTTACCATATATACTTCATGTCTCTAGCATCAAACAGATTGATGAGTATTTCACAATCATCAACCCTGCACACAAAGTTGTGTAAGCGGACATACAGGTTATAGTTAGCACCAACTGAAGCTTTCGTTTCCACGGGAACATCTTTGTCTCCTTGCTGTAACATTACAACAATGTCATCTTAACCTATTGCTCCATATATATGCCTTTATGGCATGGGTGAACAGGGTAGATCCAGATCAGCTGGCACATTCGTTCCATCTGATCAGGATCTGCACTGTTTGCTTTTTTATTCATAAGGTTATTCCTAACAAAAATGCAACCAGTGCAGATTCAAATGATACATTTTGACTGAATAATGCAAATTTTACCAAGAAATGCATAATAATTAATGTTATCTTCTCAACTTTTTGACATCATTTCAAGGATTGACATCAAGTGTCAAAAGGTACAGTACCTTTTCCCATGACATGCCCAAAATAACCTCTGTCATGAAGAGCTATATTATTTTATTTTTGGCTTTCCAGTGAATTATAGAAATTTCCTGGTGAAATAAAAGTGGTATTTTACTGTGGAATATCATTTTTATTTTCACTGTTTTTTCATGTTGGTATCCAAACACACATAACATTCCGATTGATAAAGTTTAGAAAACAGGCTCCAATTTTGGTTTATAACATCATTACGTCACGTCGTAAACAAACTTTTTGGCGCCATTTCATGCAATTTTTTTGTTAAATTCACATAAATTGTGCACTAAAAGCATAAAATAAAAATTTGTTTACCGGTGAATGATAAAATTATATTTCACTCGTGAAATCCGGAATTATGTATTTTCATTCGTGGCTTTGCCACTCGTGAAAATACGAATTCCGGAGCTCGCTCAGTGAAATATATTTCAGTTTTACACTTGAAAAAAAATATGCTCTCTATATTTATATATGTGGCAAGTCACGGGAAAAGGTATCACCGATGGTACTTTTTAAATTTCTTGTTGTTACTATATTTGAAAAAATTAATATGCAACACAAATTGATCTTTTTAAAGACACAATTCCAATTTTAAAATATAACATGCCAAAAATTAATCAGGATTTGTGCAGATAATGCTATAAGCTGGAAATAAAATAATAAGAGATAATTAAAAGCAGTCTATAATTGCACAATCACTCTACTTGTTTACGAAATGAAGCAATTATTTTATAATGGTAATGCTGTGCAGATACTCAAATATGGAAGTGCCAAGCAAACAAATCTGGACTGAGTAAAATGACAAAAGTGTACTTCGCAAATAATTCTGCAAATATTTTTTACAAACACAAACAACTGAGCTATTTCAAACAGTAAGTTGGTTATCATTCTTTTGCAGTGCGATCCCTGATTAGACTGCATGTACACTGTACACAATTGCGATAAAATGTGTATATATGGTGTAAAGGGTTAAAAAACTTATATTGCAATTCAGGGAATGGCTTAGAGGGAGACTTAGGAGAAATAGTCTCCAAAATTTCCTAAACTTCTCCCAATATTGAGCCAAGGGAGAAGTTTTTCCTTATATGTTTCTTATACAAACAGGGACGGACAAATCCTTTGCCAGCTATGATCTGCCAGGCCAGAAACATTTTAAAGAGCTAGTCCGCAGGACCACCATAAAAATTAGAAATTAGTTGCCCGGGGTGGTAATTATATCAAGTTGCCAAATAAATTAAAATCTCACAGCAATAAACGACTTTCGCTTATCATCAGATTATCAACGAACCGTATGATTCAGCACTGCCTTCCTGTATAAAAATTGTCAATCAATGATTATCCTTGATTAATTTGCACCACTCCACACGCCTATATTTTACAACAATTGGTAGCATCTTTATAGCGAGATATTTTGATTCTCGTGAGATTATGTGACAACGTGATTACACAAACTGTCAAAATTGTGTCTTTGACAATTAAAACTAGAAATGTGTCCATAGGACACGGATGCCCCCGCTATGCATCATTTCCAGATACTAAAGTGCAATGATGGGAATAATAGCATTTCAAAGACAGTGATGTTCGAGTAATTATAATTATATATTATGCATAAACTTGATGATCAAGTAAATTATTTGTATTTGTGGCACTGTTGCCTTCTCATTACGGAAATGTCTGTGAAGAAGTTGGTGGTAATGAAATGCAATGTCATAGTGAACATTTGTGCCAAGTTATTTTGAAATCCCTTCATTCATAAAGAAGTTATAGCCCGAACAAGTAAATTCAAGTTTTAGTAACTGTGACCTTGACCTTGGACTTACAGGCATGGGAAATGTACGCAACACACCGCCTTGTCATAGTGAACATTTGTGCCAAGTTATTTAGAAAACCCTCCATTCAAAACAAAGTTATAGCCCGGACAAGGAAATTTTATTTTTAGTAACAGTGACCTTGACCTTGGACCTACAGGCATGGACATGGTACACAACTCACCACCTTGTCATGGTGAACATTTCTGCCAAGTTATTTTAAAATTACTATATTCCTAATGTTGTTACAACCCTGACAAGAAAATTCTACTTTAGTAACAGTGACCTTGACCTTGGACCTAGGCATGGGCATGGTACGGGACACACCATCTTGTCATGATGAACATTTGTGTCAAGTTATTTTGAAATCAATGTATTCCTAACAAAGTTACAGCCCGGACAAGAGAATTCTATTTTTAGTAACAGTGACCTTGACCTACAGGCATGGGCATGGTACGCAATACACCGCCCTGTCATGGTGAACATTTGTGTCAAGTTATTTTGAAATCCCTCCATTTATAATGAAGTTACAGCCCAGATAAGAAAATTATATTTTTAATAACAATGACCTTGACCTTGGACCTTCAGGCTTGGGTATTGTGCGGACACACTGCCTTGTCATAGTGAACATTTGTGCAAAGTTATTTTGAAATCCCTCCATTCATAACAAAGTAACAGCCCGGACAAGAGAATTCTATTTTAAGTAACACTGACATTGACCTTTGACCTACAGGCATGGGCATGGTACGTGACACATCGCCCTGTCATGGTGAACATTTGTGCAAAGTTATTTTGAAATCCCTCCATTCATAACAAAGTAACAGCCCGGACAAGAAAATTCTATTTTTAGTAACAGTGACCTTTACCTTGGACCTAAAGGCTTGGGCATGTATGTGACATACCGTCTTGATATGGTGAACAATTATACCAAGTTATTTAAAAATCCAATAAGAAATAACAAAGTTACAGAGCGGACAGGATTTTGCAAGAAAATTCTATTTTTAGTAACAGTGACCTTGACCTTGGACCTACAGTCACGACACACCGCCTTGTTATGGTGAACATTTGTGCCAAGTTATCTTGAAATCCCTCCATTCCAAACAAAGTTAAGGGCAAAGTGTATATTTTTCTAAACACAAAATGTAAGTGAAAAAGGGGCATAATTTGAAAATATTGGAAGCATGGTTATGGGTCTTGATGGTTATGATGTAGATTTTGATGGTGAAAATATATTTCAAGTTTCAAGGCAGTATCTCAAGTAGTTTTTAAGCTATGGGCAAAATGCACAAAATATAAGAAACAAGATATATTCCTATTAAAACTAATGTAAATGGAAGTATCAAAGGGCCATAACTTCTGAACAGAACATGTAAGAGCAAAACCCCACCTATTTGCACAACAACATATCAGGCCAAGCATTGTGGTAAAGTATCATCAAATTCCCAGCAGAGGTGTAGGAGGAGTTGCGTTCACAAGATATATTCCTATTAAAACTAATGTAAATGGAATTATCAAAGGGCCATAACTTCTGAACAGAACATGTAAGAGCAAAACCCCACCTTTATGCACAACAACATATCAGGCCAAGCATTGTGGTCAAGTTTCATTAAATTCCGACCAGTAGTGTAGGAGGAGTTGCGTTCACGAGATATACTCCTATTAAAACTAATGTAAATGGAAGTATCAAAGGGCAATAACTTCTGAACGGAACATGTAAGAGCGAAACCCCACCTTCATGCACAACTACATATCAGGCCAAGCATTGTGGTCAAGTTTCATTAAATTCCGACCAGTAGTGTAGGAGGAGTTGCGTTCACGAGAATATCGGACGGACGGACAGACGGACGGAAGGACGGACGGATGGACGGAGGGACGGACGGACAGGAGCAACTCTTAATGCCCGTCGCCATTTCATGGCGGGGGCATAAAAAAGGTGTATATATAGTTGTTTGTCGGCACTTAATTAATTTTTGATGAGAAGTGATAAGGTAGATCTAAGTTGATTGCCAATGATTTAGTCAATTAGTTCACAGTTGTTACTTTAATCAAGTTATTCTAAACTATATATCTTACAGTACTGACGATTCTGTTCATTCTACGGAAAATTCCTCAGTTGAATTTTAAAATAATGCTTTAATTTTTTTATGTATGTGCTTTAGAGTGTTCAGTAATTAGGATTAGATTTTAGAATGAATCTTTTTGTGATACGAACGTTAATATTAGCTTTGTGATACATGTTGTCTAAAGAAAAAAGGGATATAATAAGTTCGATAATTTAATTGATTAACATATAAAATCTTCTCAAATTATTTGTATGACCTAAATTATCACTAAATAAATATGATATAAACAAAAGAGATGAAAAACAGCAAACTTTTTACAGATTTTAGTCCGCTATTCCAAAATTATAAATCATAATACTAATCAATATATCATGTCAATGTAAATCACATATCACAAGAACTAAAACATGATAGTTGTGTGTACTTGGCATATGGTTCTTGTAACAAAAAACTACCAAAAAAAACTATTTTTTCAAACTTTTGGCATTTTAGACGATATTGCCATTTATATACACAACAAAAGTAAATAAAAGTATCCACTTTCCTATCTTAAACTTTATAAAATTTGAAAACAAAAACTCAAAATTCTGTATGTGAACAAGTTTGCATTTCTGTTATCATTGCAAAGGTATCAAGTGTTCGATTTTCCAGGCAACTAGATAAAAATTCTACTTGCCCAGTGGGCAACAAGACAATTTAGGAATTTGTCGGTCCCTGAGAAAGCTGAAAACTTCCAAAACTCAATAAAATTTGAAAACTTCTCCCTGCTCTCACAGCCTATGTCGATCCCAGCAAATTAATATATACTACAAACTTCTTACTAACAGCTAATAACAAATCTTACAACTTACACTCATTTTCTATAAAAGAAATACAAAATACCTTTCATGAACTTCTGTTTTACAAAATTCTTTTAAATTCATGGGCATGAAGTTAACTCCTATTAACATTCTATCTTAAAAGAGGCACGCTACGGGAACAGGTACCTTCGGTCATTTTTTGTGTCATTTTTGTTGTTACTGTATTTAGAAAGAACTTTCAATTTTTCTATTATTTTCTCATAACAAAACAGTGATTTTGTTACACATTTTGAAAATAAAATGTTGTTCTTACTGCGAATTGCATAATAATTAATGTCGTCTGCTCAACTTTATTACGTCGTTTCAAGGATTGACGTCAACTGCCCGAAGGTACATTCTCTCATTGCGTGCCTCAAAACAATACTGCTTCATTCAAAATGATGTTAAAAACATAAATAATTATCCAAATACAAAATGGTTTAAAAAAAAAACAATCTATTTCATGTCTGCTTGCTGCAATTATTTACTCATTACTGCATATCTACACGTGTTCATGCTTGTGTGGTCAGTGTAGATCCAGATCTGATGGCATAAACATGATTTCTGATCAGGTTCTACACTGTTTGCCAGTCGGTCAGAAAAATCCTAATGAACCAAAAAGCAAACAATATAGATCCTGATCTGACAGCACAGTTGTGCGGACTGATCTGGATCTACGCCGTTTGGCCATGTTAAAAAGGTGTTTCTGTGGAGTAAACGGTAAACTGGCTCCTGGATAAGAGGTGACTTACCATTTCTCTCTTTAACCTGTCGGCAACATCCACATGCTGAAAAAGATACAATACACTATTAAATCAAGTTACACCATGATCCTTTCTTGCAAGTATTAAGTTTTCTCATAACAAAGCTCATACTAGATACATGTTGGCAACATCTCAAGCCAGCTTTGACATGACCCCTGACTGTGACCTTGACCTGAGGTTCACACTTAACACATGTCTCATTGAAGTTAAAATTTATGACAAATATAAACTAGATTCTTAAATGCATGTTAATGTTAAGGGCCCAACAAATTCGGACAGAGGCACTTACAAATGTAGGCACTTACGCATGCACGTACACTGAACTGCCTTTGGGACAACTTACTCAAGCTTACCGCTTTAGGACAACTTACTCGAAGTCACCGCAAGCGGACCCAACAATTAACATACCTCTCTGTAGATTCTGATTACGCTAGCGCTGTCTGGGTTGAGAATGTTTCCTTCGTCGTCTCGCACCACAAGGTCTAACCCCAGCAAACTGTAACATTACAAGTAATCATACAGTATCCAATATATACCAGTACATTACATTGCTGATTTATGTTCTACAATATTCATTTTCAGTTTACATGAAATACATAAAGTTTTACAACCCATGAATAATTTTTAGGGGTCCTGTATCCAAGATCATAATTTTTTATATCTGAAATGGAGACTGCTCTCACATTAATCCAATCAGGTGCTTGAGATTTAACAAGGTGTTCAGTTAACCCTTTCCTCCATAGACATAACTTTATTGCGTGATCGAACAGTGTAGATCCAGGTCAGCATGCACATTCATGCTGTCTGATCAGGATCTGCACTGTTGCTTTATGATTCGTTAGGTTATTTCTGACCAAAATGTGACCAGTGCAGATCCTGATCAGGTGGCGCGGAAGTGCCGGCTGATCTGGATCTACACTGGTCGCACATGCGTAAAATGCGTATATATCAAGGAAAGGGTAAACACTTGCATCACCCTAAGGTACTTTGACAGAATAACATCCTAGTATGAAAAGCAACATAACTCGTGTCAAAAAGGAGAAGACCTAGACCTAGATATTTTAGCATCATCATAACCCTGTTGTCAAAAGCAATATAACTTGAAAGTTTGATGAACAAATATTGAGAATTAGCTAAGTTATAAACAACGCTATATTGTCATGACAAAATACGAGTACAAAAAGGGGTACAACTCTATCAAACGTAACACTGACCTTGTGATTCTGACATCATCACAAGGCTGTTTTCTTTACCAATATAATTTAACCCTTTCCTGTATAGATACGCATTTTTACGCATGTGTGACCAGTGTAGATCCAGATCAGCCGGCACATCCGTGCCGTCTGATCAGGATCTGCACTGGTCGCATTTTGGTCAGAAATAACCTAATGAATCAAAAAGCGAACAGTTTAGATCCAGATCAGCTGGCACAGATGTGCCGGCTGATCTGGATCTAAACTGTTCGCCCTAGCAATAAAGGTGTGTCTGTACAGGAATGGGTTAAAAGTTCAATAAAGAAATGAAAAGAAATGGCAAAGTTAATAAAAAGAAATGGCAAAGTTAAAGACAATGTTAAGTTTTCTTGACAAAGCACGACGTCTACTTCCCTATGTAAGTGCCATACAGAACTGCTCTCGAATTTTAAATTTTACGATCTAAGGCACAGAAATTAATCAGCTTCTCATTGTTCAAGTGTCAATATTCAAGAAGGACTACTTACGCGTTGCCGAGGTCTATTTTGGCAGAGACCTTCTGTTTGAGGTCTCGAAGCTGTTCCGATGTGATTTTTCGTGATGTGATTTCTTTCCTCCATTGTAACAGATCGTGTATCATCCCCTGAACTGTGTCAAAATCATCATCATCATCCTGTAAGCAGCACTGACAAGTTAAACCATTACACCTTAATTGTGAGGGCGACCCGGCACATCCGTTTATCATCAATACCAAAAACTTTAATCTAGAGTAGAGACACTTTAGATTTTTGAGGGCTAGCTCAAGACATATACAATATCTGATTTTAACCTGTTTGTGTTTTTTAAATGCACAAGGCTAAAAGCCATCTTACATTAAATTTCTGTTTAAAGTTTCATCTGAAATACTTTTATATACCGGTAGTAAAATGGAGGGGATGGGGATTCAAAGTTAAGCATGCTATGATGCTAACCATGAATCATACATGATGATAAGGTATTTCTGTGTCAGTGAAAATAAAAATCAATAGAAGTTACCATAAACGTCAATGGCGTGGCTTATCAGCTAAAAGAAATAAAACTTTACATGTAGAAATTATCACGGAACGCTCACGACATATTGGTTCTTCCAGTATTGGCATGATTCCCGCACCACACACGTAAGTGCTTCATGATAATCAATAGAAGTGATTGACAAGTATCAATGGTCAAGGGGCCTTGCTTATCAGCTGAATTAAATAACGCTATACAAAGCAATTATAACTAAACACTGGGCCAAAGATCATAAAACTAAAGCTGGAGACCAGACTCAAATCTCAAGCATGTGATTGGCTGAAATGGCAACTGGTCACCATTTCAGCCCATCAGATGCTTGAGATTTGAGTCTGGTCTCCAATCTCAGTTTTATGATCTTTGGCCCTGACCACATATTGGTTCTTCCAGTATTGGCACCATTCTCGCACCACACACGTAATCTCCTGAGCGATCGGCGGTTCTTTAGGAATCACTGTTTCCGTTGACCTGAAATATTAATTAAAAAAAATGTTTATAATTATTTATTAATTAACACTTTTTTCCTTACATACAGGTTTTATCAAATGTGTGATCAGTGTAGATCCAGATCAGCTGATACATTAGTGCCGTCTGATAAGGGTCTACACTGTTTGCTTCCATCCATGCTGTCTGATCTGGATCAACACTGTTTTATTACCTTTATGTTAAGTTTCAAATCTCTATCTTAAATGGTATTAAAGAATATAAACAAAAAATTTAATGAATTGTTGATACCTGCCTGCCTGCCCAAAAACATACTCCAAACTATTAATCAGAATTAAAACAAGAGGGCCATGATGGCCCTATATCGCTCACCTGACTACAAAAGTACTCTCAGCTTGTGGTTTCAGACAAGAAGATTTTTAAAGTTTTTCCTATACAAGTCTATGTAAAATGAAGTGACCCCTGGGGCGGGGCCAATTTTGACCCCAGGGAAATCATTTGAACAATCTTTGTAGAGTTCCACTAGAGGGTGCTAAATGCCAAATATCTAAGTTCTAGGCCTTGTGGTTTCAGACAAGAAGATTTTTAAAGTTTTTCCTATATAAGTCTATGCAAAATGAAGTGACACCTAGGGCGGGGCCAATTTTGACCCCAGGGAAATAATTTGAACAATCTTTGTAGAGTTCCACTAGAGGATGCTAAATGCCAAATATCTAAGCTCTAGGCCTTGTGGTTTCCGACAAGAAGATTTTTAAAGTTTTCCTATACAAGTCTATATAAAATGAAGTGACCCCTGGGGCGGGGCCAATTTACACCCCTGGGAAATAATTTGAACAATCTTTGTAGAGTTCCATTAGAGGATGCTAAATGCCAAATATCTAAGCTCTAGGCCTTGTGGTTTCAGACAAGAAGATTTTTAAAGTTTTTCCTATATAAGTCTATGTAAAATGAAGTGACCCCTGGGGCGGGGCCAATTTTGACCCCAGGGAAATCATTTGAACAATCTTTGTAGAGTTCCACTAGAGGGTGCTAAATGCCAAATATCTAAGTTCTAGGCCTTGTGGTTTCAGACAAGAAGATTTTTAAAGTTTTTCCTATATAAGTCTATGCAAAATGAAGTGACCCCTAGGGCGGGGCCAATTTTGACCCCAGGGAAATAATTTGAACAATCTTTGTAGAGTTCCACTAGAGGATGCTAAACGCCAAATATCTAAGCTCTAGGCCTTGTGGTTTCAGACAAGAAGATTTTTAAAGTTTTTTCTATACAAGTCTATATAAAATGAAGTGACCCCTGGGGCGGGGCAAATTTACACCCCTGGGGAATAATTTGAACAATCTTTGTAGAGTTCCATTAGAGGATGCTAAATGCCAAATATCTAAGCTCTAGGCCTTGTGGTTTCAGACAAGAAGATTTTTAAAGTTTTTCCTATATTAGTATATAAGTCTATGTAAAATGAAGTGACCCCTGGGACGGGGCCAATTTTGACCCCAGGGAAATCATTTGAACAATCTTTGTAGAGTTCCACTAGAGGGTGCTAAATGCCAAATATCTAAGCTCTAGGCCTTGTGGTTTCAGACAAGAAGATTTTTGAAGTTTTTCCTATATAAGTCTTTGCAAAATGAAGTGACCCCTGGGGCAGGGCCAATTTTGACCCCAGGAAAATAATTTGAACAATCTTTGTAGAGTTCCACTAGAGGATGCTAAATGCAAAATATCTAAGCTCTAGGCCTTGTGGTTTCAGACAAGAAGATTTTTAAAGTTTTTCCTATATAAGTCTATGTAAAATGAAGTGACCCCTGGGGCGGGGCCAATTTTGACCCCAGGGAAATAATTTGAACAAGCTTTGTAAAGTTCCACTAGAGGGTGCTAAATGCCAAATATCTAAGTTCTAGGCCTTGTGGTTTCAGACAAGAAGATTTTTAAAGTTTTTCCTATATAAGTCTATGCAAAATGAAGTGACCCCTGGGGCGGGGCCTATTTTGACCCCAGGGAAATCATTTGAAAAATCTTTGTAGAGTTCCACTAGAGGGTTCTAAGTGCCAAATATCTAAGCTCTAGGCCTTGTGGTTTCAGACAAGAAGATTTTTAAAGTTTTTCCTATATAAGTCTATGCAAAATGAAGTGACCCCTGGGGCATTGCCAATTTTGACCCCAGGGAAATCATTTGAACAATCTTTGTAGAGTTCCATTAGAGGATGCTAAATGCCAAATATCTAAGCTCTAGGCCTTGTGGTTTCAGACAAGAAGATTTTTTAAGTTTTTCCTTTCGGTTGCCAAGGCAACCAGAGTTCTGCATGGAATTGATTTCTTTGAACAACTTTGGAAGAGCTTCATGCAAGGAACATTCCTACCAAGTTTCAGCAAGATTGGCCCAGGAGTTCAGGAGAAGAAGTCGTTTGAAGAAAAAGTTGACGACACACGGACAGTCGACGGACGACGGACATCAGGCGATCACAAAAGCTCACCATGAGCACTTCGTGCTCAGGTGAGCTAAAAAAAAACAACAACTGATAAATGAATCAAATGAAGTTATTTATAAAGAATATAATGAAGGTACTGACCCGGCTGGAACAATTGTAGCTTCTTTCAAGTGTATGTAATTCTTTGGAAAAATTCCCTTTTGTGACTTGTTCTTCGTGGCATATCCCATGTACCAAGCTGAAACACACAAACAAAAGTTATTATATCTAAATTGCATAGAGGAAAATGTTTTTACCTGCAGTAGATTTCAATGGTCATGTTGATAATTTTTGGGGACTGCTATATATTGTTACAAAATTTCCTTGATTTCCCCTGTGCTGATTCAACCAGGAAGTATGCTATTAACCCTTTACTCCATGTATGAGTTTATGGCATATGCAAAAAATGTAGCTCTTTGCTATAAGTATCATGCATGAGTGTGAGGTGAAGATGGAAAAATCTGTCACCAAGGTTTAACTGTTTTGCGGGAACAAGGCTCTGCCGAGTTCCCGCCAAAACAGTTCACCCGAGGTGACAGATTAATCTATCATTACCGAAAGTCTCATGCAAGATACTTTTTCTTGCATACCTTTTATTATTTATAACATTTCTGTTATGTATACAAACTAATTTATTTTCCTTATGCTGAAATATTGACATCAATGCAAACCTTTTTTTTATAAATGACTTCACTAACTTGAATATATCACGTCAGATATTTGAAGACGTGACGTCACTCACGTGACTCATTCCACGTGGGGGGTGTAGGATCGAAATTTCCTGCACAGGTGAAAACACCGGATGACCTGATCTGATATGCAAGAATATCTGATCCAGAGCTTCACTGTTAGCTTTTCGATTCATTAGGTTATTTCTGACCAAGAAGCAAACAGATCTACATATTCAGTTCCCTTGTGATAAACCCTTTACTCATTGGGAGACCCGTTGTCCCATGGACAAACATCTTGACATCCAAACATCAGACCAGAATCTCCACTGTTCCCTTTTGATTCATAAGGTTATTTCTAACCCAAAAGCAGAAAGTGTAGATCCTGTGGCCAATGTTATAAAACTCAAGTTCGTGCTCCATGCTCAAAACTCAATTTATTAGAAACTCAAATCTTATGAGTAAAATTTATTGATTTATACTGCTTAACTTGCTTTATTTGAATTCTACAAATTTAAAATGCATAACAACGTTGTACCAAAAACAAATAAGTAACAATAAAAGTTTCTTTTTCTTGTAAGCAAAGAAATACAAAATTGAGTTTTGAGCACAGCGTCCAAACTCAAGTTTTATAACCTCGGGGAGTCAGTGCAGATGTGCTAGCTGATATGGATATACACTGTTGCACATGTGATAACAGGGATCATGAATCAAGGCGATTTGGGCGAAGAAGACGCCCAGACCGGCCTAACTTCACTTTATTTGCATAGAAAAGCGAAGTTCACTTCGCCCTCGATTTCCTGTTGAATTTGCCTGAGGGAACAATCAAACATCTGCCAATAATCCCCCAAATTTTCACTTACTCAATTATACACATTGTACACATTGACAAAAGCGTGCCATAAACAAATTCAACCTGATTACGTAATCAGTCTTCACAAAATGAGATTTTTATTGGTTGGTGTATACAGAATAAACCCACTGGCGCTTGACCTGCCGCCCCACCCCCTGCCAATCCTTACTAATACGCCCTTTTATTTGTAAAAATGGTGTCAAGTCACTAATATTATTCCATTCTATTAAAATATGCGAAAATCGTATTCTAAAAAAAAAATATATTTCTATGTATATAATTGAATATCAATTATATACATAGAAATATAATTTTTTTTTTAGAATATGATTTTGACGGTGTATTTTCGCATATTTTAATAGAATGGAATAATATTAGTGACTTGACACCATTTTTACAAAAAAAGGCGTAAAGGTAAGGGTTGGCAGGGGGTGGGGCGGCTGGTCAAGCGCCAGTGAATAAACCAATAAAATTGCTTGATAGTCTTCAGCATTTTCTTATTGTGAATTACATAAGCGATAATGGTGTAAGTGACCCGGATGTTGAAAATGACAGCTTGTTAATTTGACAGTTAATTACGAGTTTTATGGCACTTTGAGAACCTGTAAGAGGTGATAATTGGATTAAGATGACTGTCTTTGATCAGAGCCGACTGGGAGAAATTAATAATGCGATGGACCTTTTGTGTGATTTGTTTGCTGACTCGATTGAAGGAAGACTCCCACAGATGATGTCAGCTAGTAAAATAATAACAGAAAGGTGAGTATTGATTTATACGAGAAAATATGACAAAATAATCACCCAAAAGTAGCTTTAATAATAAAAGCCTTAAAATTCCACCAAAATACCAAAATACTTTCAAAAAATAATGACAGACTGAATTTCCATTTGTGAATTATGATGCTAAAATAAAACCAATGAATTCTGATTTGTGTCCGATTGTCAGGCCTCCAATATATTTACAACTGGTATTTTTTTTGTATTGTAGAACACAAGACCTCTGTTGGTGATGCAAGTTCCAGCAACAGATGAAGACTGCTAGACAAGCTTCAGTGGGAAAAAGTGGGGTTGATGTCCGAAGTGCCAAGGCAAATTTACATTTTCTGCCACAGGAATGCCTTGCCATATTTATTATTATCATTTTTATAGAATAAAATAGATTAAATAATCAGTATTGTTGTTTTATTATATGTATGGGTGTATAAGAGAAAAAAAGAGCTATTTGGTAAAAACCTGACCGACCGCCTTGGTCACTTCTCCCTGTTTCTGAAAAACTTCTCCCTAATATTCCAGGAGGGAGAAGTGACTTCTCCCTAAAATTTTAAAATTTACTCCTAGCTTAATCCCTGGATAAACACCATATTTATTAAGTAAAGGGTTCAAATCTGACTCTCTATATCTGTACACATATATCATACTGGGTTAGCAGAACCTCACTGAGCTAGATCATGTAACATTGATCTTCAACACTTGACTCCATGGATACTACAAATTTCGATTTCAGTTAGATTTTGGCTTGCAACCGAAACTTCAAACAAGATGAGTGGTGACTGATATTTACGTTGAGAAGTAACGCGGGAAGTATAATTGACAGAAAGCTGTTCATAGTTAATAACACCTTCATGTTGCTTTACTTTAAGCCACACCTTTTGTTATCGTTTCAACATCTGCAATGGGAACCTACAGCGACAGAAATTTGATTGACAGCACAATCAATTTGGAAGTAAAATACAGCGTCTTTTGATTGGAGCGGCAGTTCTAACAGTCGTTGCATGACAAAAAATGTGAAGTGTTGAAGTGCAACAGGTGTTTACAGAGGTTGCTCGCTGGGTCATTATCTAATTGAAATCAAAATTTGTAGTAGGTCTTTTATCGAATGGGCAAACAGAGAAGATTCATGCCATATGATCTGGAACTAGATTGTTTGCTTCTTGGTAAGAAATAACTTAATTACTCTAAAAGCCAACTTTCTAAATCCATGTTAACTGTGTGATAAATTACCAGTCAACATGTGATTTTCATGATCTTAAATTAAAACTAAACAACGGGCTTAATTTCCTATGGAAAACACTCTCAGTAATTTCCAAGGGGAATCACACAGTAAATATGATTTAAACAAGACTAATTTATAATAAAACTTGCCATCTGTTTCCTCTCTGATGACGACTGTGTCTCCCACAACCAAGGGGAGTGTATGACTGCCTTTACCATTGAAGTGGTAGATGACTGAAAAATATTATTTGTTCAATACTGTTAGACGAATTTTTCACAAGGACAATTACATTTGCAAAGGACATAAACACTTGATAAAGATGAGGTTCACTGTTCAGTGTTCTGTTTTTAAAACAGAAGGCAGAGCTTTTTCAGCTACTCTCACGGGGCCGATAATGGGCCCCATTCCCAATGCCAAATAGGGACCATTTTTCCCAATTTCAAGAAAAAAATTCCCAATTTCAAGAAAAATATTCCCATTTCAACAGAAATAAGTTATTTTGCCTATAAAATAGAAACAAACAAGAGAATCTATGTAATCTAGGGACTTTTCAAATTACAAAATTAGTTTGTTTACTTTTGATCAGTGATCTGTTAAACCTACATTTCTTGAATCCATGTATGCAACCTGTTTAAAACCACTGTATACCGTGAAAAAAACTTCCCAATTTGAGCAGGGGCCTTTTTCCCAAATACCCCTGAAAAAGCCCTGGAAGGAGCTTTCATTATCAAATTCTTGAAAAAAGGGGAAGAAAATTCAGGACTCAAAACAAACAAAACAGCAGCTGGTCCACTCAAGAAGTTGGGTCTTATGGTCAATATTGCAGTGTATTTACAGACGGTCGTTATATTTAAAGGCGCCATTACATTACTCCCATCCTGTATACGTACAAAACGGTTAACAGGTAATGGCTTGGTCTGCGTTTCAGATATCTTCTGTGCTTTTGATCTGTTTATGTCAGAAAATGGCAGCGTCCCCTTCCCCTACAATTGGGAAATTTTTGCGTCGTAAAATCTTGAAATTGGGAAAAAATCGGTCGCAAAATCAGCCAAATTGGGATTTTTTCTTAATTCATGTAAATAAACACTACAGGCTTTATTCAGCTTCACCAAGCATCATAAGGTCTGGTTCCTTAACAGGAAACCCTTAAGTGATGTAACTGTTATGCCAGAACTAAGTTACAGCCTATCCAATGACTGCCTGTCTATGGAAAAATAACTTCCATTGGCAGGAAAAGTTTCTTTAAAGTTGCAATTAATGTGAAATAAATCTGATGAATCTGCATTTGAAATTATAATGGAAGGAGTGGGGGCTGGATTTAGTGTCAGGTTGAGGCAATGTGTCTTTGTGCTACAGCTAGCTCAAGGATAGCTTCTAAGCAGGGTTGGGCGGTAAATACCACCCCCGGTATTTACCACCCTGGAAAATACTCCCCAAAGTGGCAAATACTGGAAAATACTGGCAAATACTACTCAGATGAGTTTTTTTGCCTTAAAATACTGCAGAAATCTTAACTTAGTTGACTGTTATTAATGTATAATCATAATAATAATTAAAGTACTCATATATTTTAATTAAATTTCATATCAGGTTATCACTTTAAGCACTTTAAAGTAAAAATAATTCTTACAGAATTGTCTTTTTTTACTCTAAGAACCAAAAATACAGCAGGTAAGAAATTAATGCTGATCCACCTGTGCACCTGGCCATTGACACAAGCAAGGCCATAATGTCTAGTCTATTAAAACAACATTACAGGGGGCTGTAACAGCCAGGGGCAACAAAGGCAACAGTAAAGTGTCATAAATAACCTATACAATTTGTCTAGGTGCAAGTAAGTGGTTGTGTATTGGTGTGACTGCAGAAAGCTGCCAAACTGGTGTTCCGTTACAGGTATCTTAGGGGGAAAGAAGAGACTGACTGGTAGACAGAGGCTTCTTTGTATCTAAACCTCATTTGTTATTGTATTCATGTATATTTATTGTAAGTTGTGTACATTACTTGTTTATAATTAAAATTAACCCTCTAAAATGCTGACTGCATTATTGTTAATAACTGAAATTTGAATTTGTCCATATGCTGACTTTAAGGGATACATTGTATTGTATAAATTCCATGGGTGGCCAATTCAAATGACCACTTGTTCAGTACTTAAATTTTTATTTATTATGGATAAAGTGATAAAAGTGTTAAACTTAAGTATAAATATAATGGCAATTAATGGGTAAACTTGAAATTATCTATATAAATGCTGATAATAGATAATATTGTATAAATTCCAGCCTGGTAAATTGAATTGACCAGTATTTGCCAGTATTTGCCGGTAAATACCGCCGGCATGGACAATACTCATATTTGCCGGCATTTTGCCAACCCTGCTTCTAAGTGGGACTCAGTTTGGTTTCCAAATATATCATAAGGCTGGATTCAAGTTTAGTTTCAGTCCGATTTACGGTGGAAGTAGGGGAGGTTACTCGATACCGGTACCTACATTCATTGGTTCAAATCGCTTAGACTTGGGACTCGTTGCAAATGGCATGGGATCGGTCGATATTTACCCAAAATCTCGCAGCAAAAACTACTGGTCTTCGCGCTTCAATTTTTTTTTGTAAGAATCAGTCAACTTGCAATTATTGACATATAACCAGTCTGAAAAAAGGACGTGTATAAAACGTGGACCGGATCAAAGACTGCACATGTCTGTACTTCATTTAATGATAACAACTGAGTAAGAGTCTAACCGGATCGTTGATAAGAGTTACTCCCCTTTGAATGTAAGGTTTGTTTACGCTGAATGACATTTCTTGCAAAAAACTCTTTTGTCAATTGGGAAACGGCACTGTTTGTTGTTGGAAACATTAGCTTTGGGGATTGGGAAAGTCCGGTACTTTGAATTGGGAAGACTCCGGTCAGATTTGGGTATGGTACCGTTTTGCGGAGGTAGTTTAAGAAGGAAAAAAAGGCAGAATGGAGATGTTATTTTAGCAATAAATTCTCTTAAAATTGCAAAAGGAATACAATTCTGAGCACTCCAGAAAATGCAAGACGATTGGGAAATCACAGTGCTCATTTAAAATTTGCAAGACAGAGCGACTGTTACTGTAGTATGCAAGTTTTTCTGCGTATTTCACATTTTTTCCTATTTTTCCTAAAACCATCGATGTCTCAACACTGAAATATATAAAACTGTAATTTCCGTTAGTGATTCAATTTTACTTCCTACTTCATTTTTCATGGTTTCTGCAAGATATCACGTAAGATATAGATTTCATACCAACTCCATATTTGGGGCCGTTCCCAACTTTACGCCAGACAACCATTTCAAGAAGATCGGACGCTTTACATCATTAAAAATTGTAGAATGACTAAGAAGATTAACTTTTAAAGTTTATTTCCGTTCTCTGTCAGCCATGAATAGTCACGTGACTAATATTTTACTTCCGGGTAATGGTAGTCTAAAATCTGTTATCCGGGATACGGTATCAGGCATTCCCCTTGTCTAGGATTGTCTAACAAAGTCTGCTGGCTTTTGATCTTCTATCGGCCGATGAAATATTGTAAATAAAACGCGGTTTATAAATTTTGCAACAGGAAGATGGAAAAAATATTTCCGTTGGTGCTTACTTTTTGCAGAAAGGTATCTGGTCAGGGTGTTCTTTACATTTAGAAACGAGTAATAATAATAATTAAAAAAATTAATAATAATAATAATAATAATAATAATAATAATAAAATCTTTATTTAAAGAAGAATTCCAATTAAGTGTACATAAAACAAAATTAAAATGTTAAATTAAAAGTTATTTTCAACCGTGGGTCTTCTATAACAAGAAACAATGAAAGAAATAATACATACGCATACAAACACACACCCACACACACACGCTCGCAGACACGCAAGCAGACACACTCCAAACAAGATTACAGAAAATATTTAAAAATATCAGCAGACAGACAATAGTAGGTGTTGAAAATATAAAAAATTACTATATAAACTGTAAAGACATTTGAAATGTGGTATTCTTACACAGGCAATGTATGATCAAGTGGATCAAGTGAACAAATTTAAAACAAAAGTATTTAAAGCGTTACTAGTGTATAACAAATAAACTACAACAGAACATTAGTACCTCAGTTCAATTGTATATATGGTGAGTAATTATAAACTGACACATATATGTTCGGGCATTTTCATTATTCTAAGCGATAACTGTATCGAAATATTTTTACTGACTAAATAACTTAAAACGTCAACATGCAATCTCACTAAAGTCAGATCTAACAAAATGTTAGCGTAGCGGTTTTCAGGATATGATTTTAATCAGATTGATAGCGTAGCGGTTTTCAGGATATGATTTTAATCAGATTGGTCAACATGTGACTAAACTATTAAACATATCTTTATAGATTTATTGCTACAAGTATAAATCATTCATAATAAATTAAACTAGAACATTTATATCATTGAGAATCAGGTATCGAAAGCATTTCAGATAACACTGCGACACTTTACCTGCTTAAAATATGAAGAACGCAAACCCAAAGATTTAATATAAAAACAAAAAGTAAGTAAATGCTTTCAATACCTGATACAGTAAATAAGAAGATAGTTTATCTCTAGTATTTTATTCGCGATTCACTTCAGCACATTCCACACACAGCATTCAAAACACGGGCATACATTAAAACTCTCCTTATTATTTTCCATGAAAGGTTTCAATTTTCAGTGTGTAAATAAAAAATTAATGTTTATGTTCTTATTGTTTAAATTCTAATAGAGTCACTTGAAAAGAAGTAAAAAATGTCACTTAAGAACTTATGAGTGACCTTGATTCACTTCATTGTTGTTAATAAACTCTCTTGCACGTCAGCCAACTGCTAAGCTTTCATTATTATGCTGGCTGTATATCACCTTGTACGACACTGGTTAAGTCTGACTGTTATCACTTTGGATTTCACGAAGCGGAACATAAGCTTTTTACAGAAATCTAGTCATCTTCCCATGCAGGTGTCTAATCATTGGTTTTCTAGACTGAAACATAACCTGTATATGATAAGTCGATATTTATTCCAAAAAAAAACAACAAACGAACAGCTTTTGAAAGATTTGAAACAAATCTTAGACAGAACACTTAGAGCACTTCAAAACTCAATCCAATAATAACTGAAATGTAGTATTGAACTTATTTAGGAAAGGCAACATGAACTCAAGGCATGCTTATACAAGCCTATTAAAGGGCTAAGCTAACAAATCAACCACTTGCTTGATACGACCTGGCCTCTCCGCATTATGGATTCCACCGGGATATCGCATGAATTTAAGACAATTCGTCCTTTTACGGTAGTTAGCACTTGCGCACTAAAAAGGGCGAGCATCCTTAACGCATTAAACGAATAAAAAGATAAATAAGAAACAGATTTTCCTTTCAAAATCTCTTTTAACCGCATCAATGTGGCTGGTGAAGTAAGATTAGTCTGGTTCCCGACCTCTTATACTAGTTACTATCGAGGGGCAGGTAATCCAGACTAAAGTAAGACCGGAATGCACTTCCGGGGTGAAGCAGTCTGATCACACATTTCTCAAAAGAAAGGTATATTGTCTGGCAGTGTTTCAGGATTTCAAGAATCAGTGTCGGTGAAATCTAGAAACTCCTGACAGACTACCTTTCTTTTGCGCTGAAATAATTTATGAATATATTGCATTTTTTAAAATGAATTACATGTCTGGAAAATCGAACAGTTTAATTTCAATGGATTGCAAATACAGTTCAAACAGACCTTATTTAAGAGCATAATTGTGTTGGTAAAATGCTAGTATACTTCAACTAGTAATTCATAAATGGGCAGGGGCGGGTAAATGGGCAGGGGCGGAGTCTTCGGTACAGAAACACATCCATGGCCTCTTTAACTCTGGTAAGCACACTGTTGTTCTTTTTAATCATAACCATGTAGTAATCGGTAGAACATCTAACACAGTTCGACCACGGTATATACCTGTCTTCAAAAAAGGGAAATATGCATATCAGGAATGTCCACATCCAGAAGAAACGGCCTCCCAACACAGCCAAAGAGTAGAGAAGAAAAGAGAGCATGGTTTATAAAATCATCTATTTCAAAATATACAGCACAAAACAATGATCATGAGAACCCGAGGAGTTGCCGCATTGGAACGGAAAGTAGCAAAACAATTTGTGAGTGGGGGTTTAAACCTAATTCTAAGGTGCCCCAACAGGTTCTCAAATGAACAAACAAGTACAAGTTGTCTTGGTGAATTAGCACAAATCCACATATTTCAATGCAATCTTTATAAGAATATGTTATTTTGATGAGCAAGAAAGAATCTGCAAATAAGTTTGAATAATTCAAGAAAAATAAACATCATTCCAATACATATTTAACAATTTGTCAAAAGGTCGGTATTATTCACCCCATCTACTTACAATAAATTCAGTTTTATGATGGACTGACCTTCTACGTATTTTAGCTCTTTGGTTTCACAAGATATAATAAGAAATTTGTAGGTTTTCTAAATAGATGAAAAAAGACCCTTGAAAGCCACCGAACACGACAAATATAAAAATATTGCAGTCTCGGTTTAATTGAAACTGTTTATGGGCAGTAATGGAAATGCATATTCCTGCACACGCCGCCTATTCCCGGGTTAAGCGCAACTCAATATTTAAACAAGTAAACAGTACAACTTTGATCCATCCCGAACGATGGTATGCATTGCATATGACGGTGAATCTTTAATGCAGAATTTTCATATTGAATCATCCCATGGTCAGCGGCGCATGGTCCCCAGATAAAATGGGATTGCCCTAAACAAGAAAACCATGAAAAAGACAACGTGGGTCACCGATCTTTTTTCTTGTATTTCTGCTGATTTAACTCCAAGTTCTCTGATCTTGGGAAGATAATGTAGTACATAACTACCAACGTTTTAACGATGATCGAATTCATCTTAACAAAACCTGAATTGATTTCATTTTTTTTCTTAATCGATGGCATTCAAATCCCTCAGTAGCAAATATTTTCAAGGTGGTTACCCTTAAGGTTCGTTTTCTAATTGTTTAAAGTGTTTCACTTTGTTTATATAGTCGTGTGATATTTATTTCTCTTCAAACTGGTTGTTTGGTTTCATGCCATGCATTATTAATTTACACGAAGACAAGTAAACCGAGGAAAAAGTTTAAAGATGAGCGAACATTTACAAGCATGAAGATAAGCAACCGGAGGGACCTGAATTTTGTTCATATTAGCTTTCTTATCCCTTAGAGGAAAATGTTTCCCATGTTGTTACTATACAAGTTTGTGTTAAATTATTTGCGGCTGTGGTTTTATGCCGTGCATGATTTATTTTCACAGTGATCTTATAGTGCTCTAGTCAACGTTTAAGCATTCTATCCGCCTCCAGCTGTTGAACATCTCTAAAGTAATACAGTATAAGAGTTATGACGTGAACGCATAAATCCGAGAGAGAGAGAGAGAGAGAGAGAGAGAGAGAGAGAGAGAGAGAGAGAGAGAGAGAGGAGAGTAGAAGAACCCAAATCGATGATCGATGGTATGTATGAATTACCTTCTGTATTGATTCACAGTTACAATCCGTATTTAAGTGACGAAAATCAGATCACTAAAACACAAAATAAAAATCTGCAACTTTATTTCGAAATCAAAAGGTACGTCGGAAGGATTGTGAACACAAAACATTCAAGTTGCCTTGGTCGACAATATCCTTTTTACGCCAGAATTAACACTAACTGGGGTCACGTTCAATCAAAGTGAATTAACAGGTTATAGAATGATCTGTTTGAGACAAGAGCATCGGATATACTTCCTGTTTTTAAATTTTGCCTTTGGCGTTGTCTGTGATATGCAGAATTTATATTCTAAGATCCCCTGTCAAAATTCTATTTTGTTTAGTTCCGCCCATTGTTTTCTCGTTTAGGGCAAATCCATTCTTTTATCTGGGGACCATACGCCGCTGAACATGGAATGGTATTAATCTGAAAATACCGCATTGAAGGTTCCATGTCATCCGACATATGCACACCATCGTGTGGGATGGTCAAACTTGTACTGTTTATTGGTGTAAATATTGAATTGCGCTCAACCCGGGGCTAGGCGGAGTGGGCAGTAATACGCATTTTCATTACTGTCCATGAACAGGCTCAATCAAACCGAGCCTGCAATATTTTTAGATTTGTCGTGTTTGATGGCTTTCAAAGTTCCCTTTCATCTATTTCAAAATAAAATAATATGACATTTAAACATTTTTTGCGTTTGTCATTTAGGCAACCTGTGATTTTACAGCTTCAACATATAATAATATATTTATTATACACGCCATATTAAATTTTAATTATTAGTTTCTTAACAGACATTTCTCTGATTTTCTTATCATTGTGACATGGTATTGTAAATATTTATCCTGAGCGACGTGAATATTGTTTTGTACTATATTGTACATTGATTGTTATGTACCATAGGTATGCAGAGGTAAAGATGTGTCTTGCATTATTGAAATGTTCAATTCATTTATCAGCAATCGGCGCGCAACAATTCTGCATTCAGACTGCTCAACACTAATCAACCCGTACATGTTGAAAGTCGTTACCAAGCATTGAATACACCTAATTTTGCAATTTTGTAAATAAGGGTTCTTTTAAAACGATTAACCAAGAATGGGAACCTTTTTAGTCACACGAAACTATAAGCATAATGCACAATATAGATATCACGACATTAAATATATTATTTTAGAAAGGGCTGGACACGTTTTTTTTTAAGTTTTAATTAAGTAAACATTATAAATTAAGAAGACATATTTGTATTGAAACAATATATGTGTATTGGTTGGATATAATTAACATAGACAACTTGTTCTTGTTTATTCATAGGAGAACCTGTTGGGACAAGTGTAATGTTTGTGCACCCCAGAACCAGGATAAAACTCTCAATCATTTTATGAATCATTGCTCCTTTTATTTTCTTTTGTACAGTAGCGCTATTTGTGCAGTGTGGCGGCCGTAAAATGTCTCCCCGTACATATAGTCAGTACTGTAAAAATAACCCGTTACCGATGTCATGCAGTGATTGTTACGTATATCAGGGCTATCCGATCAACTTTGTTGAGGTTGTCCCGGTTAGCTCAATTGGTTGCGTCGCAGGAATTGCAGGGCTACGCGGCGTCGCCGTAACGGTGCGGGTTCGCTCCCAGCTAGAGGCACTATCATTTTTTTAGGTTTTGACTGTGATGGGAAGCTGTGCTTTAGGAATGTGCCTATTCCAGGTATGCATGTTTCGCTTTCATTTAATGATACCCGAGCTGTTATACAAGTGATATTGCCTCTACTGGCGAGCGAACCCGTACCGTCACGGCGACAGCTCTTAGCCATGCAATTCAAAATTCATTGACTTGTAGCATTTACATAAAAGTAACCACGTACGATACATCCCGCGAGACTTTACCAAGATCACAAATGTTAAAAATTATAATATTGAAATCAAAATCATCACTTTCGAATTGTACTACATAATTCACTATAATGAAGTGTAACGTTCCGAGTTAAATAGACTGGTCGCCATTTCAGCCAATCAGATGCTTGAGATTTGAGACTGGTTTCCAAACTCAGTTTTATAACCTTCAGCCCAGGAAATTCAAGGTCAAACACATTTTAAAAATATCTAATTGTATACATTTGTTCGGCTGATTTTACTATGAAAATATGTAAATACTGTTGCATGACAAAAATAAAGGTAAGGAACAATAAAGGTAATTGAAACAATCGTACACGAGACCTCGGATAAAATATAAAAATTTGTCACATAGGTGATATGTTTAGGTAAAAATCAACGTAACGTCTTTCCTACAAAAAAACTAGGGATGTCAACGAATATCCGAATACTAATTTCATATCCGAATATTCGTAAAAGTTAGTAAAAAATCATCTTAAACAGTACAAAATGCGTCAATTATTGCTTCTAAACACCTCTTCAGATGTCATAATCAGATAATTTGAGACTGTATATTGATCGTCATAAAACTGCCACAAGAAGTAACGCGGTGTTTGTTTAGGCGGCTGACCAGTAGGCGGCTGACCAGTACAATTAACATGTCCAGACTTCCCGGAACCACCAGGATTTCTTATCTGCTAGATGATCAGTATCCATGAAATTATAATACCATGCTTGACCCCAGGAATCATTAATTTGTCCAGCTAATGCTCTATTAGTGGCCGTATCAAATTACAATAAAGGTGTACTTGGTCAGTTTGGAGAATTTATATAAAAGAAATCATTGAAAAAATCAGATGGGATATTTAGGATTATTTTAACTGCTCTGTCTGCAAGCAGTGTAGATCAAGATCAGCCGGCACATCAGGAATGTCGGCAGCAATAAGATTGTAATTTACATGTATTTTCGAATAGCGTTTTAGACTTTTTCGCAGTACATTTTTTCTCTTTTTGGTAAGGCATGATTGATACAATATTGGACAGTTGTCTGAATATGATTGAACATTTAAGCGAACATTGTTGAAATGTGTTTTAATGCAGTTGTTAAAAGATTCTGAAAAAAGCTACATTTATACCTGAGATTGATATTATATTTAAACACTTAACCACTGTTGTGTTCTAACTACAACGATCGTATTTTCTTTATTTCTCAGCGAGGATTTTGAGTATACTCTTCAGACAGGAACATTTTTAGATACATCATGTTCACTTCTTTTGACGAAATAATTATTAAAATCCTTACATGCGTTTGGAAACTACTGACATTTAATTAAGGTAGGGGTAAACACAAAAATCACAAAATCGTCGGTAGCGATAAATTCTCCATTAACGAAAATTCATGTTTCCCTATTTAAATATCGATTCGTAAGTAATTTTGAACAATTCTATGCAATTCTGCAAGAATGTGAGTGCTAAACTGTGACTCAAATGATTTTTCAGCATTTTTGGCCGTTTTCAGTATATTCTTACAAAAGCTACGACAGATTTGGTGACTTTTGGTTTTATCCTCACCTCGATTTTAAATATGTCCTTAATTTATAAACGCACGATGGGATTTTATTGGCATTTTCATAAAAGAAGTATATGTGATGTGTACTCCAACTCCAGGCGGAGAAATTAAAATGTATGATCGGTGTAGTTAGAACATTGGTTAAGTGTAGCTGTTTCCTACGTTGATTATTTTGTTTTAATGAAGGCATGTTAAACAGGTTTAAAGCCAAATGCTACAGTTTCAAACAATCAAAGTTTTTTTAATCAATCATGATGATAGATACATAACCAAGGTATATAAATTTAAAATAGAATGTGATTTTTATACATTCTCATTTTCATATTGAAAAATGTATTTCACCTTATACTTAAAGCATATACATACATTCTTTAATATGTAAGGGGAGGTAACACCCCCACCAGGGTGAGATTACCCACAAACAACAGAGTGTGGTTTCAACACCCAAACCAGAGAGAGAGAGAGAGAAAGAGAGAGAGAGAGAGAGAGAGAAAAAAAGAGAGGGAGAGAGAGAGAGAGAGAGAGATGAAAAGGGAACTTTGAAAGCCGCCGAACAATACACATATGAAAATATTGCAAGCTTGGTTTGATTGAGCCAGTAAATGGGCAAAAATGGAAATGTATATTAATGCCCACGCCGCCTAGCCCCGGGTTCGGCGCAACTCAATATTTACAGTACAACTTTGATCAATCCCAAACGATGGTATGCATATGGCGATGAACATGGAACCTTCAGTGAGGTATATTCAGATTAATACCATTCCATGATCAGAGAGGTAACATACGCATTTCCCGCAACAAGGGAGAGGTAACCACCCTACACACCAGAGGAAGGTCACAGCCCCCGCTCTACCAAGGGCAGATCACCCTACACACACATTAACACACCCGCCACCAGGTGAGGTCATCCCCCCAAACACCAGGGGAGGTCAACCCCACACAAATTAGGCGACATCCAACCGCCAGAAAAGGTCATATAACCAGTTATAAACCCCACATCAGGGAGTGGGGGTGGGGAAAACCCCAGCAGATAAAGTACCCCATTATTAGGGGGTAGATGACCCCGCTCAAAAAGGGGGAGCTCACCAGGTCGGAATTTACCTCCAGTGGTGAGGTGACCCCCATACCAGTAGAGAAAAGGGCTAGAGGAAGGTGACCCCGCCGTCTGGGAAGGTGACCCCGGCCACCAGGGGAAGTGAACCCGACCACCAGGGGAGGCGACGCTCCACACATCCCACTAGGGTAGGTGACCCCCCATCTCCCACTGGGAGGAAGTGACCCACCCATCACCCACTGGGAAGTGACCCCCATCTCCCAGTTGAGGTAACCTCCAATCTCCCACTCGGGGGAGGTGGACCCACCCTCATCGACCACCATTCTCCCCTCTGTAGGGAGGTGACCAACCCCATTTCTAGGAAGGGTACCCCTCTCTAGGGTAGGTGGTTCACCTCCCTTCTCTCTAGGGTAGGTGGAACACCTACCTCCCTCCTCTGAGGATGACCCCCCCACCTCCCTACTGGGGGGAGGTGACCGCCCTTCCACTCGGGGGGGGGGGGAGGTGATCCCCCCTTCCCACTGGGGGGTAGGTGACCCCCCTTCCCAGGGGGAGGTGACCCCCCTTCCCTGGGCGGGGAGGTGACCCCACCACCCCACTTTCCCACTGGGGGGAGGTGACACCCCCTTCCCACTGGGGGGAGGTTACCCCCCCCCCCCCTTTCCACTTGGAGGGAGGTGACTAACCCCATCTCCCCCACTAGGGAAGGTAACCCCCCCCCCCTCCGCCACAGAGAGAAGGGTAATCTCCCACCGCCAAACCGGGATAACCGGGATGGAGGATTTCAAATAAGTAAGGAACAAGGGCGCGATCACCCAACTCATCTAAGAGCCTTCAGTCGTTCCCTGTACTGAAGTGCAAAGAAAGGTTAAAATGCCTTCTTATATCAAAACAATATCACTATCCAGTGACTGTCAAATGCCCTGTTTCCTTGTGGTGTTTTCTGAAGAGATGCTGACAACTGTGAGCCAGTTGCACAAAAACGAAAATACTGAGTTTGATTTCAAATTCAACTCAAAATGTTAATTTTAAATTTCTAACCATACACAACTTTATTGATAGATTTATGTTAAAAATTTATTTATTTATTTATTTATTTTTTGTTCTTGCTGAAAATGTGTTATCCCCGTTTATTCTGTTTACACAATGACCAGTCATATTTCACTCTTATTGTAGAATGTCCGAGACTGCTGACCGTAAATAATGGTAGTCTGTTTGGTAACATGAACAGCATCGGAAACCGTGTAAAGTACACGTGTAATCCTGGATTCAAACGGGAGACGGAGGAAGCGTATGCCACTTGTCAAGCTGACGGGACATGGTCGTTAACACCAAGATGTGTTGGTAAGTCATAACGCATTTGACCGGTTTATACCAGATTAGACTTTTATACATATTACGAAAATTCAAGCTGGATTAAAACTTTAATTGTTCTACAAAACTTAGTAAAAGACATTATTTCTACAATATCTTTAAATAGCAAGTTATTAAATGATAATATATCAGCCATAAAACTTTCCAATTATTTTTATTACAGGTATAATGATTGTGTGTAAACATAGCACAATGACACTATCATGTCCAGCTGGAAAAAGCATTGACATAAAATCAGCAAATTATGGTCGTACAGATGCAACAGTGTGCACAAGTGCTACTATGTTTCCCACAGTCTGTATATTACCGTCGTCTCTTGAAAAAGTCAGATCAGTATGTTCTGGCAAAAGCCAGTGCCAGTTGGTAGCCGCAAATTGGTTCTTTGGTACAGATCCGTGTGGTGGAAGAAAAAAATACCTAGAAGTTGATTACATTTGCACATTAAGACTCCTGAATTAGCATATAATTATTATTTTACGTATTAATTTAAAAGATTTTTTAAATTTTAAATATTCATTATTACCGAAAATTTGTTACTTTAGTGATTTTTACATAGGCACTTCTTGTAATCAGACGGGAAACCCCGCAAAAATCAAACTGGATACAAATAAAACAAGAGGGTCCATAGGACCATGGATCGCTCACCTGTCAACAACTGGTCAATGGTTGCAAGAGTTGTGTGCAAGTGTGGTAAAATCAAGTAAAAAAATAAAGCTGCTAGAAAAGGTCAAAGTAGCTTACTTTGGCTCTTTCAAGGGCCATAACTCTGGAACCAATTATGGAATCTTGCTATTTCAAGAAAGGAACCAAGATCTTATAGTAACTCAAGTATTGTACAAGGCTGATTAAATGCAGACAAGGTCTAAATAGTTAATTTCGACCTCAGGGTCCATAACTCCAGAACCCTTAATGCAATATGGAAATTTCAAGAAAGGAACCAAGATCTTATGGTAATGAAAGTGAAGACTAAAATTTAAGCCACAAGTGTGCAGACAAGCTTTTATAATAACTTGACCTAGTGACCTAGTTTTAAAGGTCACATGACCCAGTTTCAAACTTGACCTAGATATCATTGAGATAAACATTCTGACCAAGCTTGAAATAGAGGACCAAAATTAAGACCGCTAGAGTGCGGACAAGCTTTTTCTATAATTTGGCATAGTTACCTAGTTTTCAAGGTCACATGACCCAGTTTCGAACTTGACCTAGATATCATTGAGATAAACATTCTGACCAAGTTTGAAGAAGATCTGACCAAAATTAATACTGTTAAGAGTGCGGACAAGATTTTTCTATAATTTGACCTAGTGACCTAGTTTTTACGGTCAAATGACTCAGTTTCGAACTTGACCTAGATATCATTGATATAAACATTTTGACCAAGTTTGAGGAAGATTCCACAAAAATGAGGACCGCTTGAGTGCAGACAAGCTTTTTCTTTAAATTGACCTAATGACCTTGTTTTAAGGGTCACATGACCCAGTTACAAACCTAATCTAGATATCATTGAGGTAAACATTCTGACCAAGTTTAAAGAAGATCCCACCAAAATTAAGACTGCTAGAGTGCCGGCAAGCTTTTTCTATAATTTGACCTAATGACATAGATTTTATGGTCACATGACACAGTTTCGAACTTGACTTAGATATCATTGAGATAAACATTCTGACCATGTCTGAGGAAGATTCCACCAAAATTAAGACCGCTAGAGTGCAGACAAGCTTTTTCTTTAATTTGACCTAGTGACCTAGTTTTAAGGGTCACAATACCCAGTTAAGAACTTGATCTAGATATCTTTGAGATAAACATTCTGACAAAGTTTTAAGAAGATCGCACCAAAATTAAGACTGCTAGTGTGCGGACAAGCTTTTTCTATAATTTGACCTAGTGACCTAGATTTCAAGATCACATGACCCAGTTTCAAACTTGATCTAGACATCATTGAGATAAACATTCTGACCAAGTTTGAAGAAGATCGGATAAAAATTAAGACCGCCAGAGTTCGGACAACAATTGTGAACGGACGACGGACGGAAGACGGACGCCGGACGAAGGGTGATCACAAAAGCTCACCCTGTCACTATGTGAACGGTCAGCTAAAAAGGTCACCACACATTACGCAAGAAAACGTGTCGCAGTGATTACTTCCCCTTATATATATATGTCAAGTGATATATCTCAATTTAGGTTAGAGACTACTAAATAATTTCCCTTCGACTGTCGTTTTCCCCATTTGTGGTTTATTTTCGGTGATGTTTTGAAAGTAAACTTTATATCAAAGAAAGAGCAACTATCCAAGATGCATTCTGCGACAGCACTCAAACCATATCTTAATCAACTTTTTATTTTGCTAGCAGCCACTGAATCCAGTCACTCCAGTCACGAAATTTAAAACTCACAGTGCTTATTTTAACATTTGACTCAAGAAAAAGGAAGAAAATAAAATTATCTAGCATCAGTTCTTCCATCAAGATTGTAAAGCTTATGTTTAACTGCTAGATTGAAAGTACATGTAAATGAAAATAAAATTAATAATACCAGGTCCAACCAATTTAAAACAAATGAAGGTTGTATGTTGTAAGTCTTGTGTCAACGTTTTGCCATGGCCGGCAGTTTTGCCCGACCAAAACCCCATAGAACACATGTGGAACGAGTTTGAGCGTCAGGTAAGAAATAATCACCAAATTAACAATGTCAATGACCTGAAACACGCCCTCTTGTTGAATGGCAGAACATACCTAATGACGTCATTCGCCGTCTCACAGATTCCACGAGGAGGAGAATAGCAACCTGCATTAGGGCCAACGGTGGTCACAACCTAATGCACATTGACATTCAGACTAATACTCAGAAAGTAACTAAAACATTTCTACATTTTTTGGTGATTTCTGAAATCGACCCCTATGTTTTTTTACTTCAAATTTGACCTTCATTAAAAAAACCCATTACGGACTCTGTAACAAACTCACAGATATAGCTTTCAAGTTTCATATAACAGTTACATAGTTGCGTGAACTATATTAAAACGTATTTGAAAGGACAACGGATGACTACTGCATGCCTTTTTTTAATTGTCAGTCTCAGACCGGAACTTCCCAGTGACAGGTGCGCGTTACAAAGGGAGGTAACTTAAGACAGAATATTTAGATAACTCTGTATATCGGTAGGACTTCATTGTTCCAAGATTATATTGTAACAATCGGTACCCCATATAAAGTTTCTTTTTTTGTTAAGAATATTTAAATTGAAAAGAATATGTCAGAACCTGGTTTATACCCCCCTGTGGCAATTTGTGTTGCAACTGACTGTTCCAATGCGGTAACCCCAAGGGTTCTCTTTTTCATAATTGTTTGTGGCGTCGAATTTGACATACTTATAGCAAACGTGCTCTCTTTTCCTCTCTTCTTTTTCGCTGCGTGGTGAGGCTGTGTTTTGTGAGTGTGGCGATTCCTGATATGCATATTTCATCTGTGTACCATATTGTACCGAGACTGTTATGTACAATATGAACACAGAAATAAAAGTATGTCTTGCATTATTAAAATGTTAGATTCATTTATCTGCAAGTTTACGGCGCGTAACAATTCTGCATTGAGACTGTTTCACAATTCACAATTTGGTAACAGCGTGTCAACACAAATCAACTCGTAAATGTTGAAAGCCGTTACCAAGCCTTGAATATACCCAATTTTGCTATTTTGCAAAAGAGGGTTCTTTGAAAACGATTTATGAAGAATGAAAACCTTTTTAATCACAGGAAACTATACATAAAGCACAAAAGAATTATCAGGACATTAAATAGGTATGTTCGAAAGGACGGGGCACGTTTTTTTTTACATTATTAAATAGGAAGAAAGATTTGTATTGAATCTTAAGTGGTTTAAAAAACTGCTAGTTGGGTATTAACTTGTCAATTGTTTTAACAGGTACAGAACACATGACTAAATCTCAAAATGAGGGTTTTCGGTTTGTTAAGAAAGTGGATTCGGTCAAGTTGGTGAGCGGGTTGGAGATAATTAACCAAGACCACTTGTTCTTGTTTGCTCATAGGAGAACCTGTTGGGACAAGTGAGAGGTTTGTGACCCTAGAATCAGGATAAAACTCTAAATCATTTTATGAACCATTGCTCTCTTTTTTCTCTTTATGTTTTGGCTGTGTGGTGTTTTCTAAATGTGCCTATTCCAGGTATGCATGTTTCGCTTTCTTTTAATGATACCCGAGCTGTTATATAAATGATATTGCCTCTACTGGGGAGCGAACCCGTACCGTAATGTAATTCAAAAGTCATTGACTTGTAACATTGGCTTAGAAAAGTTAACTACGTACTATGCTTCCCGCGAGACTTCTCCGTGATCACAAATGTTAAATAATTACAATATTTAAATCAAATCAAAATCATCTCTTTGGAAATGTAGAACATAATTCACTTTCATAAAGGGTATCGTTCCGAGTTAAATAGCTGTAAACAGGATCGTTGACCCGCTGCGAGGTCATAAAATATTAATCGTTTAGGAAAGTATTTTTTCGTTCTATGATCGCATTCATATCATAATCTGTTTCACATGAAAACATAAGCTACCGCTGTCAACAATTTAAAGATGAGGATTAATATATGTACTTCAGAAACGTTGCTGATACCAATACTAATTTGTCAAATTCTGTTCCAAGGGGCCGATGGATTACATATCTCATACAAAGTCGGTTTTAATACAAAATGCGTCGATGATAAACTCGCGTTTCTGCAAATAATTCAAATTGCACTGGACCAATGCGTGGTTGAATGTGCCAAAAGGAAAAAATGCCGAGGAATAAGCTGTCGTGAGCGGTTCACAATGTGCAACCTGATAGATGTGGACAATCCGACTTACTTGCTATCGTCGCCAGCGAACTGTGTTGTGGTAAACAAAAATGATATGAAATATGAGGTAAGGACTTGCAATGTCCTGTGATAGTAAGGATTTGAAGGTGTTACTATTTTCGTCATTGCTATGTCATAGACCAACAAGTATAATATCAAAACCTCTCAAACGCGAAATTGAAGCACCATCAAACTTTGCGCAAATCAATGTTATTAATGAATGTTTAGTTTACATACGTAAAGACAAGCTAGTAAAGAAAAATAGTTACAAAAAAAATCCCTAAAATTTTATTTGAGATTCAAACACTAGATGTACAACGAAGCAACACAAAATAACAACTCGAATGCCCAAATGACTAAAATGATTCTGACAACAAATATCTAAGGTCTAAGGTACTTGAAAAAAAAAACTTTCGATTATAAAGAGAGAAATCAAAATTTAAAATAGTGTCATCCTTTTTGCCGCAAGGAAATGGAAGGTCAAACACCCTTGTACAAATATTTCATATTGAATGTATACATTTTTTACACGAAAGGACCTTTAGTATTGTTGTCGGTAACACGTTACGAATGCATTTAAATTGATATAAGTATTGCTTCGTATTGTGTTTCATTGCAAATAGAATTTTAGGGATTGTTTAGGTCTAACTTTATTGTTATAACTTGTATAAACGTATGTATAATAATTTAATAAACATACATTAACAACATTGATTTAGGCAAAATTTGAATGAACTGCATTTAGCCGTTTGAGCGATTTTGAGAATTTTCATTTTAACAATTACAGTGCAATGGCAACTACCATATCACCTTAATATATAGTTTTTGAAAGATAAACTATTTTTAAGATGGATAAAAACTCTGTACAAAAATGAGATAAAATGTTGCTGTCATATCTGGTTTGAATCTATTGATGTTTATATAATCCAACGTTTTAGGTTCAATTACCTCGGTTTGATTGGGCCTGTTCATGGGCAGTAACGTAAATGCATATTACTGCCCTCGCTGCCTAGCCCCGTGTTGAGCCCAATTCAATATTTACACCAATCAACAGTACAATTTATATCCATCCCAAACGGTGTACAACTACTATTAACGAAACAAATAACCCGCGCGGGAACTGTCAGAGTGTGACAAAAAATTACCATATATGTCAGTAATTCAAAAGTCTCAATTGACTTTTTTATGGCTTTAAGCTGTTGGCGTAACCATTTTAGTTTGAGCGAATTAATTTTAAGGATACAAACGTTAATTGAAATAAATGACACTGTAGTCTCTCTTCAATTTTACCACTTAATTGTTAGCTGTGTCTGGTTAAAAAATGGACATTTAAATATTTTAACTTATACCTTACTTTCTTCCCTTAATGTCTCTCTAGTAAGGCTTTATTTTTATGAACCTGATTTTTTTTGTTTCATAATCGGAGTATATTTTACTGTTTCAGCTACCACAGGCCTGCCCAGATTGCGAAAATTGTGACCTTGGCAAAGAGCAATGTAAAATAACAGGTGTAAATCATTTTTATTCAGATCATTAAAATTTAAACAAATTATGATTTGGTTACCCAAGCCAGCCATTTTTTGTTTTGTGAAAATGTTATACGGAAAATCATCAATTCCTTATATCTGGTTGAGGCATTTGTTGATATCTGAGTGAGGCCCTTTTTTATTATCCCTATGCTTATATCTGTGTTAGGCCTTGGTTGATAGTCCCTGTGCTAATATCTGTGTGCAGTCTTTGTTGATAGCCCCAATGCTTATATCTCGTTGAAGCCTTTGTTGATAGTCCATATGCTAATATCTGGGTGAGGCCTTTGTTGATTGCCCATTTGCTAATATCTGGGTGAGGCCTTTGTTGATGGTCCATATGCTAATATCTAGGTGAGGCCTTTGTTGATGGTCCATATTCTAACATTTGGGTGAGGCCTTTGTTGATAGCCCATATGCTAATATCTGGGTGAGGCCTTTGTTGATAGTCCATATGCTAATATCTGGGTGAGGCCTTTGTTGATAACCCATATGCTAATATCTGGGTGAGGCCTTTGTTGATAACCCATATGCTAATATCTGGGTGAGGCCTTTGTTGATAGCCCATATGCTAATATCTGGGTGAGGCCTTTGTTGATAACCCATATGCTAATATCTGGATGAGGCCTTTGTTAATAGCCCATATGCTAATATCTGGGTGAGGCCTTTGTTGATAGTCCATATGCTAATATCTGGGTGAGGCCTTTGTTGATAGCCTATATGCTAATATCTGGGTGAGGCCTTTGTTGATAGTCCATCTGCTAATATCTGGGTGAGCTTTTATTATAGTCCCTATTCAAATACCTAGGTAAGGCGTTTTGTTGATTGTCCATATGCTAATATATGAGAGAGGCCTTTGAAATACCGCAAAAAGTACAAGGTCACCTCGTTTGAACGACTGTTGCTAATGGTTTTTTGTACACATGTAACCACCTCGATGCATCTTTCATGCACCTCGATGCATCTAATGAGTCTCCCCATACATATAACCATTAATGTTATCAGTAAAAAAAACCTGTTACTGATGTCATGCAGTGATGGTTACGAATATCAGGGTTATCCGATCAACCTTTTTGGGGGATGTCCCGGCTAGCTCGGTTGTGTCGCCGGATTGCAGGGCTAGGCGCGGTTCGGGTTCGCTCCCAGCTAGAGGCACTATCATTTCAACGATTTCGTTACAGATTTCACATAGTGTGTGGTTAACTTGGTGCTTAGAAAACTGAGTTGTATATATCAGGACCTTGAAATCTTCATTATGATTGGCATTATCTATTTTGTCGATTATTCCAAATATCTTTAAAATCTTTAAATACAAAAAGTGAAATACATGTATGTATAATATCAGGAAGTGCAACATCCAGAAGACACAGTCGCCCCACACAGCCAACAGGTAGAGAGGGAAAAGAAAAAAAGAGCAAGGGTAATAAAAAGTTCTATTTCAAAATAGACGCCACAAACAATTAACGAGAAAGAGAATCCATTCTAGGATACTTCTTGAAGAACAAAATAAAAATAACGAGAAGTGACTTATTTTTCTTACAAATTTTATTTTAAAAAGTTTAATAAAACCTTTAATGAAAATTACAGCTCTCAACCAACCGACAACCAAGCTGGCTTTTTCATGTTTTATTTTTCCGTATATGCATTAAACTTTTATTTCTAGAATGTCCGAAACTGACCTTAAACGACGGTACACTGTTTGGAAACATAAATAGCATCGGAAGCCGTGTAAAGTACACGTGTAATCCTGGGTTCAAACGGGAGATGGAGGGAGCGTACGCCACTTGCCAAGCTAACGGGACATGGTCATTAATACCAAGATGTCTAGTGGGTAAGACATTTTCACATGTGTTCCACATATAGCTTGTGATTCGATTTGAAGCCAGGGTAGAAATTTAAAAATGTTATTTTTTATGTCGAGCATTGATAAAAATATGAACGTTGGCGATAACTTTTAACACCAAAAACAAGTTTTATTCCAATTAGATTTCCGTATTTCAAGTTTAAAGCGGCATTACTTCAATTGAAACCGCTCTTGTATGAAATATTACATGTATTTGGAACTATAGGCACAAAATTGCAGCATTAGTTCGGGGTAATAAAATTTTAATTTACTAAAATAAATTTGGTCCGCGCGACTAAAAGCGAAAGTAGGATTTACGAAACGTCATAGAAATCGAGATCGCGCACGAAGTGGTCGCTTTGTCAAAAATAGATGCTAAATATAGCTCCATTATATTTAGCTTCTTAAAAGTTCGTTAACTATAATTTAACGTTAGCATTGAAAATCCCGTCTATAAAAAAGAATTCGATCGGACCTTTTGTGTTCTGTTAGAGAGTTTATATATTGGAGTCTATATGGACAAATATGATTTTTCAATAGTATATTCTTACTTAAGTTTAGGGCTGGGGCTTTAATATAGTTACTATCAAAGTTTTGTAAGCACCAAGTTAATAACCTACCATTGTGAAATCTACTTTATATGCAATTACATTGTCAATCGTTTAGTGTGATGCATCGAGTTCATCCATGTGCACATAACCCACTCTCATTACTTAACTCAAAGAAATAGTTCACCAATTACATTTACCATAGCTTGGGTTTCTTCGGTTTTAATGAAAAATATTGAAGATTTCAGTAATTTGTTTTACCTCAAGCTTTCAAATTCATAATTATGACTGTATACAACGAACCTTCTTTGGTTGGTCAAAAATCTTGACATTGAGCCTTTCGCATAGATGTAAAGTGAGTGTAAGAAACGACAACTCTGCGAAGGAGATTGCACATAACCATGAACGATATTCGTGCAAATGCACTGACCATGTATTTTCACAGTGTCTAATTTACGCTGCATACACGTTCCCGACATTTGTAGATACTAAATCTTAACTTTTACTTGAAAGACTGAATGGTGTGACTGAATTGCTGACAAATGCGAATTTCATAAGCCATTTATTAGGTGCAAACATCGATAGTTATTTTTGTTTTGGCAAACATATTACAACTGTTAAGTTGTATGTCTTTATTGTTAAATCAGTCATTAATCAGTTGAATAAAAAATAACAGAAATAAGACTCATAACTGGCATACATCAGACGATATGTAAAAATATTCTCGGTGCTTAGCAAACTTTGAGTATTGTGGTATATTTATGATGATCAGTTTGCCTAACACATCACCTGTTAATAAAAGATCTTGAGCTTTTGCCCGTGTGGTAGAAACAGTTTATGTGCCAAGTATAGAAGATAATTATTGCACACCATGTTAATGACATGCGTTACAAAATTTTCTGTGGATCGCTAAAATTGGTGATCTTTTCTGTTTTAGACTTGTGTAATAACAATCCATGCACGAACGGCGGTACATGCACTGCTACTATTTTAGACCAGTACACCTGTACCTGCATGCACGGGTTCACCGGTCCGAACTGCGAGGTAACTTCTAATGTCTTTCGAAAGCGTATAAAAGTAGAATAGACTGAACTGAATTACACATGTGCAAGGAGGCAGAAAAAGAATCAATGCACATATCAATAAAATAGACGAAACTTAATATTAAAAGCAATTGAACACAACACATATGAAATATATGAAAAGGAAACTTAGGAAGCCATCAAACACCACAAATAGGCCTTTCAAAATATAGCTGGGTTTGATATATCTTATACTGGTTTTGACTGAACCTGTTCATGAGCAGCGATAGAAATGCATATTTCTACCCTACTCAAGTAAAAGTGTAACAAAAAAGTAAAATATGCATATCAGGAATTACACATGTAGACACAGCCTCCCCCTAAAAGTAGAGAGTAAAAGAGAGCAACTTTCAACAGTGATCAATTTTAAAATAGACGCGACAAAATATTAACGAAAATGAGATGTTAAGTGGTTACCGCCTTATAACCGTCAGTGGGAAAACAATTTGCCACTGGGTGCTCAAAAAACTTGTAATCCATCCCAAGACACAATGAACGTAAAACCTTTAACATTTAGTTTTGTTTACCATGTATGGTCAAGATCACATACGGAGAAATTTATAAACAAGATAGTAATCGAGATTGAAATAGATGAAAAGGGAACTTTGAAAGCCATCGAACACGGCAAACACGAAAATATTGCAGGCTCGGTTTGAGCCTGTTCATGGACAGTAATGGAAATGCATATTACTGCCCATGCCACCTAGCCCCGGGCTGCGAGAAATTCAATGTTTACACATATGAACAGTACAATTTTGATCCATCCAAAACGATGGAATGCATATGGCGGTGAACATGGAACCTTCAATGAAGTACTTTCAGATTAATACCATTCCATGTTGAGCGGCGTATGGTCCCCAGATAAAAGAATTGGTTTGCTCTAAACAAGAAAACAATGGGCGGAACTCAACGCAATAGAATTTCGACAGGGGATCTAATAATATAAATCCTGCATATCACAGACAATGCCAAAGTTTGATGTATGCATTAGCAGCTTTTACAGCTGAGTTACCTTTTGTTTGATCATACTGATTCAGGGATAACATGATTTTTATATATAATTAATCATTAAGAACTTGTAAAGCGCTAATAATTATTTTTTTCAAGTGTCTTCTGTAGTAGTACAAAAGGGAACTTCGAAAGCCACCGAACACGATAATATATATAAAATATTTGTATTTATTTTTTTTTAATTTATTAGCAACGAAGCTTTATTAATCATTCTGGATCAGGATAATGTTTTATACAGCCTTATACAGTTGAGGATCCTTGTGATTGGTCATATTGATTTAGGCGAAAAAAAAAAGAATTATATATTCAACAAATCATCAAAAAAACTTAACTCTAATACCCGGCACTAGAATCTTTTTGATCAAATGATATCTTGATACAGTATCTTGCATAGCTTCATAAACTATTTAACAATGGGAGCTTTAATAGCCACTGAACGAGACAAATAAAAAAATATGCATGCCTGATTTGATTGAATCGGTTCAATAGCATTAGTGGAAAATTCATATTACTACCCACGCTTTTTTGCCTAGCCAGGTGTTGTATTAATATAAGAAAACAGTACCATTTTTATTCAGCCAAATCGATCATGTCTTATGACAGTGAATATGGAGCCTTCAGTACGGTATTATCGCATTAATTCCACTCCATGTCGTCCTCGGATACAATGATGGATTTACCCATCCATAAAATAACATATATTTTGATAATTATTGTGTTGCCCAGTATGTTAAAGGTATTACTTGTCCTGACAAGTCTTTCTCATCCAGAACCAACAGTAAAGACAATTACAAAATGTATTTAATTATTAAAACTTTTAATATATTTTGTTTTTATCTTGCAAATGGTTAAAATTCTCTCTACCTTTTTGTTGTGCGGTGAGGCTGTAGTGTTTTCTGAATGTGCCAATGTAGATTCGGCTATTGTTAAATCACCCCAAGGATATACCTCCTGCTTTTTATATTTTGCCTTTGGCGTGTCTGTGATATGCAGGATTAATGTTCTCAGATTCTCAAAATACTATTTTGTTAATTTCCGCCCATTGTTTTCTCGTTTAAGGCAAACCCATTCTTTATCCGGGGACCATAAGCTGCTGAACACGGAATGATAATAATCTGAAATAACCGCATTGAAGGTTCCATGTTACGGCTATTTTATGCATACCATCGTTTGGGATGGATCAAAATTGTACTGTTTATTGGTGTAAATATTGAGTTGCGCTCAACCCGGGGCTAGGCGGCGTGGGGAGTAATATGCATTTCAATTACTGCCCATGAACAGGCTCAATCAAACCGAGCCTGCAATATTTTCATATTTGTCGTGTTCGGTGGCCTTCAAAGTTCCCCTTTCATCTATTTTAATCGAAGTTTAATATTTAATGTGATTATTTGTCTCGGAAAACATTTGGGAAAATCAGTTACACTTTGCTTTGCTTTTACTTATCTTTGTCTTCGTATAATGATAGGTTCGCCATATTATTTTCAAAAATTATTTTCACAGTATATTTTAGTTAATTACAATGCCATGTAAAAAATTATCACATCTGTAAATAGTGATGGGTCAAAACATGTCATATCTGTACACTAACCCAAAGTTCCAATTGGTCACCAATCTTATATGGTTACAATGTTTGCTAGTTTCGTTTCTTGTCTATAAAGTAAAATTACAGTAAAATAACCCGTTACTGATGTCGTGCAGTAATGATTACGTATATCAGGGCTATCCGATCAACCTTTTTTGAGTGTTGTCCCATTTGGCTCAATTTGTTGCGTCGTCGGCATTGCAGGGCTAGGCGCTGTCGCCGTGACGGTGCGGGTTCGCTCCTAGGTAGAGGCAATATCACTCATTATGTCAAAAGAGGTTGTGAAAAGAACTATTTGTCGTGGAATCAGTTATTGTTTGGCTATTTAAGTTTTATTAATTATTTTGTTAATGAATATAATATCATTTACTTCCACAGCAGAATCAAAATTAGAAGGGTTTTCAATTTCAAGGTAGGTAATTATAAAATTATATACTTTGAAACGGATTTTTAATTACCGAAAGAACTACTGATTTGTGAGCAACATGTATTATGTTTTTCAAACGAGAGGTCCTATTAAAACAAACTTAACAATTTAGAGCAGTTTTCTGGTTGCATGACCTTAACTTGCATGAAATGCATTTTCGGCAAATTTTAAGATAACTCTCATTAAACTGACCCATTGTCAATTATAACAAGATAAAGGCGCTAGTTGTTAACACTTAATCACAATTAAAGAGTAATGGTTAGTAATTTCTTTCAATGTAAAATTACGGACAAATATAGACCAATTAGAACTTTGGGTGAGTGAAAATGGTGATAGGCCAATTATTAGAAATGCCATATATGAATTTGATATTGGACCAATTATAAAAGTTTAATATATGTATATGGCGATGGACCAATAATAAAAATGTCATATCTTTATATGGTGATGCGCCAATTATAAAGAATGTCATAGCTGCATATTGTGATGGTCTAATTATAAAAATGTCTAATCTGTATTTTGTGATGTGCCAATTATAAAACATATGTTATTTCTATATTGTGATGGGCCAATTATAAAAATGTCATAAATCTGTTTATGATGATGGGCAAATTATAAAAATATCAGATCAGTTTATATTGATTGGCAAATTATAAAAAATATCATATCTGTATATGGTGTTGGGGAAATTATAAAAATATCATATCTGTATATGGTGATGGGCAAAATTTAAGGCATCGCCACACTCCTCCCAATTCTTTTCATCGATAAAATAAAAATCATCAAATCTCAGTAATGACAAAATGCTATTCAATGAAACTTTGCACAAATGAAGGTTTCTAATGTATCTTTATTTTGCATACAGTAAGACAAAATAGAAAAGTAAAGAAACAAAGCTAGACCTAAAAATTCCTTGAATTCTATTTACATAAATTTACAAAAACTAGGCGATGCAGAACATAACTTTAAATTCCCTCGTGAGCGCAATGATACTGACAAGAAAATGTTGTGTACTTTGTAAAAAACGTTCAACTATTACAAGAGAAATCAGTGATTGTCATCAGTTTACGCGACCAGGAAATTGAAGGTCAAACACACTTTTACTAATATCTCGTAAAGTTTACATAAGTAAATCATGAGGACACAATAAACTGTTGTCAGTATCATATTACTCATGTGGGCATTTAAAATGATGTTTTGTGTTCTTTAGTTTTTGTGAATTTATGTAAATAGAAGTTGAGGGAATTTTTAGATCTCGCTATTTTTCTTTACTTTTCTTATATGTCTTACCATCTATAAAATAAAGATACATTAATAACATACACTTGTGCAAAGTTTCATTTAACAGCATTTAACCGTTATTGAGATTTTGATAATTTTCTTTTTATCGATGAATAGAATTGGGAGGAGTGTGGCAGGCCCTTAAAAGATGTCAAATTTGTGCACTCACCAAAAGTTCTAAGTGGTCACTATTTGTCCCTATTTTTTATAAGAAAGACATTGAATTCACTCTTTATTTATGACCATATGCCAACAACAGTCTTCAACTTAAGCTTTAATCTTGGAAAAATTAACTTTGGAACAGTTTGGCGAGAGTTATCATTAACTTTGCTAAAAATGCATTTCGTGCATAAAAGGTAAAGCAAACAGAAATGTGTTCTTAATTCCTTATTTTGTGTTTATAGAACCCCTCATTAGCTCTGGAAAACAGAAAACATTTATAATCAACAACAAATTTGTTTAAATAAACCCCTTTCAAATTTTCCGATTTTAAAATTACCTCCCTTTCAATAAAAGACTGTTCTAATTTTGACTCTGCGGTGTAAGTAAATGGTATTGGATTCATTTAAGAATACAATCAATAAAGATTAAAAAGACATTAGATAATTGATTTCAAGACAAAACAGTTCTTTCCACAACCTCTCTTGACGTAGGAAAGAAACGAATCTAGCATTCTTTGTAAACATATACAATTAATGACCAATTAGAACTTTGGTTGAGTGTATATGGTGACGGGAAAATAATAAAAAGATATCTTATCTGTTTATGGTGTTGCTAAAACTAATCTGCAGTAATTTTGGTAATAACATATGTTGAAACTTAACTAATAATTGACACTTGTTTTGTTACAGCGATAATTGTGTGTGATGGCGGTACAATGAATCTCTGGTGCCCGGAAAGAACACTTATTGACATAAAGTCAGCCAATTACGGTCGCACACAAGATGGAAGGGTTTGTCCTCATTCTGCCGTATCGAACACAAATTGTCTTTTACCAACATCTCTCCAAACATTCAGCTCGAAATGCTCCGGTCAACCTAGCTGCAGCGTGACGGTCAACGGAAATACTTTTGAAGATCCGTGTTACGGAACATATAAATACCTAGAAGTTGATTTCAGTTGTATTAAAACCTTACCTTGCATCGCCGAAGATTCAGCCAGCCTTTATGTCTGCAGACTGTAGTAACCATTTCGAGGTGTGAAATCGAGCATATTCCATCTGTTTGTTTATTTCAAACAGCTTAGAAACTTCGCTTTCAACATCACAATGTGTTCCTAACCTTTACGGACTGTTTATTTATTTTTATTCCTTTTTCGTACAGAAGTGTCATACTAACTATGACAGTTAGCGAACCTTACAATATGATCTAAAACGTATCAACACACGTAAGCTTGATATAAGAGTTTAGTTTTAAACAGATGGAATCTGGGCCGAATATTATAAAACTGCGATTAGAGTCTAGTCTCAAATCTGACGCATCTGACTGAGTGAAATGGAGACGATTCTCCATAATATTTATTGGTATAATAATATATCGTATCTTCCTACGCGCCTTCAGCAGAACAATAAGAAGTTTGACAGCAAGTTTGAAATAGGGGATTTAACAAAAATCCATTCAAAACAAACGACTGTCAAGCATTGATTTCAAATCGAGAAAAGTATTTCAGTCGGTCTCAAACCCTCGTTTGACGTCCAATTCCCTTCGAGGACCTGGATCAAATCTCAAAAGTTCAAGAATAACTTTAGTGTTTTGCGGTGGTTTGCGCCGTAGGCACACACACGTTAATACACACAATTACACGTACACAAGAAAATAATGGTTCTTACTACGTAAATCAGTTTACGAAATAAACATCACGATATTTCCATGAAATAGAATTTCTGCATGTTCAAAATTGTTAGTCATGTCATCAATCAAGGTTGTTATATACCTGTTACACCGCAATTAGGTTTTGTCTAATAGCTAACGTAGGCCTATGGATGCAACGTTCTTGATTTTTGGAAAACTAGTACACATTTTCTAGTTGCATGAGCACACTGGCGCTGCTTGGACAAACAATTAAAACACCCTTTGTAGGTGAACACACACATTGCACTACATTGGCCGACAATTAAGTACACTATTTTTATGCGGACAAATGCACTGGCGCAGCATGGACACACAATTAAATACACTATATCTAGGTGAAGTTACACATTGGCGCTGCTTGGACACACAATTACATATACTCTTTCTAGGTGCATAAAAGCCCATTGGCGCTGAATGTGCAGACAATTATGTACACTATTTGTAGGCGGACAAATCACTGGCGCTGGATGGGCACACAATTAAATACACTCTTTCTAGTTAGACAAATAGCACTGGCGCTGCATAAGTGCAAACTGTATGCATACTCGTATGATTAAAACAATAAAAGAAGTGGTTTACTGTTTCTTTTTTAGAAAACAAGGCAAGTTTGGAATCAAATAACGAAAAAAATTCGCTAACATGAATTGCTGCCGTTGAAGTTCCCAAAACTAGTCCCGTATTGTTATATGTCCTTGAGGCAAATGAAGCCTCTGTTAGCCAGCTTACCTCATTTCTGAGATCATCAACAGGAATTGTGCAGGGATTTAAATGGGTTCTTGATCTGTTTCCGGCGCCACTTGCGGAAATTGGGCCCACTGCCGAAGAGAAATAGCATCAGTTTAAACATTGTTTTTACAAGAAATATGAATTGCTCAAAATATTATATTTTTTTTCATACGAGAAAGGACGAATGGTCTAACCAGTTGTATAAGCCGTTTATATTGAAACGTTTGTTTTAATCACAACAGTCACGAGGGGTTCATCGTAAATGGAACAAGAGCCACTTTAACTGTCAGAAACGACTGTAAGCTCGGGTTTTCGAATAGTCGTAAATAAAAAATGATAGTGCCTCTAGCTGGGAGCGAACCCGCAACGTCACGGCAACAGTGCCTAGCCTTGCAATTCCGGCGACGCAACCAACTGAGCTAGCCAGGACAACCCCATGTTACATTGGGCTTCATTTAAGCTGGGGAGTCTGATCCTTCCACACCCACCGCACCAAAAAAAATATTGGCGTGAGTTTTGAAAGAAAATATTCGAGTGATGGGCCAGGTAACAAGTGGACTGGTATCCCCACCACACCACTAAGAACAAAACACAATGGTTGGCGGAGTAACCCAACCAGATTACTGACAAATCACCTTTGTTAAAGGGTCTGACTGGAAGAGAAGTTTCTTGACCCAAACTAAAAAATAAATTAATTACAATTAATTAATTCTTTTAGGCTTTTTGCAGCCTATACACCCCTGATCCCACAACCATCTACTTACAATCCCACACTCCCAATATCCACCTCCACCCCTCTTAACCACCTCAACACCCAAATCCTTTTTGCTATTTGTTTATATACCTCTTGCTATCGCCTTAAAATAATTAAAACGAAAAATAAGAACAAGAATACAAATTGCCCTTTCTCGCTCAACTCATTTTTCCATTCATGTATAACGTATGATATTTGGTGGTGTGTGGTGTGTTGTGGTCTGGTGTGGTATGGTATGTTGTATAGTGGGGTGGGGTCGGGTCTGGTCTCTGGTCGGGTATGGTGTAATCGAGCATAGTACGGTTTGGTATGGTATGGTATAATATAGTTTAGAATAGTTAAGTATACATGTAGTATAGTATAGTATGCTATGGTATAGTATTTTATAATATAGTATGGTATAGAATATAGTGTGGTGTGGTGTGGTGTGGTGTGGTATGGTATAGTATTACATACTTATAACAAACATGCTCTCTCTTCCTCTCTTCTTTTCCGCAGCGTTGGGAGGCTGTGTTTTGTGAGTATCAAGATTCCTGATATGTATTTTTCACTTTTTATAGTTAAGTATTGTATGGTATGGAATAGATTTTAATAATATCGTATGGTATAACATAGTATATGGTTTGGTGTGGTGCGATGCGGTGCGTTGAGGTTCGGAGCGCTGCCGTGCCGTACCGTGCCGTGCCGTACCGTACCGTACCGTACAGTACAGTACAGTACAGTAATGTACAGTACAGACAGTACAGACAGTACAGTATAGTATATTATAGTATACAATATGGCATGGTAGGTGGGAGGGAGGTTCCCATGACCCTGCACCCCCACTCCTCCGCCCTCACCAAAAACCACTCGACACTTTTACCAAAGTATGATAAGTTCACCTGTATTACACCTTATCTATAGAATAATATAAGAAATGAACTAGCATGCAAACAATAGCCATAATTTCTAAGGCTAAATTTCTAATTTCTAGGTGAAATAGGGTAAACATTTAATCAAAAAGCGAAGTTGAGTTATAGGCCTTTCAACATCAACCTGATATAGAAGTGTACAGTTTCAAAACTATTATCTTAGGAATATGAAAGTTATGAGCTTTTAACAGCTGGCATGCAAACTTTAACCCTAAATTCTATTTCAAGTAAGAGAAATAATTTGAACAAAATGACAGTTAGAGTTGTGGTTCATGGCATACACATTAGGAATATGATGATGTAGCAGAGTCAAATTTTAGCGTATTTGGCGTCCCATATCTAACCAATAAGTTTTTAACTTTATTCTTTTTATAGAATTTATGTGTAAAATTAGGAGTAGATCACATGCATATCATGTGATGTAGTTTAGTTTAATTCGATTGGGTAGGCAAGTCATGTGGTATGAGTTGTTGTCAGATTTTCTCTGTAGCGGGAAAGGAAAATCATTCCGCAGAAGAAGTTCTTAGTGAAATCATGTACATGACTTTTTAGTATAGTTTTTGGTCAAGTGTTGATCAGTTAAGATCTTTATAGTGCTATATGGATTAAGGCATGGATGCTAAGGTAACTTGCTTAATGTAGTGTTCTTTGCAAATTGGTTTAGAATCGTTTTTTGTTGGTTTTTCTGATGACATTTGATTCCTTGTCATATGTTTCCGCGAGTCTGACTTATTCAGGGTTCTGTCGCTTTGGTCTGCGCGCTGCTAATTTTCTAATTAACCCATGCATGATTCTCAAAATGGTGATTGGTATTTCAGTTTTCACTGCACAGCACCAGAGAGTGTTTGAGGAGTGTGTGACAGTTGGTTGTAGACCAGTGGATGTTTTATCACATTGATAAAGGTATGTAATCATTGTAAATGAATATGATTGTGTAAATCACAAGTAATAAGGGAACAGCACTGAATCATCAGACTTGTATGTTTTAGATTTATCTATTTAAAATATCATTTGGCTATAAGCAAAGAACCACAATATTATATCTAATATGTTGTATGTTAAAACCTTACATCTGATTAATGATCATTTCAATAATATAACGTTGTATAATGTTTCATATCATGACTTGTTTTGTTAAGGATTGTTTTGTAAATCTGTTTTTAATACTGATATTTATGGTTCGTAATAATGTATCTTTTCAGATCGTTTGTTACTGGACTACATACTATTGTTATTACTGGACTACGTACTACTACATGTGTTTATATATTACTGGACGTATATACAGTACAGACCATTAAAGTTGAATATGGAACTTCTTATTGTTATTTGGAATCAACTATAACCTATGTATTTATGCCCCATTAAAGCTGAATACCAAAAGGGTTACAAAATGGCGCCCAACGTGGGGCATAAATACATAGGTACTGTACTGTGAACAGTATTATAGTGAAAGTGAAGTATCAACAGTGTGGTGTTATAGTGACACATTTTTTGTGAAAAGTGATTAGTGAAATTAATTTGATATCATAATGGCTCACGGGGAGAAAGCGGAAGTGAAGTTAGAAGAAGGTGATGTGAAATTGGAAGGAGAAGGTGAAGTTGAATCTTTTGACATTGATGAGAATGAGAAAAAGTTGGTTGAACTTATGCGTAAGATGAGGATGAAGCCTAAAGTGGAAAGTGAGGAAGAATTAATGGAATTTATGAAAAGTCAAGTACTTGGTACTAAAGAAAAGAAACCAACATTGCTGGCTCCACCTCCAACATTGACAATGCCAACACCTAAGACTACAACACCAGGCTCAGCATCTGGAACAACTATATCATCATTAAGATCTGCATCTTCAGCACCTCAAACAACAGCGACTTATTTTAAGCTACCTTCATTCTTCGGTGAACCAGGCAAGGGTGAGGTTAATTATCACACATGGTGCTATGATATTAAGTGTCTGATAGGGAAACTTAATGAAGATGAGATACTGCGTGCTATTCGCAATTCAGCTAAAGGTGAAGCAGCAAATGTAATGACAAATCTTGGTGTTGATGCATCTCTCACTGAAGTGATGAAAAAGTTTGAAAGTATTTATGGAGATATTGAAACACCAGAGTCAATCATGAAAACCCTTTATGCTTGTCATCAAAAGAAAGGAGAAACAATTGTCAAGTATGCATCAAGAATTGAGGATATTTATGCGAAAGCAGTACAGCTAGGAGCTGTCGCACATGGAAGTGATATGCTCAAGAAAATATTTTATGATGGGATGTTGAAACCACTTAAGCATAACTCAGTGTATCAGTTCCACACAATTGCCAACTATGATGATTTTAAAGTGGAGGTGAGGAGAATTGAGAAAGATTTGGAAATTGACAGTGAATCAACAAAGTGTCAAGCCATTAACAAACCAGACAAACCCGAAGGAAAATCTGAATTAACCGAAGTTAAGGAGCTCCTAGAGAAAATGAATGAGAGGATTAAAAAGTTAGAAGAAGAGAAAGATCAAACTTATACAGACGGAAATCAGTGGCAGTATAATAGAGGATTTAACAGGGGTAGAGGATTTAGAGGAAGAGGAAACAATCAAAGAGGAAATAGAGGTCGTGGATCATTCCGACCTAGAAGACCAACAGGATCTAATACGTTCAAACCTGCTAATACAACTGAAAATAACCAACAAAATTTCGATGCCTATGTAGACACCAGGAAATGTTACCAATGTGGTCAGGAGGGACATATTGCAAAATACTGCCAGGGAAACTAGCAAGTGCCTCTGTGCAAGGACCAAACTTAGGCACAGACAACAATGGTCCGCAACTTATTGGCAGTTCTACTGAAACAAATATTAAGATAAACAACATTGAAACAACAGCATTATTGGATACCGGTAGCTGTATTAGCTACATTAGTCAATCATTTTACCAGAAACATCTTTCAGAATTGGAAATTCATCCACTTAAAAACATACTAAATGTAGAATGTGCTGATGGCAGTAAGCTCCCATACATTGGTTATGTTGAAGCAACACTACAAACTGATGGTGTACCAAAGACTGATGGACAGACCTGCATTTTCTTAATAACACCAGATACTCCTTACAACAAAAAGACACCTGTACTTATTGGAACCAACATACTTAATGAACTTCTTATGGATTGCAAAAACAACTTTGGTGAATCCTATCTACAGAAAGCTAATCTACACACACCGTGGTATTTGGCATTCAGGTGTATGGCTTTAAGAGACAAAGAATTAAAAAGAAATAAAGATCGCATAGCCATTGTAAGAAGTGCAGAACACTGCAACATTATCATCATAGAGCCAAATGCATCAGTAAACATCAAAGCTTACACTGATAGAGAGTTGGATCATCAACCCACTTGTGCTCTCATACAGGAATCGGAGGAATGCCTAGTTAATTCACTGATTGACATAACACCTTCAGTCATACAGTATGTTTACAAACGAAATGGAGAAATAACTGTGAACATCTCAAACTTATCTACACAGACAGTTAGTATTCCACCAAGGGCAATTGTTTGTGAACTCCAACCAGTGAAAGTAGATGATGCTGTATTTCACAAACTTGAACAAACAGAAACCGAGTCTAAAGTCTTTGACCAAATACACATAGAATCAACATTAACTGAAGATCAGAACCATCAATTAAATCAACTTCTTCAAAAACATATTGATATTTTTTCCAAAGACGACACCGATATTGGAACATGTGACAAAATTAAACATCGAATAGATTTAGTTGATGATGTGCCATTCAAACAGAAGCATAGGCGAATACCACCAGCTATGGTTGAAGAAGTGAGACAACATCTTGAGCAACTTCTAGCATCTGGTGTAATACAAAAATCCAAATCACCCTGGGCATCTAACATTGTATTAGTTAGAAAGAAAAATGGAAAACTTCGAATGTGCATTGACTACAGAATGCTCAATAAAAGGACTGTTAAAGATGCTTATGCATTACCACGCATTGAGGAAGTCTTTGATTGTTTAAAAGGAGCAAAACTGTTCACAGTAATGGATATGAAGGCAGGGTACCACCAGGTTGAGGTTGAAGACACTCATAAAGAAAGAACAGCATTTACTGTTGGGCCACTCGGTTTCTATGAGTATGTAAAAATGCCCTTTGGTTTGTCGAATTCACCTGCGACATATCAACGCCTCATGGAAGAGTGCTTAGGCGATTACAACATGACCATATGCTTAATTTATTTGGATGATTTGATTATTTTTTCTGAAAATTTTGAACAACATCTGCAACGTCTAGATCTTATTTTAACCAGACTTAAAGAATGTGGATTAAAATTATCAGCCGATAAATGCTTCTTTCTTCAAAAACGTGTCAAATTTTTGGGACATGTTGTGAGTGAGGACGGAGTGGAAACCGATCCAGAAAAAATCGAGAAAGTAAGGAACTGGCCTACACCAAGCAACGCAGATGAACTGAGATCGTTCTTAGCGTTTGCTGGTTATTATAGGAGATTTGTAAAGGATTTCAGTAAGATAACCAAACCATTGAATGAGCTCTTACCACCAACCTCCAAAAAGAAAAACTCCAAATCAGAAAAAGTTTGGCAGTGGACAGAATTAGAACAAAAGACATTTGATCATCTGAAAGAAATTCTAACATCACCACCCATTTTGGCATATCCTGACTTTGACTTACCATTTGAACTTCACATTGATGCTTGCAATACAGGATTAGGAGCTGTTCTGTATCAAGTACATGAAAACAACAAAAGAGTAATTGCCTATGCCAGTAGAAGTCTTTCAAAATCAGAACAACATTATCCTGCATTTAAACTGGAATTTTTATGTCTAAAATGGAGTGTTACAGAGAAATTCAGTGATTATCTCACAGGACATCATTTTACTGTCTTTACAGACAACAATCCCCTCACTCATGTACTGACTTCAGCAAAACTGGATGCAACCGGTCAACGATGGGTATCAGCGTTAGCAGCATTCGACTTTGACATCTTCTATAGACCAGGTCTTCGTAACGGAGATGCAGATGCAATGTCTCGCTACCCATTTCATAAGGTTACACACACTGATGGGGAATATTTGAAGATAGAGAATGATGTTATCAAAGCCATCTGCAACTCGGTGAATATTGAGACTTTGATAGAGATACTTCCAGTAGCTTCAATTAACATCATCGAAGCAACGGAATCAGCTGGACAACCAATGGCACAAATAGAGCTTAGGGAAATACGTAAAGCCCAAAGAGAAGACTTTATCATAGGAAAATGGATTAGGGCTAGAATTGACAACAAACTTCCACATCAGAAAACACCATTCAACAAATTCGACTTCCAAATGAAGAAACACTTTGACAACTTCAAGATTATAAGAGGGGTTCTTTACAAAATTCTTCATCAAAATGGACAAGAGATAAAACAATTAGTTCTTCCATCAATATTCAGAAGGAAAGTGTTATTTGGGTTACACAACGATGTGGGTCATCCAGCCAAAGAGAGAACAATATCACTCATCAGGGAAAGATTCTTTTGGCCAGGAATGACTTCAGATGTAGAACAATGGATTGGAGGCTGCAAAAGATGTACCATGAGAAAGAAGGATCCAAACAAGGCACCACTTGTTAACATCACCACTACCTTCCCTCTTGAAATGGTGTGCATGGATTTCTTGTCTGTTGAGCAATCGCAAGGTGGCTATGGGAATATATTAGTCATAACTGATCACTTCACGAAGTACGCAGTTGCAGTTCCTACGAAAAACCAAACAGCAAAAACAACAGCTGAGGCATTTTACAACAACTTCATCAGCAATTTCGGCATGCCTTCCAAAATTCATTCGGACCAAGGTGGAAATTTCGAAAGTGACATTATTAAGGAACTTTGCAAGATCTTAGGAATTCAGAAGAGCCGTACTACCCCCTATCATCCCATGGGTAATGGTGCTACAGAACGATTGAACCGGACTCTTATCAGCATGTTGGGAACATTAAAGCCAGAACAAAAGGCTGATTGGAAAAAGTACCTGCCATCTCTTGTGTTCGCATATAATGCAACAATACATGAATCTACAGGATACTCCCCTTATGAACTTATGTTCGGCCGAAAACCTAAGTTGCCTGTGGACACATTATTTGAGTCAGCAGAGGAAACAGCAGTACAGGACACCACTGACTATATAGAAGACCTGAAAGAAAGGATGAAAGTCACACAGGACATTGTGAAACAGCATGCTGATGCAGCTAGGCTGAAACAGAAATCTCAATTTGACAAGAAAGCTAAGGCTGCACAGATTGAAGTGGGTGACAAAGTGCTAGTACGTGTTCTTGCTCACAAAGGAAAACACAAAATTGCAGACAAGTTTGAAGAGCATATATACACTGTACTAGAGCAAGCCAATCCAGACATTCCAGTTTTTAAAGTAGAGTCAGAAACTGGAATGATTAAGACCCTACACAGAAACCATCTACTGCCAGTAACATCATTTAACGAGGAATATGAGGACAAACAGAACGTTAAACCAGTTCCCAAACCGAGAAGAAGACAAGAAGTTAAAGTAACGGAACAAAGTGAGCTCACTGATTCAAGTGATTCAGAATGTGAACTTGTCAGACTGACAGTTGACAGTGGGGACGCCCGCTATTCTGAAAATCACAGAACAGAAGTAGATACTGAAGGAACAAATAGAGTTATAAGGACAAAAGTCACTTATTCAGAAAGGAGAAGTGCCACTCCAGATGAGTCGGTATGTACAAAGAGTGATACTGAAGATATGGAACCAGATGTCATCCGTCGAGAAGAACCTGACAATGACATGACATACAGAAAAGAGAGAGAAATACAGGCGGAACTGGAAGTTCATCATGATGACCATGATGATGAAATTGACATGGATGAAACAACTGATGAAGTGTTTATTCATCCAACAGATGAAGAAACTATAGCAGTAGATATTGATGAGGAAACAAGGATAAAGAGTATTGATGGAGATACTTTGGCAAGGTTATCGCCAGAGAGAGATAATAGAGAAATACCACAGAGACCAGAAAGAACAAGGAGAGGAAGACCTCCAAAACCAGTGGCAAGAGAACGGAGAGAAAGACTCCCGATACCGACTACAAGGTCAGGTAGGCAAAGTAAGCGGCCTAAATATTTGGAGGATTACAGTTGCAATGAAATCACTGTAGACTCAAGAACAGCTAAGTCAGCTGATGACTCTGAAACATTAAATACACGAACAGTAGATAGCAAGTTAGAAGCTCTGAACATTCTTCTTAAATCTGGTGTATTTAATATGTTGACTTCAGAAGTTGCACATAGAATTTGTGAAGCCATTATGAAATAAAGAACAGAAAAAGTGATCTGATTTGTTTTTATCATTTTATGTTATGCTTGTTCAGTTTAAAGCATGATATTGTTTTTATGAATTTTAACTTATTTGAATTATAATTGCAGGGACACAATTTTTTTGTAGGGGGAGAGTGAAGACGAGTTCTGATACATTCTCATGATCATGTTTTCTTTGTAGTAATGCTTTTGGTGTTTTGATTTCAGATAGCTAATAGCTTTGTTTCTTTAACAGAGGAAAGCTGATTGGAATTAGTTGGTGAACTTGGATCATGTTCATTTGATAGACTGAGAGTATTTGTATTCATGACTTGAATATATTTGTTTTCTCTTCGTTTCTAGTTGTCACCTATGGAAGAAAGATTTCGACTTGTTCATTGGATTTTTTAATTGTAGAGAAATGATGAGACATCATTTCCGGGGAGCGGGAGAATGTAGCAGAGTCAAATTTTAGCGTATTTGGCGTCCCATATCTAACCAATAAGTTTTTAACTTTATTCTTTTTATAGAATTTATGTGTAAAATTAGGAGTAGATCACATGCATATCATGTGATGTAGTTTAGTTTAATTCGATTGGGTAGGCAAGTCATGTGGTATGAGTTGTTGTCAGATTTTCTCTGTAGCGGGAAAGGAAAATCATTCCGCAGAAGAAGTTCTTAGTGAAATCATGTACATGACTTTTTAGTATAGTTTTTGGTCAAGTGTTGATCAGTTAAGATCTTTATAGTGCTATATGGATTAAGGCATGGATGCTAAGGTAACTTGCTTAATGTAGTGTTCTTTGCAAATTGGTTTAGAATCGTTTTTTGTTGGTTTTTCTGATGACATTTGATTCCTTGTCATATGTTTCCGCGAGTCTGACTTATTCAGGGTTCTGTCGCTTTGGTCTGCGCGCTGCTAATTTTCTAATTAACCCATGCATGATTCTCAAAATGGTGATTGGTATTTCAGTTTTCACTGCACAGCACCAGAGAGTGTTTGAGGAGTGTGTGACAGTTGGTTGTAGACCAGTGGATGTTTTATCACATTGATAAAGGTATGTAATCATTGTAAATGAATATGATTGTGTAAATCACAAGTAATAAGGGAACAGCACTGAATCATCAGACTTGTATGTTTTAGATTTATCTATTTAAAATATCATTTGGCTATAAGCAAAGAACCACAATATTATATCTAATATGTTGTATGTTAAAACCTTACATCTGATTAATGATCATTTCAATAATATAACGTTGTATAATGTTTCATATCATGACTTGTTTTGTTAAGGATTGTTTTGTAAATCTGTTTTTAATACTGATATTTATGGTTCGTAATAATGTATCTTTTCAGATCGTTTGTTACTGGACTACATACTATTGTTATTACTGGACTACGTACTACTACATGTGTTTATATATTACTGGACGTATATACAGTACAGACCATTAAAGTTGAATATGGAACTTCTTATTGTTATTTGGAATCAACTATAACCTATGTATTTATGCCCCATTAAAGCTGAATACCAAAAGGGTTACAATGAAAAACAAGTTTAAAAGCTGCATTATGTATAAGTAGTGTGGAAGTTCTGAGTTCGTACACTAGCCTGCATGTAAACTTTAACATGAACTTCTAAGTCAATAAACAATGATAAAGGGTCATAATTCGATCAATATCAAAGAAAGAGTTATGGTTCTTGACATACATACACGGGGTCAAGTTGGTGAACATGTGTCTTTAGTATCAGCTATAGAAGTAATGAGCTTGTACTAGCGTGCACGCAAATTTTAACCTTAAATTCTAAGTCAAAAAAGGCATAATTTGAATAAATGGAAGGTAGAGTTTTGGTTCTTTGCGTACGCTCTCGGATGACGAACACATGTAGTGTAAGTAGTATGGAAGTTATGAGTTTGTACACTAGCTTGCACACAAACTTTAACCTGAAATGTTCATTCGAAAAATGGTCATAAATTGATAAAAATGAAAGTAAGAGTTATGGTTCTTGGCATTCACACTCAGGATACTATGATAAAAAAATGTCAAGTTTAAAAGCTGTATGTAAAGTAGTTTTTAAGATATAAGTAGGTTGCATGCAAACTTTAACCAAACCGGGACGGCGACGCTGACGACAGAGTGAGTACAATAGCTCGATATATTCTTCGATTAGTCGAGCTAAAAAGTCATTTTCATGTACTCCCTTGTTTTTTCCCATAAATACAAAGCTAAAACTCCCGGTACCATTTCTAGAAACGTAAGGTCTCTGAGAACCGAATGCTGCATCATAGAATGTACGAAGAACCGTCCGACATAAAAAATAAAGTTTTATACGTAGTGAAACTTCCTTTCTATTTAAAGAAAATAATTGATATTGTTGCTGTTCTACATTTTTGTGACCTGGAATGCGGAAAGCCTTTGGTCAGTATCAATTTCCAAACCTTATAACACCATAATTGTTATATGGTTTACAGATTTTTCATCAGCAATTTGAACGTCAAGTACTTTGCAAACCCTTGCAATCCGTGTCTTTTTGACATGCCACTAGATTACCATCCAAGATGTGAGCTTATGCACTTGTACCCGCTATTTGCACACTTTTACCAGAGCATGAATGTTAAAAATTCTCGTTTGGGATGGATCAAACTGGTACGGTTTATTGGTGTAAATATTGAGTTGCGCTCAACCCAGGGCTAGGCAGCGTCGACAGTAATATGCATTTCCATTACTGTTCATGAACAGGCTCAATCAAACCGAGCCTGCAATATATTTATATTTGTCGAGTGCGATGGCTTTCAACAGGTAATGAGTAAGCGCTTCTGCTTAATCCTATATGCAAAGAATTATCAATATAATGTTTATTGCAGACTTTAAACTTAAGCAACGGAAAATCTTGAAAAAAGTTGTCTTAATAGTGTGGTGGTCTGTATTTTGGGGATGAATATAGCGTAATATTTTGGTGGTCTTTTTCAGGGGTTTCATGTAGTTATTTCGACTGTTATGTATTTTACAATATACACACTGCATGCCTCCCTCTCGATAAAATGTAAATACAACTACAATAAATAGGATGCTTGCTTATAGACACTTCTTTTTTTAATTTTTTTAGATCCTCAGAAGAACCAAACAGATTATTATAAGGAGAATAACTATAATCATTCTCTGTCGTGGCAAATTCTGAAGAAGCTTTTCAGTTCAAAATACGTAATTCAAATGTATAGGAATAAACGCCTTGTATATTTTCACCACTTTCTAGTCATCAATCTAATGGTTTATTCTGTTTAGTGGCGTATGGCCAGTCCTAACCGTGTGTGCCAGTTTTAATGAAATCTGCCAAACAATGAATCGTGACTTAATGACTTTTATTATCTAAAAAACCAAGAGCCTACACACAGGAAAAAATAATCCTTTATGGCTTTCAACACATGAAAACTCATAAAAATCTTTTCACAAAAAGTGGATTCCGAAACCACAACCCCCACACAGCCAAGAAGAAGAGAGGAAGAGAGAGCATGGTTTATAAAATGGCCAATTTCAAAACAGACACCACAAACAATTAACAAAAATGAGAACCGAAGGGGTTACCGCCTTGAATCGGTTAGTGTCAAAACAATTTGCCACTGAGGGTTAAAACAAGGTTCTAGGGAGCACCAACCTAACACTTGCACCCAACATGATCTCATATGAACAAACACGTTCAAGTTGCCTTGGTGAAATATCTTCCAACCCACCTTGCAGCTATACAATGTTGCATGCAAAAGCACACAAACATATAACCCGCACTTTTTATGAAAGAAAAGACAAAACAAGAACCAATCAGAATGGACAACATTCTTGACAAGTAGACGAGTCCAAAATATAGCAAGCTTATACCGGTATATTTAAGCACATTCCGAATGGTGCATAAACTCACCTGGAAAATGAGTCAGACATTTGATCTGTCCCTTCTCCACCCCTCAACCATTTTAATGGTGTGAATTTTGAAAGAAAAAAAATGAAAAAGAAAAAACCCAAATCTTATAGGGGGTGAGGGGTTTGGTGAAAACCCCACCCTACTCCAACAAAATCCCTCTATCCCCCACACCCTTGACAAGTCAACCTGACCCCGCACCCCACTATAGACCGAACTGCTACCCTTTAACCAGTCAACTAGTGTTATCACAGAATTTTAGTGTCATTTGTTCTACACTTTTCATATCTTTTATATACAAAAAGGGTACCTTTTCTTTTTCTTTAATTGTTTGTGTTTCTTTTGAAATTGGTCTAATAAAAATCCATTTTCCTTTTTTCTCTTGCCTTTGCAGCGTGGGAAGGCTGTGTTTTCTGGTTGTGGTAATTCCAGATATGCATGTTTCACCTTTCTTTAGATTATCGATGTTTCTCTTTTGGTTCTGTTGATTGAAAAAGTGAAATATGCATGTAAGGAATCTATCTATCTCTGTATACTGTCCACTCCTCTTTCGAGTGTTACTGACAGGATTTGGTGCACGTCGGAAGTGTTAGTAAAGTTGTGAAAGAATAAAGTAAAGAATTGTGATCTTGGATGCCAAGACAAATGTTAAAATGTTAGTGAGTGCAAGATTTATTGGGGATAAAAGTAAAAGAGATAAAAACAAAGATTACACAACTAGTACTGGATCACCGCCACTGCCTGCTTGAAACGCTCAAGATCAGGCAGGGTGACAATATTAACAGGCAGTTTATTCCAAAGGGTAATACTATGAGGAAAAAAAGAGAACTTGTGATAATCTGATTTGACCTGAATTTGTCTTAAACAAAGGGGATGCATGTGCCTGGTTTGTCTGTTTGGTTTTTGTATATAAGAAGGAAGGTTTATTGCTACGATGTTATGGTATATTTTATAAAACATTATAAGTCTCGCATCAAGTCTTCGATGTTCTAAGGACCTCCAGCCCAGTTCCCCCTGCATAGCTGTGACACTGGAAAGAGGAGAGTAGTCCTGTTTAACCCACCTTATTGCCCGCCTTTGGACCATTTCCACCTTGTGGATGTTTGTCTTGGTATATGGGTTCCAGACAGTAGATGCGTACTCTACCTGGGGCCGGACCAAGGTCTTGTATGCCAGTTCTTTGACTTTTTGGTTATTAGTTGTTATATTTCTTTTGATAAAGCCTAGGGATTTATTAGCATTTGTTGTAATTCTTGCTATGTGTGTGTTAAAGTTAAGCTCAGAAGAGAGATCTAGCCCTAGGTATTTTGCATGTGTAACGGATTCAAGTACTTGACCGTGGAGATAATATTTGTTTTTAATGACATGTTTATTTTTAGTAATGTGTAGTACTTGACACTTTGAGGGGTTAAACTCCATGTCCCACGCCTTCTCCCATGCCTGCATCTTGTCAAGATCTTGTTGTAAAGTTATGGAGTCTGCCAAAGAGTTGATTGTGAGGTAAATGGCAGTGTCATCAGCAAATAGCCGGACTTGGGATTTAGAAACAGAAGAAGGAAGTTGGTTTATGTAGACAAGAAAGAAGAGAGGACCAAGGACAGAGCCCTGGGGTACTCCTGAGGTGACAGGGACTTCTGTTGAGCATTCACCATCTAGTATGACTGTTTGGCTTCTGCCGATGAGGAAAGAACGAGTCCATCTGAGTATCTGAGTAGACACGCCATATTCTTGAAGGATAGAGAGAAGTTTTAGATGGTTAACCTTATCGAATGCTTTGCTGAAGTCAAGTAAAATTAGGTCTGTTTGTTTGCCGGAGGCGATGTTATTGGTTAGATAGTCAGTAAGTTCAATCAGTTGTGTCTCACAGGAGCGTTTCTCACGAAAGCCATGCTGAAGATCATAGAGAATATTATGAGTAGTCAAGTGAGAGGATAGATGTGATGCTACAATATGTTCAAGAGTTTTACAGAGAATACAGGTGAGAGAGATAGGACGGTAGTTTGCGGGATCACTGGTGTCGCCCTTTTTATATATTGGGCACACATTGGCCTTGGTCCAGTCCCGGGGAATAGTTCCGGATTCAAGGGATTTCTGGAAAAGAATGGTTATTATGTCAGCGATCTCATGCCTCAGCTCTTTCAGAACAACTGGTTTGATCTGATCCGGACCTGCAGCTTTATCCGCATTCAGGTTAAAAACACAGCCTTCCCATGGAGAGAAAAAGAAGAGAGGAGAAGAGAGCATATACTATAAGAATATCAATTTCAAATAAGAAACCACAAAAATATAAAAAAAGTGAACCCTTGGGGTAACCACCTTTGAATTGTGTGTGGCAAACCAATTTGCCATTAGGGATTAAGCGTCAGTTCTCTGGGGAATTATATGTCGTATATGGATAAACTCACATAAACAAAACCTTAACTGTATTAATATTTGCTTTCATATCCCTCAGTCGTAAATGATTCCAAGGTGGTAACTCTTCAGGTTTGTTTTAATTGTTTGTGGCTGTCTGGTTTTATGCCATGCATGATTTATATATTTTCACAGTGAGATCGTATTGCCCTGGTCTGCTTTAAATCATTCTATTCGCGTCAGTTTTGCGCCACACGCTCTTTTGTTATACATTTTTATTTATTGTGTGTTTAATGTTTAAATATTTCCATGCATATTTGATACCCTACAATAATTCCCAAGTGCAAATAAGAACTAACAACGGAAACATTACCGTTTAAGAGTTATAATGTGAACCCAGACATCTGAGGTAACACATGATGATGATGATGATGATGATGATGATGATGATGATGATGATGATGATAAAGAAAGAACATAGATCTCGATTTGTAAAACCATTGTATGTACAACTTTCTATATTGATATAAAGTTGTTGCACAGATAAGTAACAAAGTACGTATTACTTTAGAGGGTTACCGCCTAGGAACTATCAGTTGTTAACCTATTTTCTACTGAAGGTTCAAAGCATGATCTAGAGTCCACCAACCTCACACTCGCCTCTCTAGGTTCTGTGAAATCATAAAACATTAAAAACGCATATTTTATTTGTCGATAACTTTGCTTACACACCAACAAATTGAAATATGAACTATGAAACGCCACACCAATAAAACACAGTCTGTGTTTATATAATGATTAATTTTAAGACAAAAAAATAATAAACGAATAAATTGGACCTGATGGGTACCGTCCGGAACGGTTGTGTTTGGGGTGGTTAAACCAGGAAAGTAACACGCATAGTGGATATGAATTGAATGACTAGAGCATAAGAAGTACAATTAAACATGCATATCAGCAAAGGCCACATTCAGCAGACACAGCCTCCCCTCTCCCCACACACAGCCAAAAAGTAGAGAGAAGAAGAGATCATGATTATACAAGATGTCTTTGGCGTTTTCGCCACTCGGGGTATTTGTGACTTTAACATATAACAGTATACGCCATGTTATTTCAAATTTTTTACTTATCAATTTCTCAAAAATATTTCTTTGTCTTGCATACCATTGTGAAGCTATTGTAACACCAACACCTAGCGACTTTAATATTGTTTGTATCTTATTGTACCATGTTATTTAGTACCATAGGAATACAGAGATAAAAGCTTGTCTTGCATTATTGAAATGTTAAATTCATTTATCAGCAATTTTACGGCGCGTAACAAGTATGCATACAGACATTTGCATTTCACAATGTGGTTACACCGTGACAACACAAATCAACTCGTACATGTTGAAAGCCGTTCCTGAGCATTGAATATATCGTTTTTGAATTCCGCTGCAAAAGAGGGCTTTACTGAAGACATTGAAAACAATTTAACAATAATAGAAACCTTTTTAAGATACACGAAATAAACATAACGCAAAGCGAGTTTTTGTGATAATAAATAAGCTATGTTTTAAATGGCGGGTATTCTTTTTTCATTTAACATTATCTCACCCGAAGAAGCAATACTTCACAAGTTTTAAAAGCGTGTTTTCATTGAAACCATTCTGGTGTGCACAATATTGTAAGTTTTAATTGCATCGATAAAGGTTAATGGTCTTTGTTTTTATCCCCTCTCCGCCAATCCTTTCCACAGTCCCGAAAAAGCCTACAATCTTTAGAGTTAGAGGAAGATAGAAACAGCTTTTCAATGAAGAAACCAGGCTGGGGTAGTCGTAGTATAATAAAAATACTTACTACTAAGAATAAACTTTGAAATATTTATGCTGATAATCAAAACCAAAAAAGTCCGATTTGAAAGTATATATTTCATTGATTCTGAGTTAAAGAGACAATTTCTAGAAAGTCAAAGAAAGATCTAATTACTCGTATATTGACATGATTTACAAATAAAACTATACAATCACATTACTCATGTTGAAATTCAAAATGATGTTTTGTGTTGTTTAGTTTTTGTGTTTGAATTTTAATTATTAAACAGTCTGTTAAAAGGATCGTTGACTGTTTCCGGGAAACAAGCTAACATGAACAAACTGGTCCTGGCTGTATTTTGTAAAGCGTCCCTTTTGCAGGTTGTAAATGTTTGCACACCTAATTAACTTTGAAAAGAATCTAGTAATCGTACCTCTGCAGGTCATTAAATATTAAATGTAAAACGTCTAGGGTAGTACATTTTCAAACTACTATCTTTATCATATTTTAGTCTGCTTAGGCAAAACGCGTGTTATCATTGTCACCAATTCAAAGATGCAGTTTTATATATTTATTTCAGAAACATTGTTAATATCGATATTAATTTGTCAGATTCTGTTCCTAAAGACTAATGGATTACATATCTCATACACAGTCGGTTTTAATACAAACTGCGTCGGTGATAAACTCGCGTTTCTGCAAATAATTCAAATTGCACTGGACCAATGCGTGGTTGAATGTGCAAGAAGGAAAAAATGCCGAGGAATAAGCTATCGTGAGCGGTTCACAATGTGCAACCTGATAGATGTGGACAATCCGACTTACTTGTCATTGACGCCTGCGGACTGTGTTTTGGTCAGCAAAAACGATATGGAATATGAGGTACTTGCAATGTCCAGTTATGATAATGATTGTACGAATATTCTGATACTTAGTTTTATTAAGCAAATCAGGAATTGCTATATCCAGCAGACTCAGACACAGCCTCCCCACACTACTGAAAGGTAGAGAAAAAGAAAAAAAAGAAAGTGCCTCTAGCTGGGAGCGGACCCGCACCGTCACGGCGACATCGCCTAGCCCTGCAACTCCTGCGACGCAACCAATTGAGCTAACCGGGACAACAACCCAAAAAGGTTGATCGGATAGCCCTGATATACGTAACAATCACTGCATGACATCGGTAACGGGTTATTTTACTGATAACAGTACTGACTATATGTACGGGGAGACTTTTTGCGGCCGCCATACTGCACAAATAGCGCTGTATATAGAACAGAGCATGGTTATACAAGAAGAGAGCATGTCTCAACAAAATGCAGTTTCAAAATAGACGCCACAATCAATTGACGAAAGTGTGTATGCCAGTTGTTTTGGCTTGAATCCATATAAAATTTGAACGATTTTTGAAATTGTTTTGCCACTGAACGTTTAAAGGCGGTAACCCCTCGGGTTCTCACATTTGTTGTTTGTGGCGTCTATTTTGAAACTGATCATTGCACAATGCTGGATGTGGCTGTGTATGCTGTATGTAGCCAATCCTGGTCGGCATATTTTTTGATAAATGAGTTGTAGAATGGACAAATACTTTGCATAATACACTGTACCAACATGATATATAATATAATATAATATAATATAATATATATAATATAATATAATATAATACACTTAACAACTTTTCTAAGTATACACCTGCGTACTGAGGCATTACTGGCTTTATAAGTGAACCATTGCTCTAAAACTTTCAATAAAACATGCAAAAAATACTTATTGATTTATAAGTAAAATATTTTTCAAAATAACTGACAACTGACTGCTCACAATCATTTCGAGTACTGGCACCCACAGAATACAAATTCACATCATTGAATAATGATTATGACCACCAACATCGCGAATAACTGCAAGACACATTGATCTGATTGTGCTAATACAGTTCTGAATTACTCATTTTGGGGAATCTTTAGCCCAAACCTGAAAAAATGATGTTCCAAGTTGGCGAAGATTGCATGGTTGGTCCCTCACGTTTCGTACTCCTCTGCCAAGATCAGACCATTGTTTTTCTCTTCGATTAAGATCCGGAGTTTTAGCACACCATGGACATATTCTTCGGTGTTCACCTCAAGAAAAGGTCTGGTGTTCGCCGAACGATGACACGGTGCACCATCATGCATTAACTGCATGCACCTTTGTGCATGAAGACTTTCGGAACAAGGACTTGTCGCTGATATTCTTCAGAATTTTAGTTCCCTTGGATTAAAACCGCTGCATTACTCTTGTGCATTGACATACCAGCCCACTGCATTAAAAATGATCCACCACAATAAAAAAAATCCGCTTTAATTTTTTTTTTGCGATTTAACCGGTTACCGCTGAAGGTGGTAAAACGCGTTATTAACTGTTTGTGAATTTGTATTTTAAGGGTGCCAGTACTCTAAATGATTTTGAGCAGTCAGTTGTTTGTCATTTTGAAAAATATTTTACTTATAAATCAGTTAGTAATTTTTGCATGTTTTATTGAAAGTTTTAGAGCAATAGTTCACTTATCAAGCCAGTAATGCACCAGTACGCGGGTGTATACTTAGAAAAGTTGTTAAGTGTATAATATTAATTTTGTTAATAGGTTGGGCTTTAGTTGTAAACATTATTTTGTACTGAATGCAGGAGACTTTGAATAGTGCAAACAAACATATTAAATAAAAAACAACAGACACACAGTTTAAAGACAATACACACACCTGGTCTTCTTGCACATGGTATGATCTTAAAATTTCAGTTTTCGAGAATTAAAAATAAGGATACAAACTTATGTAAATAAAATAAAAGAAGTTGGTGACTCTTGTTTCAATACGAAACCATATTTTCTGTTAAAGTTGATCAAATAGTGGTGTTCGGTTAAGAATAAAAAGCCCAATATAACTATTATACATTTTTACTTTCCCACCCACCCTCTCTCTTTACCTCCTTGTCTAGGTAGACTATATTTTGTGAAACATTGTTTTGGTTTCCTGATCTGTGTATTTTACTGTTTTCAGCTACCACAGGCCTGCAAAGATTGCGAAAATTGTGACCTTGACGCAGAACAATGTATATTAACAGGTATACAAATTAACTTTTTATCTTAATGATTATATATTCAACAGATAATGTTTTGATAATCAAAGTCACCTATGATATTTTGTTTTGTTTTGTGACAATGTAAAATCAATGCAAACCCATTTTGCTTATAGACCCTATGTTAATATCAGTGTGTGAATTTCGTTGATGTTTCCGATACTATCTGTGTTAATTGAAACTCGGTTTATATCTAGAATTCAACTGTTAATGTGCTATTTGCTATTTTTCTAATTTACAAAACTCAAAAATATTTTGCATAATTTCGTTGACATCGCCCGAATACTGTGTTCGGATAATCTTCGATATTGACTTCTGCATGGTTTTAACTAGAAATGGTAGCAGCCTGTTTGATAAAAAAAATTACTTAAATTTCGACGATTTTCATTAATATTAATTGCTTATATTGCAATAATGACATAATTAGCAGGTAAAAACCTTAATGGGATTCGTAGAGTCTATATAGCAACTGAACTCTAAAAAAACTTATTATAAGAAATCATATGCAAAACAAGTATCGATAAGTCAACAATGAAACGAAACTCCTTGTTATAAAAAAAGATTTAAGCTCTCAAAATAAAAAAAAGTTTAATAACACATATAATGAAAATAAACCATACCCAAAACAACCGTTTCCTACACGGAGAACAACCAACATGTTTATCGGTATGCGATTTTTCCTGGAAAGCACAATAAACTTTTATTTCTAGAATGTCCGAAACTGACATTAAACAATGGCACTCTGTTGGGTAACATGAACAGCATCGGAAACCGTGTAAAGTACACGTGTAATCCTGGATTCAAATGTGAAACGGAGAAAGCGATCGCCGTTTGTCAAGATGACGGAACATGGTCAATTATACCTAGATGTGCAGTGGGTAAGCCATCTACACAATAGTTAGTCATAAAGCATGCAATTTGGTTTTAACCCAGGTTAGAAATATAAATGGGAGTATTTTAAATTGTCAAGCGATGATAAAAATAAAAAAATCCAATACCTTCTTAAAACCCCATTTTTCTGTTTAACTGAAAGCATCAGTTTATTATTTTATTTCAAAATATTTCAAGTTAGTTAGTTACTTCTTAATATCTTTTTCATCATAAAAATATAAAGAATTTATATAAAAATGTATCGCCTTCTGTAGCTCAGCAAATCAGTCTTAAACATATTCATAATGTTCTAATCTGTTTTAGACATGTGTTATAATAATCCATGCATGAACGACGGTACGTGCACTACTACTACTATAGACCAGTACACCTGTACCTGCATGCACGGGTACACCGGTCCGAAATGCGAGATAGGTAATATTTATTCTGATCTGACTCTTTCTATTTTTACGATGTCGTAGACAAGTAAAAAAAACAACTGAATACACAACTGCATGACATTGGCATGAAAAATATCAAAACACATCGAATCAACACATCAAATAGATAACAAGTGAAATGTGAAAGTAGTTAAACACGAAAAATATGGAAATACTGCAGATTAGTTTTGAATAAGCTTTGGCTGAAGGTTATAAAGCTGAGATTGGAAACCAGTCTCAAATCTCAAGCATCTGATGGGCTGAAATGACGAACAGTCGCGATTTCAGCCAATCGGATGCTTAAGATTTGAGATTGTTTTCCATGATCAGAGCTCAGTTTTATAACCTTGGGCACTGTTCATTGGTGGTAATGATAATTACTATCCACGTCGTCTAGCCCTGGAGTGGGATCAACTTAAAGTCTACATATTATTTAAAATAATTTAACTTTTAATCCATCTCAAATGATGGGGTTCTTTATATTTAATTAATATATGAACAACATTGCAAACTAGATCAAGAAAAATGCCTTTATGTATATTACTTCTCATACCGCCTTGCCCCGGATTGAGCGCAACTGCATATAGTAAATTGTACCAATTTCGATTCATTTCAAACGATGATGGTAAACATGGAACCTTCAATGCAGTATTGTCATATAAATATTATTCTATGATATGGCGGTCCCCAGATAAAAAAAATAGAGTTGTTCTGAATGAGAAAAGAATAGAGTCTGACGTTACTAAACAGTGTAGAATTTTGACAGGGGATCTGTGTACTGCAGGAACACTTGGGTGTGTTTGAACTATATACAAAGCTAGCTGTGATTTTGAAACCACAAAAACTAAACCTGACCAATTTATTGAAATAAAAGTATAAAAGTATTTTTTGAAGCACTATTTACAGGTATAGTAAAATCGCACTTAGTTACCTCCAAAAGAGGGTGTAGTATTCAAGAACCATAACTGTCCCAGGTGAAAATTATGTTATGCTTTGCTATGTTATGCAATGCGATGAGACGCGACACTACACTACACTACACTACACTACACTACACTACACTACATAACACTAAAATACACTAACTACACTACACTGCACTACAATGTAACTTCACTACACTACACATTATAATATATTTCTTTTAAAATTTTGAACATATTCTTCGAAAGAAATTCCATGGGCAAATGGGTGCGGGGCAAAACACCCTCCTAAAAATCCAACACTTTACAGTGCTTTAAACGTACAGTTTGTCAACCAGTTCCAGTTATGAATTAGTTCCGGTTAACATTTTTATTCCTATCCCATGTTAGAAATATTTCAGTACAACGAGCGAAAATACTCGCAAAAAAACAAACTTTATTGGCCCGACAACGAAAGAACGTGATTTTCAATATCAAAATTTTCATTCCGTTTTTGTGACGGTTTTTGAAAAGCATGCGTTTGAACCATTTCCGGATCAGTGATTCAGAATTAGTAATTAGTGTGAATTCCAGTTTAAGAATCCAGTTTTAAAGGATGAATTGGGAACGGCTACCGAGGAAAAGTGACACTTAAAGCTAGAGAATGCAGCTGGTTTACATATTGGTCATGTTTAAAGGTCTTATCCACCCTGCGTCAAAGATATCCTTAACAATTATGTTATAGTGTTATCAGAATTTAATGGGTCACCATTACATAGTTACCCACGATGGCTAGCTCCACATGAAGAGGAGGTGATGTTGTGCCAATACGTGATTATAACATTTCTATCCCATGAAATGATGGTTGTAATGTTAAATCAGATACCACAGTGTACACTCGAAAGTCCGACCCTACTTCCGATAGCGCTGACTATACACATAGCCATCACGAAGGAGCTGGTTAAAAAGCGGGTAAGAAATTGAAAGAAGAGTAATTATTTAATTCTTTTACTTTAAATACTTAGACTAGCAAAAAATAGAGTGCGTCGAGTTATAAAATGAACCTGATACGACGTTAACTTCGAATAAATACGATCGATCACCAAAATTTACAAAAAAATGTCAATCGTGTCACTTCAAACGTCCATTTCAAAGCTTTATTTACATTGTTTGGCCGAAATTCGTTTTACTATGTGAAGTGTATTCATTACTGTATAACCTCATGTATTTAAATCTTGTCCCAACCCGCTAGTTTTCGAAAAACTTGAATTTTTTCATTTGCACCGGTAGTGTGACAAGATGGTGCGGCTACTAGCAAAGTCTAAAAAACAAATGGCCCGGCTACTAGCAGTCTTTATGTACGGCTACTTGGGTTGACTAAATAATCTTTTTCATCAATTTAGTTGTTGTTCTGACGTCATATTATAAATTATTATTAAATATCTCTAAAATAGTTTGAATATAGGCTAAAAATGAAATATTTTGATAATTTTCATCGTCTATTATCTCTGTAGCAGTGTGCCGCAATCCCCGTTACAAATATACTTTGGACTTCTCTATTTTCGTCAATCATATTTGAAATCCGCCCATATACGTACAAAATAGACTTGCTTCAGCAGAAAAGTCGCATTTTGAAACATACTGCATATAAAGTACATATTTGATATTTGGTTTCTGGTGAAATGTTAACAAATCTTGAAAGCGACGACAAAACTCGCGTATAGTTACTCCACATAGAAATGAATTGGTAAAAATTTGTGTTGCATAATTATTTCCTTTTTACGCACCATTTGCAACGATCCCCTTAATCAACTCGACTTACTCTAGCCCAAACGCATTTCCCCAGGATCGTATAGCCTATTCCCCCACGCACGCACGCACGCACGCACGCACGCACGCACGCAAGAGTTTTGTTGATCGCAAGAATTGCTTTTGTACATGGTGATTTGGGCTTCTGAGTGGTTTGCAAAAAGTGTCTGCTAATGGTTGCAACTGATACAAATCTTTTATAGATTGGCTAAAACATATTTTTGTCGAGCGCGCTTGCGGTTAGCTCGACTTAGTCGCCACTTTTGGCGGTTCGGTGTATGTGCGTGCGTCCGTCCGTCCGTCCATGCGGATTTGTCCGGACCATTTCTCCTATATGAATGGAGGAATTTCTGTAAAACTTCACACAAATGTTCACCTCAATGAGTTCTAGTGTCGCGCAAACATTGTCTTAAATCCAACTCTGATGTTCAGCCCATGGTTTCCTCTTACCAATCAGACATTTTTTTGCGTTACGACATCTTTCAAGGTTTTGCGTCAATAAACGATGTAGTCAATGGAATTAAAGCAAATTTCATTAAGGCTGTGAGATTGTCAAGCCTTTTAATAGTGTACAATTCAGTGCCATCGTTTATTTCCATTGCATCCCATTGTAACTTGTATAGTAAATATCCAATGATTTCTGCGGCGACCCTTTCTAGCTACGCATCAAAGGTCTCTTGTATACATATAATTTCATTAAATAAATTCGCCATTAATGCTTATTTCTCAGACCGCTGAATGATTCGGGAACGACTACTAGCCGTACCATTTTTAGAAGAAAACGCTAGTAGCCGGACTGTCAATTGGCTAGTAGCCGTACCATCTTGTCACACTACCAGTGCTAATGAAAATTCGAGTTTCTCGAAAACTAGCGGGTTGGGACAAGATTTAACTACATGAAGTGATACAGTAATGAATACACTTCAAATAGTTAAACGAATTTCGGCCAAACAATGTGAATAAAGCTTTGAAATGGACTTTTGAAGTGACACGATTGACATTTTTTTGGAAATTTTGGTGATCGGTCGTATTTTCTCGAAGTTAACGGTGTATCACGTTCATTTTATGACTCGACGCACTCTATTTCTTGATAGTCTTAAGTATTTAAAGTAAAAGAATTAAATAATTACTCTTTATTCAATTTATTACCCGCTTTTTAACCAGCTCCCTCGTGATTGCTATGTGAATAGTCAGCGCTATCGGAAGTAGGGTCGGGCTTTTGAGTGTACACTGTGAGATACACGTAGTGAAATACCTGAAGACTCTGGAATGGAACCTATGATGTCATGAGTGCTTATTTCTGTAATAAAAGAAATAAATTATAGCATAAGATTTGATGTGTTAACTTTATTTATTTCACCTTACTTTCAGAATTATTTTGCACACTAAGACAGAAAAAGTGTAAAAATGAATTAGGTCTGTCAAAGCCAGTAGACAGCTATCAAATTAGACAGTCAAAATTCACTCTGAGACATGTCTATTAAGTTTTAACCGGAATAGATTGAATTAACCGGAACTGGTTTTAGTAAGTCTATAAGTGAATGTTACGTATGTAAAAATAAATAAATGCGGAAACTTAAATAAATTAAGCATCTTTTAGCAAAGATATTTAGCTTATTATCAAACAAAAAAAGGTTCTAATTAAAGCTTTTAGTATATTTTTTTTACAAAAAGGTGAAATATGCATATCAGGAATCGCCACATTCAGAAAAAACAGCCTCACCACACAGTCAAGAAGAAGAGAGGGAGAGAGCATGGTTAATAAATGATCAGTTTCAAAAGAGACACCACTAACAATTAACAAAAATGAGAACCCGAGGGGATACCGCCTTGGAACGGTCAGTGGCAAATCAAATTGCCACCGGGGGTTTAAACCAGGTTCTAGGGTGCACCAACCTCACACTTGCCCCAACAGGTTCTCATATCACAAAACAAATACACGTTGTCTTGGTGAAACAACTCCAACCCATTTATTGGCTCAACAATGTTGCATGCAAAAGCACACAAACATATAAAACATAAGAATCTAATAGCATTGAAAAACCAAAGGGAGGGTACTCAATGATCATACAGAGACCAGAGCTCCTGGAGTAAAATCAGCAAGAACACGATGACAGGGATAAAAGAAACAAATCGAGCTTCTAGGTTCTTTTAAGAAAAGATTTCCCCATAAACCTTCATAAACTCTTAAACCCCTGCCACCGTCGTGCGGAGCACCGTCGTAAGGAATATATGAATTAACCGGAACTGGTTGACAAACTGTAGTATTTTTCTCTTTTTTTTAAATTTTACCTAATGACTTTTCGAATCTTAATATTGTTTTATGTAGTAAAATTTAAGAATTTATTTTTAAATTTTGATTTCTTAAAGCATCTCTGTCATATCAACTGATCAAGTCATTTAAAAGATCTATTGCTGATTACAGATATAAGTTCAATTAAGATATTGACACTTTACTGACACTTTGACATAATCATTTTCCACTATTGTTATTTATTTCCTTCTTATCTTAAATGTGTTAATGATTTCCTTTCTGATAAGCAATTAATATTTTATCAGATGCCTCAACGGGTATATAATATGCATTTTATTTCATTTAAATCATCATACAACATTCACATACAACATACAACTCAGTGACACTTCAAACTTAGTGACTTAATTTAATTCTCTTGTAAGCTAGGATTAATTCTTACTGTGATAACTTCGTGACTTAGTGTTTCTTACTTTGTGATTATTTAATAATTTGGATTTACATTTTCTTTATGAACTTTGTGTTTTTGTTACTTCACATTAAATATTATTGCGACTCATAAACGGAGTGGATATTATTTACTTAGCTCTACCCCTAAACACATTATATTCACCCGACGACAAAACTCGCTTTACGTATATTAAGTGGTATGAGAATCCGCGTAGATGATTTTTTAGTTCATCTAACTTTCCTGGTACCTCAGCAGAACAGCCAAGCATCGTCACCTCAGATAGAAGAAGTTCGGAAAAGATCGTACCAGTCAACCACAGCCAAGCTAAACATCAGAAGCCATCATGGAATCTACACAGAACCGCTACAGACAGAAGAGAAGAGCTCTGCTGTGTAACAAATGTGGTGAAACAAATAACATGTTTCATCAGTGTAAAGCACATTACAGAAAATGTTACACATGCGGAAGCTATGGACATTACGCTAGATTCTGTGTAAGAAGGCTGAGCTCCCCACTCATCCAGACCATGGCTACAGCACCACAAACAACTTTACACTCTGACAAGAAACAACATACAGACCAACAGAGGCTCGTCAATCTTCAAGACAGAAAAACTGTCTGTATGGAAATGCCTTTTGACACCCTGAGTGACTTAGAATTCTTACAGTGTAACCCATCTTTAACGTTATATAGAGAGGTAAAATCTCTAAGAAAAGCTTTACAAGAAAATGAAAACAGTCAGCTTATAGCTCAAGAATTTGTATGGGATCTAGTGCAGCAAATAACAGACCAGAGAAATAAGCTCTCCTCATACATATCTCAGCTAGAAAGCTCACACACTGACTTACAGAATTACATTAAAGAACTTACTCGTGAACATCAACACATTTCCAGAAATCTATATAAAGGAACCAAAATGGATAAATCAACAGCAGAATCAGTACAAACAAACTCCCCTTGTAAAAAGTGTGGCAGCAAAAACCAGCATTCAGGATCACAGTGCATAGCCAAACATCATCATTGCAGAATCTGTAACAAGAAAGGCCATCTGGGGATCCTTTGTTCAGCACTACACTATGAACTTTCTGTAGAGACTTCAATAATTAACTTAGTTTTCCAATTAGGAAAAGGCGTTGAAAAGCCACCTGTTATTAAGATACCCTCTATAACATAATTCTAATCAAGCAATAGGGACATTGCTTTTTTCTGGCAGGGGTGAACTTTTATGTAGTAAAATTTAAGAATTTATTTTTAAATTTTGATTTCTTAAAGCATCTCTGTCATATCAACTGATCAAGTCATTTAAAAGATCAATTGCTGATTACAGATATAAGTTCAATTAAGATATTGACACTTTACTGACACTTTGACATAATCATTTTCCACTATTGTTATTTATTTCCTTCTTATCTTAAATGTGTTAATGATTTCCTTTCTGATAAGCAATTAATATTTTATCAGATGCCTCAACGGGTATATAATATGCATTTTATTTCATTTAAATCATCATACAACATTCACATACAGCATACAACTCAGTGACACTTCAAACTTAGTGACTTAATTTAATTCTCTTGTAAGCTAGGATTAATTCTTACTGTGAAAACTTCGTGACTTAGTGTTTCTTACTTTGTGATTATTTAATAATATGGATTTACATTTTCTTTATGAACTTTGTGTTTTTATTACTTCACATTAAATATTATTGCGACACATAAACGGAGTGGATATTATTTACTTAGCTCTACCTCTAAACACATTATATTCACCCGACGACAAAACTCGCTTTATATTAATTGTCTTAATATAAGTTTAATAATGAAATTGAGCGTAAAATTTGGAAAGTATTTGGTAAATTGGTTACAGCTTGCCCTGCTTAAATACTTAGTCTTTATATAATGATTTATCCGCCTTACTACTTTTAATAATTTGCATTTATTTTGTTTCAGACATCATTGTGTGTGAAGGCGGTACAATGAATCTATGGTGCCCATACAGAAGGTTTTTGTTGTTTTTCTAAGTTGAACATTGTTTAATATGCGGTTTAAAATTTGTCTTGGCATAATTACCTATTCTATGTAATATGAATCTGGTAAACAGATAAAATTAGGTGTACAACTGTAAACATTGAAATATTTAAAATAAAAAATCACTAAAAAATAGCCTTAATGATATTCCAAAAACTTCTTTCATATATATGTTATTTAGCATTTAACTTTTTCAATGTCTACTTTAAGATGTTTAAATCTTGTTAACCTGTGAATCGAAATTCTTGTATCCGGTTGTCTGATTTTTTTTTAAATTTAAAATTAGTTTGTGTATGTGTAACGAATGTAATGTATGCAATTTATCACTATTTCGGTAATATGTTTGTATTATTACCCACATATAATTATTATCAATCCTTCTCACCTTCCTGTACTATGACACTGGTTGTTTTCAAAACCTTCAACCATCTATTTCTGATAATATTTTCTTGTCCTGCCTGTTGCAAAAATGCCTTCATACTCACCATTTTTATAACTTTTATCTTGATAACGTATGCTAGTTAATTTCTGTACTTTCAATGTGAAGGGGCTTGCGTCGAAGGAAAAAAGATTAAAAGTTTTTGAGTTTTTGAAACAGCAAAATTTTACAATATGCTTTCTACAGGAACTACATTGTACTGAACAAGATAAAGAATTTTGGCGAAAACAATGGAAGGGTGATATCTATTTAAGTGGTTCTCGGTCAAACAGCAGAGGTATAGGGATTTTAATAAATGAAAAATTAAACTTTAAAGTCAATGAATATAAAGAAATATTGGTAGGTAGAATTCAAATGCTGAATATTGACATTTCTGGTAATGAATATATTCTCATAAATATATATGGACCAAATTCGGAAGATGTAACTTTTTTTAATACAATTGATCAAACCTTATCCGCATACGATAACAAAGCTATCATATTAGGGGGAGACTTTAATGTTGTAATAGATTATAATATAGACAAACTTAACGGCAAAAATAACACAAATATTACAAACTCTAAAAAAGTTAGCAATATTATGGCAACTAACGATTTAATATAGATGATATTTGGCGGATTCAGCATCGAGATGAAAGATGCTATACATGGCACTCAAACCACAAACCACCAATATTCTGTAGATTGGACTATTTTTTAGTATCACAAAATTTAGTTAATAGCATAACAAATTCTAAAATATCAACAGGATATCGTTCTGACCACTCAATAGTTCATTTGAACCTTAGAACAGATACAATTCAAAGAGGGCCGGGATATTTTAAATTGAATACGATGAATACCAAGACAAAATTAGAAAAGCCATCTCAGACATTGTTGATTTCAATCGTGATACGAACCCAAAAATTTTATGGGAACTAATTAAAGGAAGCATAAGAGACACGTCGATAAAATACTCCGTAAAGCATAAACGAATTAAAAATACAGAAGAAACGAAATTAAAACATATTATCGAACAACTAGAAACGAAATTACAACAAGATCCACATAATGAAAAAGTTTTTAACGATTTACAACGTGAACGTGATTTAAACTTAAATCGTAAATTTAAACTCAATTTACGACGAAAAATTTAAAGGAATACTACTAAGAGCAAAAGCAGATTGGATTGAAGGTGCGGAAAGAAATTCGAAATATTTTGCTAGTTTAGAAAAGAAGAGAGCCGAAGAAAAAATAATAAAATCTATTTCCTGCAATAACCAAGAATTATCAAACCAAGCTGAAATTTTAAAATATGTTGCTAATTTTTTTACCAATCTTTATAATAAGCAACCACAATGATAATTTTGACGAGTTTCTTACGGCCGATACCGCTTAAAAACTCACTTACGATCAACAAATCTTATGTGAAGGCCCCTTGAATGAAAATGAATGTCGTCTCTCTCTTAAGGACATGCAAAATATGAAAAGCCCCGGATCTGATGGACTAACGGTCGAATTTTACAAAACATTTTGGAACGACATAAAACATATCTAGTTAATACTCTTAATTATTCATACGAAACCGGCGAACTTTCTGAATTACAAAAACAAAGTGTCATATCTCTTTTACCTAAAAAAGATAAAAACTTAGAAGAAATAAACAATTGGAGACCTATATCTTTACTTAATGTCGATTACAAAATTGCAACAAAATCAATAGCAAACAGGATAAAAAAGGTCATCCCAAATATAATAAATACAGATCAAACTGGTTTCCTAAAAGGAAGATATATCGGCGAAAACGTAATAACAATAAACGAGATTATAGAAAAGGTAAATAAAGCAAATGAAAAAGGAATTATTTTCTTTTCCGACTTTCAAAAAGCATTTGACAGCTTAGATCATGATTTTATCTTTAAATGTCTCGACTTCTTCAACTTCGGGTCATCTTTTAAAAAATGGGTTAAACTGTTCTATTCAGATGTCAAAAGTTGTATATGTAATAATGGCTATACCTCTGAGTTTTTTCTTGTAAAAAGAGGAGTAAGACAAGGATGTCCCTTGTCTTCCTACCTTTTTATCATTTGTTTAGAAATACTCTCCATTGCAATAAACCAAAATAAAAATATAAAAGGAATAAACATATCAAATTTTGAAGTAAAACAAACACTTTTTGCTGACGACGCAAGCTTCTTCACTGATGGTTCAAAGAAATCATTTGAAGCTTTAATAAATACACTCGATAAATTTGGCTCGCTATCGGGTCTTAAACTTAATACTACAAAATGTATAGCTATGAAACTCGGCTCGCTACGAAACAGTGACATAACATTTTGCAATGAAAAACAATTCCAATGGACATCCGTTGAAGCAAAAACCTTAGGAATAATATTTAGTAATGACAAAGAACATACGATTAACGCTAATCTTGAACCTAAAATAATTTCATTTAAACATACTCTTTTGACATGGAAAAAGTGGCATCTTTCATTAATAGGAAAAATAGCCGTACTTAAAATGTTCGCACTCCCAAAACTCGCATATCCTCTAACTGTCTTAAACACACCACCCAAACAAATCATTAAAGAGCTCAATCAGTTAATGTATGAATTTTTATGGGACTCAAAACCTGACAAAATACAACGAAATATCATGTCACCCTACCTCTAGGGGGACGCATGGGTTCTCTCTGAGACCTGTAAATAGATGGTCAACAGCACTTGAAAATATAAAATAAAGGAAACAACGATTTGGCAGCTCTCGCTCATTCAAATCTATTCATAAGTGCCAGTACGAAAAATACAAAACATACAACAAATTCATGAATGGGAAATGACAAATGCATGTAAAATGAGATAACATGTCAATTATACCTGTAAATAGATGGTCAACAGCACTTGGAAATATAAAATAAAGGAAACAACGATTTGGCAGCTCTCGCTCATTCAAATCTATTCATAAGTGCGCATGCTCAAGGAGTTAAACGGGTAAATTGAATCAAAGGCCCGCGACCGCTATTAGTATAGACAGGTTAATGGACTAGTGCACATGCTGTAAGATGAAAATGAGATGATTGGACGATACAAATATAGACGAACACAACAAAAACAAATAATAACAAAAAGATAAGTGTATAGGGGTAAATAACCCTGCGACATTCTCCCCCCTTTTGTGGAATGTCGTCCCGACATTCGTAAATGCCAGTACAATCTACTTCTACGTCTAACTAAGAATGCCTAAATATCACTCCAACAAGGTATTGGAATCTTAGCTCATACAACAATCCGACAACGTATTGTTGCTAAAAGCATTTTGTACAATCATCAGGCCTGATTCATAATATCTGTAATTTTCATAATCCTTAGTTTATGAAAATAACAAATTATAAAGTTTTCTTGCCCATAAAGTGAATTACAATTTATAGTCAAAAGTATCCTAAAGTCATTTAGAACTCATGAAATTTAAGCTGTAACGACAACTATTAGACAGCTTTAATAGATGTTCTGATGAACTTTTATTTAATTGCAAATACATGAAACAAACATGCAATGAATAAAAAGCAAATAAAATAAGATAAACACTAGGTTTCACACCTCTGGATTCCTAAGGAATGTCACATCCGGTTTATGTCAACACAACTTTAATTTTCATGGAAAAGTTTGTGTTTTAAAATTCACACTTGGTAATTTGTCAACTTGTACACACATTATGTTACCCAGTCTTTGGAATTTAACCAAGCTGGTTTAGTCCGATTACGTTGAGTTCTATTGGGAACAAACACAGTTGCATCCGGGTTCAAGCCACGTCGTTGGGGAATGACATACCGCGGCACGGGAGAATCAACGTCAGGTCTGGATTCCAGTACCTTATCTGGGCGCGGTCTGTTTCCTCCAGGGCTGCTTACAACAGAATCAGACTGTGGCGAAGGGATACGCACAGGAGACGATGGGATTGTTGCAATTTCATCAGACGGCTGATCAACTGCTCCTTGGTCGGCTTCTGTTTCCCTGATAGGTAAACTAGTGATCGGCAGAAGCAGATTTCTATGCAGGGTCTTCATTTTCCCTCGTCCGTGCTGCCTCTGGACCTGAAAAACAGGAATAGATTCATTGGGCTGAGACACCACAATATAAACATCTTTGCCCCATTTGTCAGCTAATTTACACTTGCCTTTAAGACCTACATTACGGACCAGCACCTGATCACCTGGCAACAACTTTGCCTCCCTAACCCGCAAATCATAGCGACGCTTGTGACGGCGAGCCTGACGTCTAGCTTCCCGTGTTGCCATTTTATACGCAAAATTCATTCGCATTTTAAGATCTGCAACATAATTGCCATGAGACCTACGGGGTGTTTTATCTGGTTCGATGCCGAGAAATGCATCTATTGCCAGACGTGGATGTCTACCAAACATCAGAAAATGGGGGGTGTAACCAGTGGTTTCATGCCTCGTGGAATTGTATGCATGAACCATGGTTGGGACAAAAGAACGCCAATTCTGCTTCTGTTCATCCTCCAGCGTACCCAACATGTTCAAGAGAGTCTGATTGAACCTCTCCGGCATTCCATTTCCTTGAGGATGATATGGCGTGGTACGACTTTTTTCCACATTTGCAATTTTGCACAGCTCTTTAAGAACAGCACCATCAAAGTTTCGACCCTGATCACTGTGAAGTCGTGCAGGAAATCCATAATGGCAAATGAACTGTTCGAAAAGTACTTTAGCAACAGTATGGGCCGTCTGATTTCGAGTGGGAACTGCTTGCGCAAAATGCGTAAAATGGTCGGTTATTACCAAAATGTTTTCATAACCGCCAGCCGACATTTCCAACGTCAGAAAATCAACACAAACCAGTTCCAAAGGATAAGTGGATTCCAACGGAATGAGATTAGCAGCATACCTGACAGGGGTCTTTCTACGAAGACACCGCGGACATTCTCGAACACGACGTTCAACAAACTGATCAATACCTGGCCAGTAAAATCTTGACTTCAGGAGACTGACTGTTCGCTCACGTCCCTGATGACCAGCATCACTATGCAAGCCCTCAAATGCAATATCAAAGTAAACTGCCGGCAAGACCAACTGCATTACAGGCTGACCTGAAACAAAGCCCTTGCGGTACAAAATACCGTCTTTCAAAAAGAGACTTTTCCACTCTTTTAAATACTGACGGAAACTATGCCGTTCCAATCCACAGAGGCGTTTAGTAGGTCTGTGACCCTTCCTAACTAATTCCACAACACGTGCAATAGTGTCATCTTGGGACTGTTCCACCTTCCAGTCAATGTTACCAAGACTCACTGCCTGAGCAGCGTCAGAATCAGACATGCTTGTGTCCATGGTCTGTTGTGAAATTGATAGGCACTCAATCGCTGGGGCTTCAGCGGGAGAAACCAAAGTACTGAGACAAAGCGCTTTCACCACATCAGCAAAAACTACCTTTCTACTGTCAGAGAATGGCAATCGCGATAGGGCATCTGCATCAGTGTTGGTTTTGCCACTACGATACTGGATGCTAAAATTCTAGTTCGCTAAGCTTGCCAACCATCTGTGAGAAGTGGCGTCAAGTTTTGCGGTGGACAGGACGTATGTTAAAGGGTTATTATCTGTACGTACGGTGAACGAATTTCCATACAGATAATCATGGAACTTATCCACGACTGCCCACTTGAGAGCCAGAAACTCTAATTTATGTGCAGGATAGTTCTTTTCATTATTACGCAATCCACTACTTGCAAAGGCAATAACGCGTTCGCGTCCTTCCTGAAACTGATATAGGACTGCGCCCAAACCTGACCCACTGGCGTCTACATTGAGAAGGAAAGGTTTTGAAAAGTCAGCATAACCCAAAACAGGAGGACGAGACAGTTTCTCAATGAGAGTATCAAAGGCCTTCTGCTGCTCAACTCCCCATCTCCAAGAGGCTGCTTCCTTCCGAGACTTGCCTTTCTGGTTTGTGGGGTGACCCACCAACAGATCATAAAGAGGTTTTGAGATACCGGCAAACCCTTCAATATAGCGCCTGTAGTATCCTGCGAACCCTAAAAAGCTACGCAATTCCTTGATAGATGTAGGAACAGGCCATTTCTTCAAGACTTCGATCTTTTCAGGATCGGTCTCCACACCATCACGACTTACAATATGGCCTAGATACTTCACCCTAGTCTGGAAGAATTCGCATTTGGAACCTTTGAGCTTTAAACCAGCTTGTTCCAATCGGGAAAACACTGAATCGAGCCTCTGAAAATGCTCTTCTATGTTCTTGGAAAAAATGATAATATCGTCTAAGTAAATTAGACAGTCACGAAGATTGAGCTCTCCCATAGCTCTTTCCATGAGCCTCTGGAATGTAGCCGGGGCGTTCGTAAGCCCGAAGGCCATCCGATTACATTCAAAAAATCCTAATGGACCTACCGTGAACGCAGTTTTAAATTTGTCGGACTCTTTCATGGCAACTTGCCAATACCCACTACGGAGGTCCAACTTTGAAAAATACTGCGAACCGGAAAGTGTATCAATAGTCTCTTCAATGCGAGGGAGTGAATAGGCATCCCGAACCGTACGACTATTTAGACGCCTAAAGTCTATGCAAAATCGAAGAGACCCATCCTTTTTCCGAACCAAAACTATGTTCGAGGAGAAGGGACTGTGAGACTCTCGGATAGCACCCGCTTCCAACATTTCCTTGAGGTGCTCTCTCACCTCTTCAAACATACCAGGAGGAATGCGACGATATGGCTCTTTGAAAGGGATTGGATCAGTCAATTCAATACTGTGCTCCACTAGATGTGTACAGCCAAGATCAGTTAACCCAGCAGAGAACAAGTGTTTCCACTTGGAAAAGAAGCTACAGGCTTGCGCCTGCTCATCCCTTGTCAACACATCCGCCGGAACAACAACCCCAAGTTCATCCAATGACTTGTCAGAGTTCCTACTTCTATCAACTTCAGAACCTTCGAAAGGATCTAGACGCCTGACAACATCAACATTCTGTAAACTACAGAGGAAGGAATTAGGCCTCAACAAAACTGGTCTTGCAGTCAGGTTGTAAATTCGCACAGGTATTCTTGAGAAAGAACTACCAGGCTGAATCTTCACAACATTTGGCGTAACAGAAAATGACTTTGTGAAGTCGAGGGTTTCTGTTAAACCAGAAGACATACTTCCTACGTATCTAGCCTTTCCATTCACTACCCGGGCCTCATACGGCTTTAACTCTACCGCTTTGTGTCCAAGCAACCTAACCGGAACAAACTGAGGCGATGCAAGTGAAGAGAAAACTTCTTGCCACTCAGCTGGTGTCTGACTTACGTCCACCGAGGATTTAAAGAAATTAAGAACGTTGGTCCCTATTACCATAGGTACAAACTGTGAATACTTCGTGTCTGGCACAATAAGAATGGGCACTGTGGCAGAGGTAATCATCATGTTCGGAATACTCAACTCTGCAAGAATGTAACCAAGATAGGGAACAGCTGAACCATTCGCACCCGAAATATCCAAAGCAAAATCAGAAAGATTAAACAACTCAGGACGCGGAGACATAGATTTAAAATGATTCTCACTAAGAGTAGTTACCATTGAACCAGTGTCAAGAAGACCTTTACAAATCTGTCCATTTATTAAAATGAAAGTCTCGTTCGCGCGACCTATTAAAGGAACAATAGGGCCTTTATTGTTTACCAGACCTCCTACTGGCCCTTCTGAGGAGGCCGCGAGGAGTTTAAAGGATTGTCAGATTGCTGACTTGCTGACTACCTTTACCTGATGCTTCTGTTTTCTGCTTCCCTGGATTCCCACTGTTAAAGTTACTTCTACTGTTTGGAACATTCTTCTTTTCTAAGGCACTTACCCTTGTATTCAACTGTTTCAACTGATCAGTCACCTCCTGCAGCTGCTGTAACAGTTTGCTTTCCACTGCTGACATACACTGTGTCACAGGTTCTACCTTCTGCATTATACTCTTACCTGTTTCTTCTCTTAACTGTTTTCTTTCTCTTCTACTCACTTCTTACTCCTGCTCCATCTGACTGAGCTCCCTTCTAAGGATACTAAAATCTCTTACCATCTCAAACGTGTATCTGGATATATTTCTCAACTGGTTATCCCTCAACCCTGACCAGAGCCTGTTTCTTAACATGTCGTTCTTAGTCTCTTTATCCAAATATAAATTTGTCTTGCACAGTAAATGTTCTAAACGAACACTATAATCAGCAACCGTTTCATTTTGCTCTTGACGGGCACAATAAAACTGTTCTTTCAACTTTTCACCTGTGGCCACATTGCCATAAATACCTTCCAGTTCGATCAATATATCAAACACACTGGCACCTTCGCCAAGGTGTAACAACACTGTACGAGCCTTACCTTTAAGACTTTTTCTAATGGCTTCCAGAATCACATGATCTGGGTAGACCTGATTTCTAATCAAGCAGTTTACATCATACCTCCACATATCAAAGGCACAATCAACAGTTTCATTGCCATCAAATTCAGGTAGCTTTGGTACCCTAGGAGTTGAGAAATGAGCAACATGCGAAGAATTTAGAGGAATAGGCTCTGCAGGATATAATGCTGCTCTAGTAGGGGGAGGGGGCCTATTAGGAATATAATCATTGGGCTGGATCATAGCTTTATCATGTACCCTAGGCAAATTTACATACCCAGAAACATCAGATTTATTGGCAGATTCAACCACATTTGGATACCTTTTCAAGTAATTTACCCTTGAAGAGATAGGTTCTCTACATGCATAATTTGGCAAATCTTCAGCTTGAAACTGAAGTCCTTGTCTGTGTTCTTTCACTGGAGTAGGGGTATCAAAGTTTGGGTCTTTTGAAACAACAGGGGTACTTTCTGCCATGGGAATCAACTGAAACCTTCCAGATTGTTTTACAATCTGCAAACAATAATCCAACTCTTGCTCTGTAATACCTGACAATGACTCAGTTTCATCAACCTTACCACCTTCAGCCATTTTTACCACCTGGAATCTCAATCAAAGATAACCAAAACACACAACACAAAACACAATATACTTTATTTCAAAAATATAATTCCACTTTTCAAAACAAAATACCTGTCCATGTGCAACACTGTTCCAATTCCTGCAGCTAACGGGTCATCCTTGCACAAAAATACCGAAAAGCAATTGTTTGTTTTGAATTTATGATGAATTTATTTCACCATAATTTTCAAATCAAACCAATGTGCACTAAACACACACTTGATGTTAACTAAAAGATACTCAACTTTGTATTTTAATATATCTGTTACAGACTTGTTGGAGTGATCAGAGTAACAAAATACCACAAACCACTGTCAGACTGTATCACTGTAACTTACTGTCACTATAACTAACTATACTACTGCTGCTGCAATGCAACAGCAACTAACAACAGTACTGGCATTCCAAATGTTGAGCAAACATTCTTTTTTTTTTTTTTTTTTAATTGTCAAATGCAAAAGACCCTGCAACCCATAGACAAAAGAAACTTCCCAATTGCAAAAGCACAAGATCAATACAGAAAATAAATACCAATAAATATAAATACAGGGCCATCTGGATGAAAGATGATGTTAATTTGTTAAATAAGTTTTTGCTCACCAACACCAAATACTTGTGACAAGTTATTCAGGCATCTGTTAGGTGCTCTGGTGACCACACTCTGACATCACATCACAATATCTCACCAGATCAACAAATCTGAAAAACAAATAGAATTTTCATACAACTGTAACAATAAATAAATTGTATACAAATTTAAACAAAATCAAGTTCAAAAATATACAACCTACAATTGTCCTAAATAATTACAATGAAATCCTAATCAAAATGATCTCACTAATAGACTTTCACTGAAAGAAAAACTATTATAAGTCTACACTTCAAAATTAAATTTCGAATTTCTAAATGTAAACAAACTGTCAGTCAAGTTCTACTTTCACTTTGAATAAGTCCAAAAAAAAACACAACAAATCCAGCGTTGATATCCGGGACAAGTTCACGATAGAATGTGTACACAGCTGTCAGTTGAATTAGGCCCATATCATTTATTTATGAATGCATTCAATGTTTATCAGCTAAATAATTTGTGCACAATTCACAAAATACCAGTATATTCCTGAGGAAATCCTTTGTTTACAAGGTAAAGATAGAATATAAAACCATTTTCCATTGGCTGTTCACTGGAAATCACCATGTGACGTCATAACGGCGATGGACTGTGGCGTATTATATTTAACATTCGTCCTCAAAAAGGTTCGTACATATACGTCATCAACACAGATTCGCTCTCAAAAGATTCGTCACCATCAGAAATACACGTTGGGCGCCAAAATGTCACCCTACCTCTAGGGGGACGCATGGGTTCTCTCTGAGACCTGTAAATAGATGGTCAACAGCACTTGGAAATATAAAATAAAGGAAACAACGATTTGGCAGCTCTCGCTCATTCAAATCTATTCATAAGTGCCAGTACGAAAAATACAAAACATACAACAAATTCATGAATGGGAAATGACAAATGCATGTAAAATGAGATAACATGTCAATTATACCTGTAAATAGATGGTCAACAGCACTTGGAAATATAAAATAAAGGAAACAACGATTTGGCAGCTCTCGCTCATTCAAATCTATTCATAAGTGCGCATGCTCAAGGAGTTAAACGGGTAAATTGAATCAAAGGCCCGCGACCGCTATTAGTATAGACAGGTTAATGGACTAGTGCACATGCTGTAAGATGAAAATGAGATGATTGGACGATACAAATATAGACGAACACAACAAAAACAAATAATAACAAAAAGATAAGTGTATAGGGGTAAATAACCCTGCGACAAAACACAAAAAATGGTGGACTATGTATGACTGATATAGAATCATATACGACTTCGTTGAAAACAAGTTGGATTAAAAGATTATTGTCACAATCCAATGCAAAATGGCACTCAGCTTACCTACATGAACTTAATAAAAAAGGCGGACTTAACTTTTTTAAATTCAACTGTAACTCAAGTCACGCAAAAAATCTACGACTGGAATACGATTTTCTAACAGACATCATAACATCATGGTGTACCATACATTTCGAACCTAAACTTAATAATATCAAAGAACAAATAATATGGAATAACTCTTTACTAACAGATTATAACAGAAATCCACTGTTTAATAAACGATGGTTGGATAATGGCATTTTATATGTAAAAGATATATACAACTTCGATCAAAATCAGTTCTATTCTTTCCAAGAAATTCACATAAAATTTAGACTATCAGCCACAGAATTTATCAATTACATGTCAATTACAAAAATAATCAAACAAAGATGGAAATCTGATCTATTGGCCACAGATCCAAATAGAAACACAACTGTTACATATCTCGTAAACAAAATAACACCCAATACAAAAATCAATAAAATGCTTTATGAAATAGAAATTCTAAAGAAAAAGCCAAACGTAAATAAAACATTCAATAAATGGGAAAATGAATTAGGAAACTCCACTTTTAATTGGGAAAACATTCTATCTATTCCATATCTTTGCACTATTGATACAAAACTCAGAGCATTCCAATACAAGTTTTTAATGAAAATACTACCAAATAACGTGTACCTCTATAAATGTAAATTAAGTACCTCACAGTTGTGTGATTACTGTGCAATGGCACCAGAAACAACTAAACACATGTTTTGGGAGTGCCAACATACACAGACATTTTGGAGAGATCTACAACATTATCTCAACCACAAAAGTATTACCATTAATTCGCTGTGTTATGAAACAGTCTCAATCGGTGTCACAGATCGCGCAAATAATAAATTGTATGCAATTGTAAACTTTATAATCATCTTAGCGAAATATTTTATATTTAAAAGTAAATATACAAATACTATACCATCACTAGAAACCTTCATTCCTTTCTTAAATCACAGAATCAATATTGAAGGCATTATAGCAAGTCTAAAAAATAAACAAGAACAATATAACGCAAAATGGAGACTCTTCTTAGCTTAACGACAAATGGCGGACACTCCTTTTTTCTTTTTTATCCTCTCCTCTTCCTATTCCATTTTTCTCTTATGTATATATCCCTTTTTTAAAACATCTTTGATCAAACAGTGCATCTAGCTTTACTTTATAGACATCGAATAACAGAAAACGTTATGTATTGAATATTTACTTTTCAGTTCATATGTACGCTTGTATAATTGATTATATCAAAGCTGGAATAAATAATGGAATAAAAAAAAACAAAAAAACCCGTCCTCGTGTAAAGACATACTGGGTCTACAATCCTTTATAGTTTCAAGTGATTTGGTTTATTAGAATTGATTCTACAGATGAAAATTAGAGACAGCCTTTTTTTTTAGCAAATCTCGCACGAATTTCATACACAGCTCATGAAGAAGTCAACAGTTGCTTGTGTTCGTCAGCACAACACGTTTTCCGACCCATTCTAACAATCAGATTCATTCAGAAATTTTGTTAAGAACAAGAATTTAAAACTTTTTCCTTACTCTCTGTCGAGTCGTTTTCACTGAAAAAATAGGCCCTGGTGTAATCTTTCTGCATATTGACAAATGTAGATTATGAGGGGCTGGCACAAACTCGTACTCTAATTTGACTGTTTGTTCGACTTCAAAGCGTAAATTGCGTCTCCTGTGGGGATTCAATGTATTGCACATTTTGCCTTATCGCTAATAGATTACCTTCGCAATTCTTGAACATCGTATATCAAATGACGTAAAACAAACTGATTTCATTTATTTAAAAATATCCGAGTACTCGAGTTGTAAATTTAGTAATCGATTGTTGTACGATCGACTGAGTACTCGGTTGCTCGAGAACTCGTTGCCATCCCTAGTTCCAAATTCTTGAAAGAAACACACTTCTGTTTAGTTTATCAGAATATCACAAACGAGAAATTATATGACAATTGTAATACATGTATCTGAATAAAAAGTTATGAAATATAAATCGTGTTATAATTCGTTATTGGGGATCTGTTTTACTGTGAACCCTTTTCTATTAAGACCGCCTCTGGAATTGGAATAAAGTGGTCTTAATAGTGGGGTGGTCTTAATTTTGAGTTAAAATATTGCAAAATTGTGAAAATGGTTTATTCTAACGCACTAAATAAATTTCGAGCAATCTGATTGGTCAGATGGCGAAAATTTGCGACCGTAAAATTCCTTGTTTACTGTCGTTTGACGTTGACGTCATTTCCTGTTATGACAAACAATCTTGAAGAAGGCATTATGGCCGAAACGTCGATGTAATAAAAAATGTTGAAGTTTTTACCTCTATTTGTGATTTATTTAACTTGTTTACTGTCGGTAATCTCACCGACGTATGGATAGTCGGGTTCCCTTGGATAATACCGTACCGTTGTTTACTATACGGATAAATAGAACATGGTACCCGTTTAACGTATGGAATGAGGCCCGATTGAGGGTAGTATGGAAGAGCGTTAGAATAGGAATAACCATTAAATCATTTTAACGGCTCAGGCTGCGCCTTCGCCGTTAAAAATATTTGCGACCATTAAAATCTGTGTATACCGTCGCAAACTTCAAAATTACGGCATGGTTATTCCTATATTCAAAAATAGTATTATTTTCGAGGTGGTCTTGATTTCCGGTTCGATCATTATGAGAGGACTTACATCTTTATTGCATTTGAGGCGCGTCACGGGAAAGGTACCTTCGTGTTTTAGCACCTAAAAGTTTCTCGCAAAATTTAATGTAAACTCTTTCTATTATTATTACAAATTTCTAGTATTTCTGAGCAGTACAGCAAAATAGGTGAGACCATACGATCAAACAACATAAGTTTTAATTATATATTAAACATAAATAGATTAAAAGGGAACTTTGAAAGCCATCGAACACGACAAATATGAAAACACTGCATGCTTGATTGAGCCTGTTCATGGACAGTAATGGAAATGCATATTACTGCCCACGCTGCCTAGACCCGGATTGAGCGCAACTCAATATTTACACTAATAAACAGTACAATTTTGACCATCCCAAACCACTCCAAACGATGGTGTGCATATGGTGGTGGACATGGAACCTTCAATGCGGTATTTTCAGATTAATACCATTCCACTAAGACGTAAATAGCATCGGGTTTCATCGGATAGAACATTAAAAGCTGCAGTGGATCCCCTTGTTTCTTACTAAGGAATATTTAAAAAAAACTCAAGTTTCCATTTACCTGAATACAAGCAGAATTGTGTTCATAAATTGACTAAAGAATATTCGTCATTTTGATGTTATACAAATTTAAAACAGTTACAATAATAACCAGAATGCATCACGAATTAAAGTACCAAAAGTCTTTTCAATAAATGCGCACTATAAAGAGAGCATATCAGCAAGTACTTTTTGGATTATACTACAGAAATATTCAATCAGCGGTTCTTCGTTTAGCAAATTCAGCATATTCTTCTTTTAGCATATTTCTTAACTCAATAGAGGAAATGTTTTCCATAGTACTGATCAATGTAAATTCTCTATTTTTTGAAGAATCTTTTTCTCACCCTTTTATGTGTATCGGAACAATTATGCGTTTTGTCCAACAATTCATATATATTCCTTCTGAGATCATTTCATTATAAATTTGTACATAAAAAGGAGAAAAACAAGTCTGATAAAATACAGTCGCATCCTGGTGCTTTATTTCTGACCAATGATTTTATATTTTGATTAATTTCATCATCATTGAACTATTTGTTTGTGGTGTCCTATTTGAATTGACATACATGAAAAGCATGCTCTCTCTCTCTCTCTCTCTCTCTCTCTCTCTCTCTCTCTCTTCTTTTTTCGCTGCGTGGGGGGCTGTGTTTTGTGAGTTTGGCGATTCCTGATATGCATATTAGTTTTTTCATTCAGTTGTTTTTATGTTTTTAAGTGTAACTCTGGTGTTTTTTTTTCATTTATCGTAATTGTTTGTTATTATACATAATTTATTGTGATTTAATGGTGCAAAGCACTGTTTTTTTTATTTCAGAGATTGGTGCACCATACATGTATCATGATCGGCATATAAACCATGTTTTGGTTAAACCAATCTCACATTAATAAAAAACAACTTTTTTTTTCTACTGATGTTTCTTTAAACATTGTTGTTTTAAAGTATGGGATCCTAAGTTGGTATTGGTTCATAGTTCAAAGTTCCCTTTAAATCTAGTCATGCGTTACAAAATATAAATATATCTACTATTTACATTTGAATGGAATGTGAATATTTAAATCCGGGAGTTTTGCGGGCTTATGGATATTTAGAAATACCAATACAAGCGGGAAGTGGTAAAACACACATTTAAAAGCCGATGAATATATAACATGATGCATTTTAACATTATATTTAAGAGCACATGTCACTGTGTGAAGTTATCCCGATCTTGGGTACCAATAAAGGATAGGTAAGCAGATGTTGTCTTGTTGTCACACACATTTAACAAGCTAACGAAAACATTATATTATTAATGTAATGTGAGGTTATTCTGATAGTGTTTACCAATAAAGGACACGTAAGCAGATGTTGTCTTCTTGTTACACACATTTAACAAAAAAGTGAAATATGCATATCAGGGATGTCCACATCTAGCAGACACAGCCTCCCCAACAGCCAAACAGTAGAGAGGAAAAGGGAACGTGGTATTACAATAATAAATTTCAATATGGACGCCACAAACAATTAGCGAAATGAGAACCCGAGGGGTTACCGCCTTGGAACGGTCAGTGGCAAAACAATTTGCCACTGGGGTTTAAACCAGGTTCTAGGGTGCACCAACCCCACAGTTCCAACTCGTCACCATTAGCAATGTTTCAAATGGATACTTTGTTGCAACTGGAATATACTCAACAAAAATAAAAAGTATCCACTTTCCTATCTTAAATTTTGTAAAATTTGAAAATGAAAACCGAGAACTAGTTATGTGAACAACTTTGCATTTCTGTTATCATTGCAAAAAGAAAAAGTGTTCTTGAAAATCTGCAGCCACAATTAGTTATCTTTCCCTTTGTTGTTATGAGGGTTCCAGGAAAAAGTCAGTGATTCATTAAAGTATTCACATTGGTTTGAATTAAATCAACTTTTCCACCTCATATGATAAAAAAAATCACAAAACATTCATCAATAAAACAACTTGTTCTCGATAAACTACGCTAGAAATTCCAATTATTTCCAATTACCTCCCTTTAAATTGAATATGTCGTGTTTTGTAATCCATGATTAATTGTTATTCGATTGGCAGTTCCTCAGGTTTTGGTGTGGAAGTTTTATTCATGAACAATGTAATTTTGTAAAGCATCATTCTAATACGACTCATTGTAAACTAGGTTAGTTACGTGCGATAAAATAAATCTAGCCCCATTGTAATTCCATCATTTTTCGCACACAAAAAATCACAATTAACACCTGACTGGCACATTTTAGCGAAAAGTGCACATCAGGAAATGCCATATCCTGTAGACACAGCCTCCCCACAGAAGACAACACGGTTTTAAAGCGATTAATTTTCAAATAGACGCCACAAACAATTAACGAAAATGAAGTGATAATAAAATATTTAAAACTATATTTTTACAAAAAAATAAAGCAGAAAAAACAAGAGCTATCACTGAAGGTGATTAATACCCCCGCAATATGGCTTTGTCAGAGTATACAGAAATAATGTTCGCATCTTTTTAAAATGCGACACAAATTGTGCATGTATGTCATCTATATATAAAAATCTAAGTATTCGGTAAACAGGAAGTAGGTGAGCAAGGAGCATTAAATCGCTTTACACCATATGGGAATATATGATAAAGCAATAAGCAAAATATCAGGCGGCTGCATGTTTCAGTTGCTAAGAAAACTACAACGGAAATTGTGCATGAATGTCAAGTATGTGCACAAATCTAAGTATTCGGTAAACAGGAAGTAGATGAGCAAGGAGCATAAAATCGCTTTACACCATATGGGACTATAGGATAAAGCATTATGCAAAATATCAGGCTGCTGCATGTTATTGTTGCTTAGAAAACTGCGACGGAAATTGTGCATGTATGTCAACTATGTGCACAAATCTAAGAATTCGGTAAACAGGAAGTAGATGAGCAAGGAGCATAAAATCGTTTTACACCATATGGGACCAATAAGCAAAATATCAGGCTGCTGCATGTTTCAGTTGCTTAGAAAACTACAACGGAAATTGTGCATGTATGTCAACTATGTGCACAAATCTAAGTATTCGGTAAACAGAAAGTAGATGAGCAAGGAGCATAAAATCGCTTTACACCATATGGGACTATAGGATAAAGCATTATGCAAAATATCAGGCTGCTGCATGTTATAGTTGCTTAGAAAACTGAGACGGAAATTGTGCATGTATGTCAACTATGTGCACAAATCTTAGTATTCGGTAAACAGGAAGTAGATGAGCAAGGAGCATAAAATCGCTTTACACCATTAGGAACTATAGGATAAAGCATTATGCAAAATATCAGGCTGTTGCATGTTATAGTTGCTTAGAAAACTGCGACGGAAATTGTGCATGTATGTCAACTATGTGTAAAAATCTAAGTATTCATCGAACAGAAAGTAGGTGAGCATTGAGCATAAAATCGCTTTACACCATATGGGACTATAGGATAAAGCATTATGCATAATATCAGGCTGCTGAATGTTATAGTTGCTTAGAAAACTGTGACGGAAAATTAACATGCCCTTTGGTTGATGTAATGCACCTTTATAGTAACAAAACCTAAAATATTCGGCAAACAGGAAGTAGATGAGCAAGGAGCATGAAATTGCTTTACACCATATGGGACTATAGGATAAAGCAATATGCATAATATCAGGCTGCTGCATGTTATAGTTGCTTAGAAAACTGCGACGGAAAATTAACATGCCTTTTGGTTGATGTAATGCACCTTCATAGTAACAAAATCTAAAAATATGCGGCAAACAGGAAGTAGATGAGCAAGGAGCATGAAATTGCTTTACACCACATGGGATTATAGGATAAAGCAATATGCAAAATATCAGGCTGCTACATGTTATAGTTGCTGAGAAAACTGCGACGGAAATTTTGTAACGGACGGACGCACGCACGTATGCACGCACGCACGGACGGACGGACGGACGGACAAGGGTAAAACAGTATACCCCCCTCTTCTTCGAAGCGGGGGTATAACAAGCGAAGCGGTAAATTAAATCGTTTACGTCTGTGCGGATGTCATTGACTTCCAACCTTCAAGGGTGCACGTAATACAATTCGAAATATTTCCATGATCTTCTTTACTAGAGAACTGTTGTTATCTCTGTCAACAATTCAAAAATGCAGTTTAATATTTTTATTTCAGAAACGTTGTTAATACTAATAATTTGTCAGAATCTTTTTCTTGTTACCAAAGGATTACATATCTCATACAAAGTCGGTTTTAATACAAAATGCGTCGATGAAAAACTTGCGTCTCTGCAAATAATTCAACTTACACTGGACCAATGCGTGGTTGAATGTGCCAGAAGGAAAAAATGCCGAGGAATAAGCTATCGTGAGCGGTTCAAAATGTGCAACCTGATAGATGTGGACAATCCGACTTACTTGTCATCGACGCCAGCGGACTGTGTTCTGGCCAGCAAAACAGATATGAACTATGAGGTACAGACTTGCAATGTCCTGTGTAAGCAGGCTCTCTAGTTAAGGACTTTTAAATTTGACAAAAAAGGAAACAAAACAACAATATTTTAATCAGTTTAAAGATCAATTTTATATTTATTAATAAAGAAACGTTAATGTTACAGCGTTTCAAGTTTTCATACCTAACGGAAATTTTATTTTACATGTATTTATTTTCGGTTCCTTTTTAAGGCTACAATGTTAAGACGCATTCTTCTTTTTCATAAAATGAACATAATTTTGAAATTGAAAATTGTTTTTTATCCGGCGCTGTTATCGATTTTTTAAAGAAATTTGGACAGGAATTGATATTGTTAAGATAATTTCTTTTGATTTTGAGTAAACTAGTTGTTAGGGGTATTAATTATTCTTAAAAGAACGTGAAAATTAAACACTGACAAAACTAACACAGTTCGTTGTTAATATTTTCTAATATTCAACATCTTGAATTCCATGTGAAAACGTGAATGACGTTTAAATTATTTCCTTTTAATTCTAAACATAATAATCAAGCGCAAATGTATAGAACAACGTCGAGGCCGAATCGTTAAGCAAATTCTTTATCAAAAATGAAATAAATGTACTAAGAACCATATCAATAGGTCATTTTATCTAAGGGCCTTTTTCAAAAATGAAATGCAATTAGAACCATAGCATAAGGTCCCTTTATCAAATTAGCTTTATCAACGATAAAATATTAATTAGAATCATAACATAAGGTCCCTTTATCAAAGGCCCTGTATTAAAAATGAAATACTATTATGAACCATATCATTAGAACTCTTATCAAAGTAGATTTATCAATAATGAAATAATAACTAGATTACCAAAGCATAAGGTTCCTTTATCAAAGTAGCTTTATCTATGATAAAATTCTAATTAAAATAGATTTATCAATAATGAAATACTAATTAGATTATCATAGCATAAGGATCCTTTATTAAAGTAGCTTTATCAACGATAAAATACTAGTACTTAATATAACCATGGCATTAGGTCCCTTTATCAAAGTACCTTTGTCAAAAATGAAATACTTATTAGAGCCACAGCATTAGGTCTCTTTATTAAAGTAGTTTTATCAATGATGAAATACTAGTTAGAACCGTTATGCTTTTTTTTTAAAGTTCTATGACCGATCAATTTTGGAAATAAGACAAAACAACACACAGCAATGAAAGGCTTTTGGTAAAAAACCGCTGTAGGAACGCTATCTTTTATGAAACTGTATTTTGTTTCCTAAAAACGTGTATTTTACTGTTTTCAGCTACCACAGGCCTGCAAAGATTGCGAAAATTGTGACCTTGACACAAAGCAATGTATAATAACAGGTATACAAACAAACAGTTTTCCTTTATGTTTTATGCTTGGTTACTATTTAAAGATTTTGTGAAAAATGTACAAAAAAACCAACAATTTTCTGCAACGAACGTCTTTATTGAGTCTGTTGTCCTTTTTCAAAATTATCTTTTTCTTTGATTTGATGCGATAGGCTTGAATTTCTACATGTATCCTTAGCTGATGACAAAAATAAAAATTAACGGAAAATCATAGGAATCCAGTCTATTTGGGGTTTGACAAAATAATAAAAATATACATAGACGTCCAGGCTACTTTAGTATAAGACAAAAATAATGAATGACAAAGGTATCTAGGCTTCCTTTGTGTTGGACAAAAACGAAAATAAAATGTTGCTTCTTGTTCTAAAAGTTTCAAGCTCTTTAAAAAATCATATTAAACACAAAACGAAAATATTTACCTAAACATTACAGCTTCCCACCCATCTAACGTATTAACGTTTTTTTTCCTAGAATGTCCGAGACTGCTGACTGTAAAGGATGGTACTGTGTTTGGTAACATGAACAACATCGGAAACCGTATAATGTACACGTGTAATCCTGGGTTCAAACGGGAGACGGAGGGAGCGATCGCCACTTGTCAAGCTGACGGGACATGGTCATTAACACCAAGATGTCCAGTGGGTAAGATATTTCACACTAGTTAGAAAGAAAGCTTGGTTAGAAGTTAAAGTTTTAAATTGTCAAGCATTGATAACATGCAATAACAGTATTTAGCACTGTAAAAAAGTTAAACTTTATATTTTAATAAGACTAAACTTTAGAGTTTAGTATACTCTCGAAGTTTTGGCAAGCACCTAATAACACACGCATTTAATTAACCCTGCATACATGTACCCGGCATTTGTCGATGCTTAATGTTTACTTTCACTTGACAGACTTATTACTGAATTAATGGTAAATGAGAATCTCATCAGACACCTATAATTGTTTCTATTTTGGCAAAAATTAATGTTCCCCTCCCCAATAGTCCATACACATTCAAAATAAACCCCGCAAACACATTAAAATGGTTTAAACATTTGTCTATATTGTGAAATCAGTCATTAATAGAGAATAAAAGAAATACAAATAACAACTTGCATACATCAGAAAATATGTACACAATTATTATAAGTGCTTAAATAGCAAACTTTTTGTAGAAATAGTTATCAGTTTGCCTAACACATCACCTGTTAGTGCAAGAACGTAAATTGTGTTAATTGGTCATCAGAAAAATTGCCTAAGTAGTATACACTCAACAAAAGTTCTAATTGGTCACTTTTTGTCCGTATTTTTTTTATTAGAAAAACATTGAATTCACTCTTTATTTATGATCATATGCCAACATCAGTCTCAAACTAAAGCTTTAATCTTGTAATAATTGACCTTGGAACAGTTTGGCACGAGTTATCTTTAATTTTGCTAAAAAATGCACTTCTTGCATAAAAAGGTCAAGAAATAGAAATTTGCTCTAATTTCCTTGTTTTATTTTATTAGGACCCCTAATTAGTAGGAAAAACAGAAAATATGATTTACCAACAGCACATTTGTTTAAATAAACCCCTTTCAAAGTATCCAATTTTAAAATTACCTCCCTGTCAATTAAAGACTGTTCTTATTTTGACCCTACGGTGTAAGTAAATGGTATTTGATTCATTTAAGAAAACAATCAATAAAGATTAAAAAGACATTAAACAATGGATTTCAAGACAAAACAGTACTTTCCACAACCTCTCTTGACGTAGGGAAGAAACGAAACTAGCATACAGTGTAAACATATACAATTAGTGACCAATTAGAACTTTGGTTGAGTGTAGTTTATTATATACCTATGAGTGATTTTAGCATAGTACTGCGTGCATCCGCAAGATTGCTACCACGAGGCAGATCAGTAAATCCCTATTCCTCATTCTGGTTTTAGTTTCTGACACTGTATTTCTACAGTTGTCCATGTTATATGCGACGTCATAACTACGTCCAATTGTATTGTGTGTTCTGTCGTAATTTTCCGGTACTCGTCGGAAAATGCCAAAAAACTACGGCCTCACCTGATATAGTTTACATAACCAACTCGAAAAAATGATCTGGGATCATTCGTTAGAGGATTTGAATACATTTATTGACAATATAAATAAATTTCACCAAAACATTAAATTTACCTATACTATATCTAAACAGTCAGTATCATTTTTGGATATTAAAATATCTAAAACCGACTCATTAGATGTTGCCACAGAACTGTTCGAAAAGGAAACAAACATGCACCAGTATTTGGATTACACATCGTGTCACCCCAAAAAATGCAAAAATAGTATTCCTTACAGCCAAGCAAAACGATATCGTCGTATTATATCTGATGACACGAAGTTTAACGAGTCTCTTAAAATACTAGGAGACCATTTCATGGATAGAGGGTATCCTTCTTCTGTAATTAAAAGTGCATTTGATAAAGTCAATGCATTGTCACAAGATCAAGCGTTAAAATCTGTTGAAAAAGATGAAAAGTCTGTTATTCCTTTCACAGTATTCTACAATCCTTCGTTACCTAATATCGGTAGAACTATTAATAGATATTGGGATCTTCTCAAATTATCTAAAGAAAAAAGTGTGCGGGATGTTAACGAAAATTATACACCCATAGTTGCGTTTAAACGTCCTAAAAACTTAAGCGACTACCTAATAAAATCTGACTTGAACGTGCAAGATAATATTCAAGGAGCTAATAGTTGCAATAGACCTCGATGTTCACATTGTAAAAATATCAACAAAGGTACTCAGTTTACAAGTCACAATACAGGGGAAACATTTAATCTACGTTATAACACTACATGTAAATCAGATAACGTTATTTATCTTATTACGTGTACTGAGTGCAACTTGCAATATGTTGGTCAAACCTCTCAGCAAGTCTCAAAACGTATGAACAGCCATAGATTTGATGTGAACAATTTTACTGATCCGGCGTTCTCTTCACTGGTCGCTTCACACTTTAATTCTAACAAACACAGTTTGTCAAATTTTTCATTTATGCCAATCGACATTGTGAAAAATACTGTAAACCGTCTTTGTAAAGAAACATTCTGGATTCACAGGCTAAAAACGTTGCATCCGGATGGACTGAACTCAAAAGTGCTCTTCGATATTTGAACTTTAAAACAGTGAAATAATTTAGTAATGTTTAAAGTTAAGTAGCATTATACAGTGTAAGCATGTTGCTGTTGTATCCTATTTATAGTTTTTTAATAATAATTCTATAGGATTCTTTTGTATTTTCTAATCCAGCATCATATGGTTACACTATACATTTTCGTTTTATTTCTTCATTTCCCTTTCACTGTTTTAAAATTATTTTCCGCCATTTTACGTTAGACGTTGACGTTTACGTTGATTCTAGCGCCAGTTAACGTCATTGTATTTGGCGCGCTGACGTCAACGTCTGACGTTACTTCCGTTTATACATTTTACCTGATGAAGGCGTTCATGCCGAAACGTTGTATAATAAACATATAGTAAACATGTAAAAATAATTCCGTGTGTGGTGTTGTTTACTTCCATAAAATTCTATAACCAACTCGAAAAATACGAAACTACTGTTATAAAATTCAAAAAAAAATTAATATGTGTAGTAGACAGATATTGCATACCATTAAAATGACATGTTCTACAAAATATTCTACGAAGCCTGAAATAAAAAAAACAAACTTGTTTCCTTTATCATAATTATGAAAAGCAACTAGAATTGATGATTAATCTAAAACGGGTTTTGGCCTCGCTTCGCCTTTTTTATTTTCTGTAGATCACAAAAAACAGAACTTTAACATATTCATATATTTCTTTCCTTTTTCTATACTTGTGTTATAATAATCCATGCAAGAACGGCGGTACATGCACTAGTACTACTATAGACCAGTACGCCTGTTCCTGCACGCACGTGTTCATCGGTCCGAACTGCGAAATAGGTAATACGAGTACTTTATAATGTATTTCAAAACCATAGAAATAGTAGAACTGAATACACTGTTGCATGAGAGAGGCATAAAGACGATCATTACGCATAGCAAAAAAGGGAAATATGCATATCAGGAATTACCACATTTAGAAAAAAACAGCCTCCCCACACAGCTGATAATATGAAAGCAATTGAGCTATTCAAATATGAATTGATGAGAGGGAAACTTAGAAATCCACCGAACACCACAAATAGGTCTTTCGAAATATTGCGGGTTCGGTTTGATATATCTAATTCTGTGTTTGACTCAGCCTGTTCATAATGTAATAGAAGTCAATATCAATCATATCGTCGTCTAGGCGAAACTCAAACTCTGTCAAGTAATCCATCCCAAACTATGGTGTCCACACGACGTTGAAAATGCTTTAGTTTCGTTTCTAGGGCACACACACCTTACATAAGATCACAAATACTGCCGAGAATTCATTTGCAGTATGTTATAGACAACAGAGCAATGTAGATCAAGAAAAAAAAATGTTTGAATGCATATTCCTTATGCAGCCGAGGTTCCTTTGGACTTATCGAATTGATTTAGGGGTAAAATGAATTTTTATACATTGAGATAAAGTAAGTGCTTATACTTTAATTTTTTAATGTCTTGTTAAGCAGCATGTGAGGGAAGTTCGAAAGACATCGAAAAGACAGTACATATTATTATTTGTTATTTTCATTTAAAACGAAGTAGCCTAGATCAAGTACAATGTTTTATAAGTATCTTATTAAAGTACTTAGGTTACTTTTGATGGTCATATTGATTCAGGTTGAAAATGAATTATATATTCAACAAATCATCGGGAAAAAAAAACTCACGCTTTAATACTTAAATATTTTCGATCGAATGAGAACAAGTATATTGCGTAGCAGCATGAAAAAAGAATAAAATCTTGACATGAAAGCCACTGAACAGGAAAAATGAAAATAATAAATGTTTGGTTTGATTGTATCAGTTCATGGTCGGTAATGGAAAGATCACACTTGGGATTAAACAGAAAAGAGTGGAGAATTAAGTCGTAATGTAAAGAAAAATAAAAGCGGTCCCATATTGAAACAGGATAAATCAGAGGCAGTTTTTAAAGGAGATTAAATTTATAAACTTAAGAAAATGAAAGGCAATACTAATTTTGCCACGTTATTCGTAAAAACCAAATTCAAAACGAAAGGTTTATAACATGATATTCTACAGCGCTCTGAATGCCTGTGGATTGACCCATCTACAGTTGATCGTTATGCTTACCTCTTTGGTGGCACGCCGGTGGCAGGGGTTTAAGATTGATAAAGGTTTATGGGGGAAATCTTGTAAAAAGAACCTTGAAGCTCGATTTGTTTCTTTTATGCCTGTCATCGTTTTCTTGATGATTTTATTATCCAGGTGCTTTGTTCTCGTTAATATCATTGAGTACCCGCCCTTTTGCTTTGCAGTGCTATTATCAACTTATGTTTTATATGTTATGTGTGCTTTTGCATGCAACATTGTTCAGCTGATAGGTGGGTTGGAGTTATCTCACCAAGACAACTTGTAATGGTTTGTTTAGAACCTGTTTGGGGAAGTGTGAGGTTGGTGCACCCTAAGACCTGATTTTATTGTTTTGCCACTGACCGTCATAAGGCGGTAACCCAAAGGGTTCTCATTTTCGTTAATTGTTTGTGGTGTCTTGTTTGAAAATGATATTCCTATAAACACATGCTCTCTTTTCTGCACCTCTTTCGCTGCGTTGGGAGGCTGTGTTCTCTGAGAGTGGCGATTCCTGATATGCATAATTTACTTTTTTGCGGGCGACATTATTTACTCTTACTATATTCCTTGCTATATTTTACTCACCTTCTTGATAATGTTAAGTGAAAAAAACTTGCAAACATAGAATATGTAAAACAGCAAACGACACTCAATACAAATTTCACGGATTGAAAGAGTTCAAATTCTAGTAGAGTGTAATGTTCAAGAACCAAAATAACAATTAAAATATGTCATATCTGTAGATGGTGATGGGCCAATTATAAAAATGTCATATCTGTATATGGTGTGGGCAAACCAATTTGTAGTAATTGTGGGCAATTAAATATGTTTTAATTAACTTATAATTGACATTTGTTTTATTACAGCTAATTATGTATGTGAAGACCGTACTATGAACCTGTGGTGTCCTGCAGGGAAACGTATAGACATAAAGTCAGCCAATTACGGTCGCACACAAGATGGAAGGATTTGTCTCTATTCTGCTATACTCACCACAAATTGTATTTTACCATCATCTTTCCAAATAGTCAGCTCCATATGCTCTGGTAAACCCAGCTGCCAGGTGACTGCCGACGTAACCACTTTCGGTTCAGACCCGTGTTTGGGAACATACATGTATAAATACCGAGAAGTTGATTACATTTGTAGTTAAGGATTATCGCATGTTTAGTGCGCATGTGCTAACTACCGTAAAAGAACGAATTGTCTGTGCCGTCCTCAACAGTCCGGTAGCGTTCTGGTCTGGTATTGTCCGTTCTTGTTCCGTTCAGCAAGGTTTTTAGCCAAATTATGATTTCCGCCCAAGGCATTTTGCAAATTTGTAAACTATAATTGATCAATTTCTTCGAGTTCTGCACACTCCATAAGCCCACAGTGTAAGTAATGTTGTTTGCAACTATATTCTAAAGATCTAAAGTTATTGTTTCTTGTCTGTGGAACCTGAATTCGGTTGATTTTTGGAGTAAATCGAGTTTTTGATAAATCAGTTTCGCGGGTAAACTTACTATGAAAGCCTAAAAGAGCCAAAATTTATATTATTGTAAAATGATGTTTAACCAAAATTGTTCTTGACGGGTCATAGGAATTATTGAGTCTAGTCTTAGTAATTTTGAGTCTAGTCTAAGTTTTTATGTCTAAGCAAAATCGACTTTGTTTAAGTCAGGTTTATTGCATTATAGTATTACTGTTTTTGTTTATTTACTACAATCCTAGTCATTTGTTTACAATATTATCATTTGTTTATTGTAGCTTTTCACCAACTTACATCATGGTTCGAGAAATAACATGTCACAGCCAATAAATAAAGAAGAAAACATTGGTTACGATTTGGTTTTTACTTGGAACTAGATTTGGTTAGCTAGCTGCGTCCGAGAGGCAGCACAGTGAAAAGACTATACAGCACTTGAAACGCACTGCCAGAAAATGGATGAAAACACCGTTTCTGCGGACGGTTTCCAAGTTGGAGAAGCACGTGTAGTGAAACCAACAGAGAAAGGTCAAGAATATTACAAAACGCAAAGAGACTCTCTCTTAACAAAAGTAAACTCAACTGGTAAAATTCTCAGTGACTGTTTGAACAATTACGCAGAACTTCCAAGATCCCTCGCATCATTGGAAAATGCTGAATCCACACTACTTGGTGCATTCAACCGTTACAACAGTTGTGCCAATGATTATATGGACTTCCTGTCTCATTCGCGGTACCCAGAGTCGGATCAAGAATTGACAAACTATTGGCCAACCATGAACAATTTCAAAAAACAGTTCAATGACATAATGGATAAAATTCAAATGAAAAAAGAATCAACCGAAAATTCATCACAAACATCTTCTAAATCAACAAAATCATCCTTACTTGCAGCAAACAAACGTGCAAAGGCAGAATCAGAAAAGGTGAAGCTTCAGTTTGTCCAAAAAGAGACTGAAATCAAAAAAGAACAGTTCGAAAAAACTTTGTTGTTAGAATTGTTGGAACAACAGAAGGCGGTTGCGGCAGCAGACGCAGAAGCAACATATCTAGAGCAGCAGTTACAAGAAGATTTAGAAGATCGCAAAGTGTCTGCCATTCCACCAAAGGATGAAATGACTCCTTTTGACAAAACTTCAAGATATATTGAAAGCTTGAATTCCCCAGTGGCGCAACAATCACTCTCTGCACAAGCCACGCCATTTGTGCCAAATGCAATGCCCAAAGTTACAGATTCTTCCACACCAGGAATCTATCGGCAAAACCCATTGATTGAACATACAGCTCAAGGCCCTGTGACACACGGTTTTACAAGCTCTTTCCAGTCGGGTACTCCCATGCTTGACACTTCAAACTTTCTTATTAAGAAAAACATCCTTCTAGAAAGTTTCCAACAACAACAGTTTGATGACAGACCAGACAGATATGTTGTGTGGAAAACTCAGTTCAGAACTGTAGTAACAGACATTAAGTGTTCAGCTCTTGAGGAGATTTCTCTTCTTACAAACTGTATTCACAAGGACTCATTCGCGTACAGGTTAGTTATGAGTGCGAGAACCTCCTGTGCAAGCAATCCTGTGCAGTGTCTACATACTATCTGGAAACGCATGGACGAACGCTTTGGTTCAGCAGAGTTGCTAGAATCCACCCTGAAAGCTCGGCTTTTGGACTTACCAGACTCTATAGACCGTAAAAAACTCTATGGTCTACATGATCTGCTGACAGAAATTGAAGCAGTGAAAAATCTTGACGAATACAGTGCCATATTCTCCTATCTGGATTCATCACTTGGTATCAAACCTGTTGTTCAGAAACTAGCAAGGCATCTACAAGAAAAGTGGGTCACTCGTGCTATTAATTATAAAAGTCAACATGCTGTACTCTTCCCACCCTTTGCTGAATTTGTTAAGTTTATAGGAGAGATGAGCATCATCAGAAATGATCCTGGACTTATATATGAAACACCAAAAGAGACAAAAGGTGTACAGAAAACTGGCAACAAGAACCGCACTGAGTTTGTGTCCAGCCGAAAAACCAACATTTCTTCAGAAACCGATCACTCAAGAACTACACTCCTCCCCTGTTTAATTCACAAAGGATCAAAACACACTATCAACCAGTGCAGAGCTTTTCAAAACAAACCTATGGAAGAAAGAAAAACTCTTTTACGCAACCACAATGTTTGTTTTAGATGCTGTGAAACTTCAGATCATTTCGCCAAAAAGTGTCAATCAAACATTTGTTGTGATAACTGTCAAAGTAACTCTCATTGCACAGCGCTTCATCCATCCAATGATTCTCAGAAATCCAAAGGGCAGTCATCCATGTCTACTGCTCCTGTACAAAAGTACGGCGAGGAGTCGTCTGTGTCAAATCGACTCAATGTTAACTCAAACTGCACAGAGATTTGTGGTAAACCTAACTTTTCCGGGAGATCCTGTGCTCGTATTGTACCAGTTCGTATCTACCCAGATGGGCAACGTGAGAACTCAGTTACAGCATATGCAATGCTCGACGACCAAAGCAACAAGACTCTAGGAAGAAGCCAACTGTTTGATTCCCTAGACATAAAGTCCTCTCCAATCGAATACTCCATGCAATCCTGCTCCGGCAAGACTGTCAGTTTTGGAAGAATAGCCAGTGGTTTGATTGTTGAAGGTTTTGGTGACAATCATAACGTTAAGCTGAAACTACCCCCTGTGCTTGAATGTGACAACATTCCAGATAATCATATGGAGATTCCAACTCCCGAGGTAGCGCGTTATTACCCTCATATGAAAGACATTGCTAAACATTTGAAAGTGATGGACCCATCTGTGAAAATACAAATACTAATAGGAAGAGACCTCCCTGAAGCTCATCACACTATAGATCAGAGAATTGGACCACTTAAGACACCTTTTGCACAGCGTTCACTGCTTGGATGGACCATTATTGGAGATGTCTGTCTATCAGGGCAACATATTCCTTCAACACCGACTTCAAGCAAGACTTTTGTGAATGAACATGGCAGACCTACAACTTTGGAGCCTTGTTATCAGACGGTCAACATTCGTGATAATGTTGTGAACACCTGCAAGACGCAGGTAACCAAAATCAACATATTCGAGACTAGTAGTGATGACAATAAACCAGGACTTTCTATAGAAGATCGGAAATTCATTGACATCATGGATAAAGAATTTCACCTCAACTCAGAAGAAAGATGGATAGCACCCCTACCATTCCGTTCACCACGTGAACCACTCCCAGACAATTACCAAATGGCCCTGCGGCGTGCTAAGTCCTTGGATGCTTCTTTACACAACAACGAAGTGAAGAAAAGTCATTTCCTGGCGTTTATGCAGAAGATACTAGACAATGAACATGCCGAATTAGCGCCATACATACCTGCTAGTAAAGAACGCTGGTACCTTCCACTGTTTGGAGTGTATCATCCACGCAAACCAGATCAGATACGTGGAGTCTTTGATGCCTCGGCTAAATATGAAGGCGTGTGCTTAAACGATCAACTTCTACAGGGTCCAGACCTCATCAACGATCTGTTGGGAATCCTTATTCGCTTTAGGAAAGACAAAATAGCTGTTGTCGCAGATGTCCAACAGATGTTCCACTCCTTTCTGGTAGAAGAAGAGTACCGAGATTACCTTCGATTTCTCTGGCACAAAGACAACATAATAGAAAATCCGCTTGTTATTTACCGGATGAGAGTACATGTATTTGGAAACCGGCCATCACCTTCCATAGCCATGTATGGGCTTCAACGCATTGGAGAACTTTCTGAGAAGACGCACGGGCCAGAAGTTAAAGAATTCATTGTAAACGACTTTTACGTCGACGATGGTTTGAAGTCGTGCCCTACTGAACAAGACGCCATCGACTTGCTTTACAAGACACAAGATGCCATGAAAATTCATGGAAACCTGAGACTTCATAAGTTTGCATCAAACAGCAAAACAGTCATGAACGCCTTCGACACACAAGACCTAGCAAAAGATCTGGTTGAGTTAGATTTTGAAAAAGACGTTCCTACCCAGCGAAGCTTAGGCCTCTTATGGGACCTGAAATCAGATACATTCAAGTTCAGCATCTCCACTGAGAACAAACCAGTAACTCGCAGAGGGATCCTCTCTACTGTCAACAGTTTGTATGACCCACTGGGATTCTTATCTCCAGTAACCATATCTGGAAAGATCATCTTGAGAAAGATCGTGGCATCCGCTTTGGATTGGGACGAAGAGCTACCGGAACACCTAGTTACAGAATGGGAAGCTTGGAAATCAGCTTTGCCTGCATTAGAAAATTTGCAGATACCCCGAATCATGTCAACCAACCTTCATGATGCTGTGTCTAAAGAACTGCTGGTTTATTGTGATGCCTCAGAACTTGCTATTGCTGCGGTAGGCTATCTCAAAACAACAAATCGTGATGGCTCCACTTCTACAGGATTCATTCTGGGTAAAGCAAAAGTATCTCCAGTGAGTGGTCACACCATACCAAGACTTGAACTATGCGCTGCAGTCCTTGCTGTCGAAGTTGCACAAGTCATAGTAGAACAATTGAAGCTACAACTAGACCACATAAACTTTTACAGTGACAGTCGTGTGGTATTAGGTTACATCAACAATGAAACCAAACGCTTCTTCACATACGTTGCCAACCGTGTAGCACGCATACGAAGCTTCAGTACACCGTCCCAATGGTTCTATGTACGCAGTGAAGTGAACCCTGCTGATGTCGGTACAAGAGGAATCCAACCAAGTGACATGCAGGGAAGTACTTGGCTTCGTGGACCTGAAATTCAATGTTCCCTGGAAAAGAAACCTGCTCAGGTCGTAGATGAAACTTACCCTCTCATAAATCCAGAAGTTGACAAAGAAGTCCGCACAAACAAGCTCGACATCAACCAAGCAGTAACTGCTGGACTAGACAATGGCAGATTCTCAAGATTTTCCAGCTGGGAAAGCCTTATCTCAGCTCTAGTGTACCTAAGAAAGAATATTCAGCGACAAAGAAATGCAAAATCTGCCAGTTTTAGCAAGATAAATGATGCCGATTTGTTCCTTGACACAGAGAGAATTGTGATAAAAGATGTGCAGGTTAGAGTTTATCAAGAAGAGATCAACTGCCTAAAATCTTCAACACCATTGAGTAAAAGCAGTCCCATCTTTACACTTGATCCATACATTGATACCGATGGACTTTTACGTGTAGGAGGACGCCTGAAACGCTTACAAACTGATGTGACGTTCAAAAATCCAGTCATCTTACCAGCCAAGCATCATATCACAACCTTGATAGCTAGGAAGTGCCATCAGGATGTAAAACATCAAGGTCGCCATATAACTGAGGGACGCATTCGATTGTCCGGTTATTGGATAGTCGGCGGAAAGAGACTTGTGACTTCTATAATCTTCAATTGTGTTACATGCCGAAGACTGAGAAAATGTCTTGACCACCAGAAAATGTCAGACTTACCTGAAGAACGAGTTCTCCCTGGATATCCACCTTTCTCATTCGTTGGAGTAGATGTTTTTGGCCCCTGGGAGATCATTACCAGAAAAACAAGAGGTGGATCCGCAAACAACAAGAGGTGGGCAGCTCTCTTCACATGTCTCGCAACGAGAGCAGTCCATGTTGAAGTACTTGAGGACATGTCAGCATCTGCATTCATTAATGCATTAAGACGATTCATTGCCATTCGGGGTTGTGTTAGAATTATTCGCTCTGACAAGGGAACAAATTTCGTTGGTGCAGTCAACGAGCTTAAGCTCAACTCGATCAACGTTGAAGATGGTCCAGTGCGCAAATATCTCACCAAACAAGGGACCACGTGGATTTTCAACCCACCACATGCTTCACACATGGGTGGAGTGTGGGAAAGAATGATCGGAACTACCAGACGAATTCTAGATTCCATGTTGTTGGAATATGGGGCAAGAAGTTTAACTCATGATGTGCTGACAACCTTCTTAGCAGAAGCATGCTCGATCATCAATTCGCGTCCATTGGTTCCAACATCAACAGATCCTGATAATCCATTCATTCTAACACCCTCAACTCTACTAACACAGAAGACGGACATGTTTGATGCAACCCAGATTAACTCTAGCACTGATCACAAAGATCTTCTTCGCAAACAGTGGAAAAGAGTTCAACATTTGGCTTCGGTCTTCTGGAAGCGTTGGAAAGTGGAATATCTCAACACTTTACAGAATCGACGTAAATGGAACTTACCTCAGCGGAACGTGACTACAGGTGATGTCGTTCTAATTCGTGACAAAGAACTGTGTAGAAATAGTTGGCCGCTAGGACTAGTGATGGAAGCTGTACAAAGTGAAGATGGACTTGTGAGAAAAGTTCTTGTTCGTGTTATTATTGACGGAATACCAAAAACATACGTGCGACCAGTGAATGAACTTGTTGTGTTAGTGCCATATTAAGTTTTTGAACAAGTGACATAAACTTAAGCATATGTACATATATGACATTGAGATGGAATCAGTTTGATCCTGTTTTTAAACTGCTTTGTATTTTTCATGCTCTTTTGTATTTGTCAAGTGATATTTTTTCAATATCAGGCGAGGAGTGTGCCGTCCTCAACAGTCCGGTAGCGTTCTGGTCTGGTATTGTCCGTTCTTGTTCCGTTCAGCAAGGTTTTTAGCCAAATTATGATTTCCGCCCAAGGCATTTTGCAAATTTGTAAACTATAATTTACCAATTTCTTAGAGTTCTGCACACTCCATAAGCCCACAGTGTAAGTAATGTTGTTTGCAACTATATTCTAAAGATCTAAAGTTATTGTTTCTTGTCTGTGGAACCTGAATTCGGTTGATTTTTGGAGTAAATTGAGTTGTTGATAAATCAGTTTCGCGGGTAAACTTACTATGAAAGCCTAAAAGAGCCAAAATTTATATTATTGTAAAATGATGTTTAACCAAAATTGTTCTTGACGGGTCGTAGTCATTATTGAGTCTAGTCTTAGTAATTTTGAGTCTAGTCTAAGTTTTTATGTCTAAGCAAAATCGACTTTGTTTAAGTCAGGTTTATTACATTATAGTATTACTGTTTTTGTTTATGTACTACAATCCTAGTCATTTGTTTACAATATTATCATTTGTTTATTGTAGCTTTTCACCAACTTACATCATGGTTCGAGAAATAACATGTCACAGCCAATAAATAAAGAAGAAAACATTGGTTACGATTTGGTTTTTACTTGGAACTAGATTTGGTTAGCTAGCTGCGTCCGAGAGGCAGCACATGTTAAAATCAAGGAGTGGTATTTCAATATATCAAGTGGCTATAATCAAGAAATTAACAGATACAGTACTGTGAACGTTTAAGGTTACAAACGAAACGCACGATACGCGATATACGGACGCACGATACACGATAGACGAACGCACGATACGCGATAGACGGACGCACTATACACGGTAAACGAACGATACACGATATTGCCAATTCATATAATTTGTGGACGAGATTTCTGAAAATGTTTTCAAAATATAATATGAATGGTTGAAATTAAATCACATAAATTTGAATAAGCATGTAACATAATCACGTTGCATGATAAAATTAAAACCGTTTTATGCACGATACACGATATACGGACGCACGATGCACGTTAAACGGACGCACGATACACGTTAGACGGACGCACGATACGCGGTAGACGGACGCACGATAGACGCAAATTTTGTAACATTAAACGTTCATAGTACTGTATGTATCAGTGATGTTCTAAATTTATTGATTTTTATTTAAAATCCGTCTGAGGGCAGAGAAAATATTTTGCGACTGTCATGTTTTTCATAACGTGTCTACTTCATTACTATGCATCGCCGAAAATTCAGCCAGCCTTTATCTCTGCAGACTCTTGTGTCCATTTCGAGGAGTCGGAGCAAAAAGGTTCTATCTGTTTCTTTATTTCAAACCGTATAGAAAATTTCGCGTTCACCATCATAATTTGTTCATAGCCTTTACGGCATATCTGTATATGGTGAAGGGTCAAATATAAAAATGTCATATCTGTCTATTGTGATTGGAAAATTATATCTTTATATTGTGATTTGCAAATTATTTAAAAATGTCATATCTGTAAATTGTGATGGGCCAATTAAAAAAATGACATATTTATATGGTGATAGGCCAATTATTAAAATGTCATATTATTATATGGTGATGGGTCAATTATAAGCATGTGTATTTATATTTTTATATCTATTATATACAGAACTGTCATAGGCAATGATCATGAAAATATGATTTAAAAATGTTCAACACGTAAGCTTGATATGTAATTTAAGTTTAAATCAGATGAAATTCTGAACGAAAAAAAAAAGAGATTAGAGACCAGTCTCAAATCTCTAGCATCTGATTGGCTGAAATGAAGAGAAATCTCCGTAATATTAATTGGTATGATAAGTTATCTGAAATATAAAACTGAAATAAGAGACCAGTCTCAAATATCTGGCGTCTGATTTGCTGAAATGACGAAAATTCTCCGTAATATTTATTGGTATGATAAGTTATCTTCATACGAAGTTTTAGCATGGAGATCTTCAATCAGGAGCAGTTTGACACCAAGTTCGAAAAAAGTTCAACAAATGTGCATTCAAAACAAATGGCTGCCAAGCGATGATTTTAAATCGCGCAACACATTCTTTAGATCAGTCTCAAACCATCGTTTGACATCCTATTCTCTTCGAAGACATGGGTCAGATCTCAAAATTGAGGTATTACTAAATTATCACGCAGGGACACACACTCTCCAACGTATAGTCTCAGTTTACTTATGTTAAATAATGCATAACTCATTGTAGTCAATCATTATATAAACTAAGGTAAACAAAGACACTGCAAGACCCGTGATCTCCGGAATTATGTATATTCAGTCGTGGCTTAACACGAATTCCAGAGTTCACTCGGTAAAATATATACATGTATGTATATCTTACAAAGGATTTTTCAATTAAACGTCTTATTTTGTTTCCATGTTGTAAATGAATGAAAATGTTTTATCTGATTATAATTCTTATTTTCATTTTGTATTATTTGTTTAAATGAATAATTTGTATTTTTGATTACAATTCCTTTTTTGTTCCTTCTTTGTGTTAATAAAGGGTTTTCTTCTCATTTTGTATCTTTCGTGTAAATTAATGGTTTGTATTTTCATTTTGTATCTTCTATGTAAATGAATGACTTTTACTTTCGATTATAATTCTTATTTTTTTATCCCTTGTGTGAATGAGTTGTGTGTATGTTCGATTATAATTTTCATGTTGTAGCCTTTTAGTAAATGAATGATTTGTATGTTCAGTTAAATTATCATTTTGTATATTTTGTTCAAATGAATGATTTGTATTTTCGATTATAATTCCCAAATTGTATCCGTCGTGTAAATGAATGATTTGTATTTTCCATTAATATTCTTATTTTGTATCCATTGTGTAAATGAATGAATATCATTATCTGCGTTTAAACATAGTGAATTCGAAGAAAATAAATTCCCCCGGTCTGTGTCCAATGGATTGCACTTTCTTCGCACGGGCTTTTCGGGTTTTTATAACCTTGGGTCATTCAGCGTCTGGACAGCCGACAATGACAGACGAAAATTTTACTTCTAACGTAAACTAGTAAGTATATTTCAAAGCGCCAAATTACATTTATAATTTCAAGCCTGATCAATATGTCTTTGAATGGTTTTATTCCATAAAAAATTTGGTATATTTAGGGGTTCTTGTGTTCCTAGTGCTTAAGTTGCAAGAAATATTACCATTGTATTTATTATTATTAATTTATGTAACAATGCTCTGTCATTGTCAGTCGGCAGCCAATGTCGCTCCCAACAAATTAAACATGTTATATGCTGGATTTTGTGTTTCTTTAAGGCTTTGCCTTCGGGTATAAAGATTCCTTATACTCCAATCCAGTTGGATATTGACGAAGGGGGATTTGTATTTTCGATTATAATTCTCACTTTTTATCATTTGTTTAAATGGATGGTTTGTAATCTCATTTGTATCTTTTAATATGTAAATGAATGATTTGAATTATATTTTGTATCTTTTGTGTAAATGAATAATTTATATTATCGATTATAATTCACCTTTTGTATCATTTGTGAAAACAATTATTTAAATTTTTGATTATAATTCTCATTTTAAATCCGTTGTTTAAATAAATGCTTGTTGTATCTTTTTTTATCTTTTGTGTTAATGAATGGTCTGTATTTTCAAATGAAAGTCTTATATTATATCCTTTTTGTAAATAAAAGAATTATTACTTAAAAAAGTGAAATATGCATATCAGGAATCGTCACACTCACAAAACACAGCCTCCCCACGCATTGAAAAAGAAGAAAGGAAAAGAGAGCATTTTGTTATAAGTATGTCAATTCAAATAAGACGCCACAAACAATTAACGAAAAGGAGAACAAAAACAATTCCTATTCACAAAGGATATAAAATAAAACTAAGGAAATAAATATAGTTAAATGGGTAGAGGTTCTAATGACGCCGGTAAAACCCCCTTTAGTTTTTTTTACCGCAGTATTTATATGCTGACGGGCAGAAAATAAGCCTTAGGTGGCATGACCCCAGTCACGAGGCGGAATCTCTGACCATAAGATGATAACGCAAGGCATAGCCTGGCTTATAAAAGCAAACAGATTGTTGATTTTGTCTTTCCAGCGCTTTATAGGCGTATGTTTCAAATCAGTTCATCCAGTACTGAGGTGGGCTTCTACCTGATGTATTGTTATTAGTTTTTCCTGTACTGAGGTGGGCTTCTACCTGATGTATTGTTATTAGTTTTTCCTAAGTTATTTTTTATGAGTCAAACCACTATACACCTGCCTCCAAGTATGTGATATAGTCCAATTCTGCTACCACCCTGGCTACTTCAGACTATTGGGAAGTTCCTCTTGAACATTGATGATCCAACTACCCACAATGCTGATCTTCCTTTAATGCTGTAAGTAAATTGCCTCGCGTCACTAATAATTATTCCTCCGAACCTTTACCTAACAAAAGTAAGAGCATGTTCTTTCGGAAATTGTAATACCAAATATGCCAGTTGAGGAATGTACTTATAATGGGCTGTATATAAGATTTTGAAGCCTCCGATGCCCATGAAGCATCCCTGAGCCTACAACTATGTGATTTATATAAGACTAACATTTTTCTAACAGATCCTAGCCACCTAACGTATAACACTGTACCGATTGTCTACATTTATATTGTTTAAATACGAGTAAGTTGTACGTTTCGTCGCTAACAAATTGGTATTACCCATAGACTAACTTTTTCTGACGGAAACGAACCACTTAACAGTTAGCACTCTACCGATTGTATACATTAAACAATTTTATATTATGTAAATACGAGTACTGTTCTTCGGTATCAAATTGGTATACCACATAGACAAACAGACAGCTCTTAGCCACTTCACGGTTAGCACAGAACCGAGTGTCTACATTATATCAATTTATATTGCGTAAAGACGTGTATGAATACGGTTCATGAAATTGGTTATCCACATAGATTTAAAATTTCTCGTTCGGCACAAATTGTGCTACGTTCATTGCCTTTATTGAATATTAATTAAGTCTCGTATCATTCGCTGAAGTTTCGTTTCTGATACAAGCCGATATATCAAAATTTTAAGATAAATTAGTCTCATGACACTGCAGTTTCGTTTCCGATGTAACCCGATAAAACAAATTTAGAGGACAATTATTGAACGGTACATTAACGTTATTTTATATAGTGAAACAGTTCATTATGTATATCATATTTACATAACATCATTGACACTTTTGAGATAGGATACCATATTAACATAACATCAACAAGAATGATACCTTTGCAGGTATGTTATGAAGTAAAATTTGGGAACTTATTTTATAATTGTTCTAGTTATATAATTTCTCGATTTCAGCAACTTTACCAAGCCACATTTAAATTATATATCTGTGATAAAGATATGATTTAAACGATCGAATGGTGATCGCAGATAACATTTCAGTAAAGATATTATATTGAAACTTGACTGTGCTTTGATGTAATCACTTGAAATTATTGTAATTTATTTCCTTTTTTGTGACGTGTGTTCAGGGTTCTCTTTCTGATAATCAATTTACAGTTTATCTATCGCTGAACATGCATTTAACTTTACTGAACGTACAACACATAACATTCAGCTTAGTGACAATTAAACACGGTGACTATATTAAAGTTCTATTGTAAGCTAGGATACCTGCTCACTGTGCTTCTTTAACTTTGTAAATTACTTTGTATTAATTATTTTATAACTTGGATTTACCATCTTTCTGTGAAATTTGTGTTTTTATTACTTAACTTTTTACATGCCATTAAATATCATGATGAGACACCTGTGTGGATATTCCACTTAAACACATGATATTTACCTAATGAATAATCTCGCTTCATCGTATGATTCATAATGTATTTTACTGTCATTGCTAAGGGGTGTATGCTAATCTATGCGTAACAAAATAACATGGTAACGGTCTAACAATTTATTGTTTTGATTTAGTTAATACAGTGTTATTCAAGTACAAATGAAGTATAAGAACGACTATTTATTCGGGATTTAAGTACCAAAACCCGCATTTACAATTTAAAAGTTATGAAAATTCATATTTCTACGCAATATTGATTAAAACAACAGATATAGTTTGGAGAAAGAATAACAAAACACTATCTTAAGGCATTGCTCCGTTCGTCACTGCTAAGCAATAGATAAAACAAAAGAAACGTATAAAAATCTCTCAAACGGCACAATGCAGTTCCGTCAAACTTCGCACAAATAAATGCTATAAGTGTATGATTACTTTACATACTTTAAGAAAAGTTAGAACAGTAGAGAAAAATAGTTAGACCTAAAAGATCCCTAAAGTTATATTTGCAATTTGTCACAAAGAAGAAGCAACACAAAACAACAATTCAAATGCCAAGATGAATAAAGTGATTCTGGCAACAATATCTAACTTAAAGGTGCTTGAAAAGAACGTTTAATTATGAAGAGAGAAATCAACATATTTTATGTCATCCATTTTCGCGACAAGGAAATTGTAGGTAAACACACGTTTACAAATAACTCATATTATATACATTTGTTAGATCAGAGGATCTTAGGTATCGTTTCCAGATAGTCGTTACTCATTAATACATTTAAATTGATGTTTATTGCTGCTTTGTTTATTTGTGACAAATTGTAAATAGAATTTTAGGGATGTTTTTGTCTAACTATTTTCTTCTGTTCTAACTTTTCTTAGTGTATGTAAATTAAACATATATTAATAACTAGGTTTGTGCAAAGTTTGACGGAACTGCATTGTGCCGTATGAGAGATTTTTTTAATATTTTCTGTTCTGTCTATGACATAGAACAAGATTGAACCAAGTATGGCAGGCAAAATCACAAATCTAATTTTTACTTTCAGCAAAAGATCAAGTGACAACCTGGAGCACTTACCATTCGAGGAACCAGTAGTGTTTTCAGTCAACGAGTAGTACCTTCTAAGACTAATGCCTAGAGTTTTGCCGTTCTGGGAATTTGCGCAAGCAGTTAAACACAATAAAACACGTTTACTGCTTTCTGTAGATTTGTTCTGACTTGTTATTTTGCAGTCGGAATTAACCAAATACACTACCATTCCTAATAATGGAGTTCACTGACATACAGAACCACACAACTCTAAATAGGGCCCCAGGGATAGGACGGTTGGAATTTACTTGCATTATAGAGACTCTTGGTAAATATTGCCAAAGAGACTTTGACTTGGTCGGATTGTTGCATACGGTGCTTATATTAGCTGATATATCTACAGATGAATATAATCGACTGCATAACACATATGTACGCGAAAACTGGGTTGACTTTAGTAACTGTGTTATTGAACTATTTTCCATTTTACCATACGACATAGTTTGTCACGTTTTTGAGATACCAGGATACAAAGACTTTGCAGATGAACTAAGGTTGAAGAGATTCAATATGCTGTACAAATATCCACCTAAATGTGAAACGTTGCATTCCAGAAGGACCCATGAATATTATAAAACTCTGAAAAGTTGTGTTGACAATGATGCGTTCGAAGGTGATAAAAAGATACACTTGCTAAAATTCATTGATCAAATGAATACGAAAATAGTTGATGACGGATTAAGACAACATGATCGTCAGTATGCAATGGAAAAAAAGGTCGCTGCCACAGTTGTATTTTTAACACTCCAGACAAACGACTATGTAAAGCGAAGACAAATTCTTGAAGGAGCTATACGAGCGGAAACGAATGGTTTAGACAATACATCTCTGCAAATTGTCTATCATTCCAAGATGGCCTTGACTGAAGCACAAGCAGGACATGTTACCGAAGCTGAAGAGCACATAATTCAAACAAAACAGTTGTGTGCTAATTATGGTCCTTGTTTTGCAGTCACGGTTGCGCTTCACGACATTGAGTACATACGCAGAACTTTTTACCTTATTAACCCAACGGAAGATAATTTGGAGAAAGTTCTAACTGATGGTGACTTAGCAATGCAGAGCGTACAACATAATGAAGAAAGTGTAAGAAATTTATGGCAAAGAATTATGCTTTTGTTTATGGTACTGTCTTTGTTGTCCATAACACCCGATTTTGTTGTTGGCGATACCAGCAGACACAGGAAAAAGCATATAACATTAGCAGAACATATTTTAAAAGGCGTAAATGCCCGGAGTGATAATATAGAGCACAGACGTAAAATGATAGTGGGTCTATGTCAAGCTGTTGTGTATAAAAACAGTGACATAAAACTAGCTGAAAAATATGCCATACAATCGTTGAGAGCAGCAGACGCTGGTGGCTGTTATAAAGAGATTGAGAGAAAGAACATACAGAATTTCTTAAGTCAGATTCAAAGCAAGCAGTTTTAGAGTGGATGTATGCAAATCTTTAAATTGTTCAGTATTATAATCGTTGTTTTTATAGGGGTTATAGATCGTAGTTTTGACTGACTAAATAAGGTTGACCTATGGACCTAGGGAATCTAAGTTCATCATATTCACCAACAAAATGACGGGCTAAAACGGGTTAATGATAATAAAACATTAGTGAACAAAAGTTTCCCAAGTTTTTTTTGGTCAAGTTTTCATTTCGGCGCAGGATATTATCAACACTCGTTAATACCATGCTAGCTGTTAACGGACTACTTAAGCTTTTTGTAAATAATGATGTAAATGCACATGGTTGAAAATGCATGTTACATGCAGCCTGGATTAGGATATCGTAACAAAACATCGGTTGAGGAAATAGTGACATTGTGGTATCTTAAGTTTGAATTCTGACTTTGGAATTACAATGAGTAAAGGGTACCACGATTTTCAGATATAATTCATAATTCAAATATCTGGATTAAAGTGCTATTTAATAGGTTCTGAAATACTATATGTTTCAAGAACACAAACCAATAACGTTTATTCATCCAAGCAGTGAGTAATCGATTTATATATCATATGGCACAGCTTGAAGCGGCATTACTTCAATTTAACCCGCTCTTGTATGAAATATTACATGTATTTGGAACTATAGGCACAAATTTGCAGCATTTATTCGGGCTAATAAAATTTTAATTTACTAAAATAAATTTGGTCCGCGCGACTAAAAAGCGAAAGTAGGATTTCCGAAACGTCACAGAAATCGAGATTGCGCAAGAAGTGGTCTCTTCGTCGGTGCTAAATATACTCGTAGCTCCATTATATTTAGCTTCTTAAAAGTTCGTTAACGATAATTTAACAATATCACTGAAAATCCCGTCTATAAGCAAGAATTCTATCGGACCTTTTGTGTTCTGTTAGAGAGTTTATATATTTGAGTCTATATGGACAAATATGATTTTTCAATAGTATATTCTTACTTAAGTTTAGGGCGATGGCTTTAACGAATATTCCTTTAGAAAAGAAAAATTGCATGCATCTTGTCATTATCTTGGGAGAGGATATGTAAGCTGCCCGGATAGCTCAGTCGGGAGAGGGAATGAGGGAATTGATGTCGGATAAAGCAAGTTACGCTTTCATATTTACTTAAACAAGATTGGATACTAGTTCTTGACAGGGTATTTTAGAATAAATGTATCTTTCAGTTGCCATTTTACCCGGACTGAACCCCCTTTCAATAAACCAAATACATGTACTTGTTTTATTATACTGGAAAGCCCAAACAAAAGAGCATAATGATGGAAAGATTGGCTTTCGTTAAGTTCACCCATATTATTCCAAACGTACGATATTTTTTACTGAATACCTCAGAGTTACCTTAATACGCTGTTATCTGACGTGCTTGATGTCACTACTTGAGAACTTCAATACACACTCATTCCATACTTCTTTTGAAAAACTAAAATTATTCTGACTTGTTTCAATTTTGAAAAACTTAGTTATATTTTGTATCAGTGGTATTGATTTCTAATGATATTGCCCCTACTGGGAGCAAACCCGAACATACATCGAAAGCGCCTAGCCATGTAATGCTAATTACGCTACCACAATTAAGTTATATTTTGTATCAGTGGTATTGATTTCTAATGATATTGCCCCTACTGGGAGCAAACCCGAACATACATCGAAAGCGCCTAGCCATGTAATGCTAATTACGCTACCCATTGAACTAGTCCAGCCCGTCTGGACGTTATCAGAGACGTTGTCTATCGACTTGCTACAGGCTATTGAGCTAACCGGGACAACCCCCCCCCCCCCCAAAAATTGATCGGATAACCCTGATAAACATAATCATCACTGCATGACTCCAGAAACAGATTATGAATTGATAACAGTACTGACTGTACAATGCCAAAGTAGCGCTACTGTGGATTTCAAATATTGCCCCCACTGGGGAGCGAACCCGTACGGCGACAACGCCAAGTTCTGCAATGCTAATTACGCTACCTTTTGAGCATACCGGGACAACCCCTAAAAGTTGATTAGATAAACTTGATGATTATAATCACTGTCTGACAACAGAAACCGAATATTTACTGTTAACAGTACTGACTATATATACGGGGTTACTTTTTACAGCCAGGTTAGTTATCACATTACATTACTGTTTACGGAGGTTGTGTTTTCGGGATGTGGTTATTCCCAAAACGCCTATTGTCATTAAAAATATAAACCTTGTTTATTTCAATAAATATGGTCATTACGATAGAAGTACACATTAATGAAGATGAATATAGGATGATTACAATAAATAAGTAGCGAAAAGGGGCGTAAGGCTTTTCTTAAATGCTACATTTGGAAGACGCCGCAAAAATACCTTTCCCGCCCGTTGTTCTGCATTCAATGTTATCACTGGTAACATTTAATGGTTAAAGCTTAATGTTTAACTTGTGAATCAGCTGTATTGGTTTTTGTTTCATGACTTAATTACAAAAATAGACTCTGACGACAGGTTATTAAATCAATATTGGAGTTCATCAACATAAACGACGAAACAAAAAGTCGCTGTTTGACATGTAAATTGTCACTCATTAATGAATTAAAAAAGTTTACGCTTATTACGAAAAATCCCAGCATATCTAACCTCTAAATTAGATGAAAATTGGAAGTGTGTGTTTTAAGTGTATTTTATTAAGTTTATAACAATTTAAAAAAAACCCACCTCAAACAATTAACGAATTCGCCCAGAAACTTTCAGTAAAATAATGTTTGTCATAAGGGTTTTAAATCAGATTTTTTGGTACCTTACCCTTATCCTATTAGATTCCTTATGTTGCTTTTGGCATTTAAACACCAATCCTCCTACCACACTTTGATGTTTACTTTATTGATGAAAACCTTCCATAAACCTGACGAAAGAACAAGACATCATTACATTTTCCAAAAACCCTAGAAAACATGTTATGGCAAACTTGAAAAATTCTTTCATAACAACCAAACCATATCATAATAAAGTATATCTCTTATTAAAGCGGTGTTGTGATCTATTATATAGCCCTTTGAGGTTGGTGCACCCTAGAACCTGGTTTAAACCCCCAGTGGCAATTTGATTTGCCACTGACCGTTCCAAGGCGGTAACCCCTCTGGTTTTCATTTTTGTTAATTGTTTATGGTGTCTTTTTTGAAACTGATCATTTTATTAACCATGCTCTCTCCCTCTTTCTTTTTCTTGACTTTGTTTTGGGCGGCTTTTTTTCTGAATGTGGCGATTCCTGATATGCATATTTCACTTTTTAACGTTCCTTGTTGCGGCCGTTAAAAGTTTCCCCGTACATTCAAACAGTGTTGTTATCTATTATTACGCCATTTGAAGGCCATTAAGCACGATACTTATATTTGTGTGAATATTTTGTAACTCGTAACCCGATTCTAGGTGGAGCGAACAGTAATCTATAGGCGCTTTGTTTCACCATTTTCACTGCTCATGAATAGGCCCAATCAAACCGAGCCTGCCTTTGTTTTCTATATTTATCGTGCTTGTCGGCTTTCAAAGTTCCTTTTTTCATCTATCTAAGAAATATAACGCCAAATACTGATAATAAGTCGATGTTCAATAGTTGAACTTATCTACCCACGACCGAAAATGTTCTCCAAGTCATCAAGGACATGCACGTATTTCTTTTTCATTTATACAATGCAATCTAAAGCGGACTTGTGATTGGAATTCCAATGACGAAGTACAAAATTCCTGTAGTTTACTGAACTTTTACTGAACTTAATTGTTTCTTCCAGATTATGTCGATAATCAATAATTACTGCCAAATGTCTCTTTGTAAAATCTTAAACGTGTTCAATTTTTTTATGGAATTGGAAGGTTAACAGAAATAAGAGTGTGATTTTTAAAATAGATGAAAAAAAGAACTTTGAAAGCCACCGAATACGACAAATATAAAAATATTGCGGGCTCGGTTTGATAGAGCCTGTTCATGGGCAATAAACAGTACAATTTCGATTCATCCCAAACGATGGTATGCATATGGCGGTGAACATGGAACCTTCAATGCGGTATTTTCAGATTAATTCTACTCCATGTTCAGCGGCGTATAGTCCCAAGATAAAAGAATGGGTCTGCCCTTAACAAAACAATGAAGCGTTTTCATTATATTGTCAATCATCAGATTATGCATTATTGTATTATAAATTTATATTATTCAACTTTACACAATAAATATTTGATCTATTGGTTTAACCTCAATTTCAATTTGACTACTGAATCATATGTATTGATTGTAAGATATGTCAGAAGTTACTGAAGCATTACCTTTTACAATTGTCTTAATATATTTATAGTAATAACCATATCCCTTTATTAGGCAACCATTTAAAGACATTACGTAATCTTTAAGTGTTGAAGTGTTTATATGTTAATAAGGATCAAAACAGTTATTATTCAAAGATATATGTTACATTTATTTTAACAAAATAAACTAATTGTGTTTAACTGAACTTTAACTAATTAATTACTGTGTGGACTATTTGATATCGACTTAAAGGAATTATTTTAATCGCAGGAATTCACTTTTAAGGTCTGTGGAGGTATGAATCTTCCTTTCACTATAAAACATTTTAGGTCATAATTTAATATAGTATTTCATTGTTTGTGTCTTTAATATTTCATTAGTTAGGAGTTTAGAACATTTATAAAATTTTGGCTAAGAAAAATGGAGTTTTAGTATATGCAAGTGCCACCGTTCATGAAAGGCCATAACACTCTTAATGAGTAATCTATTCTTAGATTAAGGTTAAAAATTACAATATGTTTACATCAAAGAGATCATTACTTTCTACTGACTACAGTTTTCTGGCTGTGCTTACCAGTACTTATTTTACGGCCAGTGGTGTCGTCTTGTAAACGAGTTTGAGCCTTACGGGTTCAAAACCTCCCGTCCTGTTTTTAATTCACCTTTCTCTTAAATTATTCTTAAATACATAACTCTGTTTAAATTCGTATAATTTTACGTAAGACCGTATATCAAATCGTAGCTTTAATAATACCTATTCTGAATAAAGTTTAGATTCAGTATCAGTTTAAATACGATATTTTTGTTTCAAGTTTTGTTGTCATTTCATTTCAGAAAATGATAAGAAAGAAGAAGAAAACCGTAGATAAGAAATAATTAGAAAGCCAATTCATTTAGAATGAGGTCAACAGAGGGATGCTAGATCTTGTGGGGCAAAATCAGAGCGAATACCTTCATTTAACATGGCAATGATCGACTTAAGAAACCAAGGGCATCTTCTTGGAGTAAACGATTTGGATCTCATTTGTATCATTCAAACCCTATCAAAACATAACCAGAGAGACTTTAATGTTATTGGGATGCTGTATACAATGTTAAACTTTCAGTAATTATCCAGAGAGATCTTTAACAATCTCCAAAACAAATATGCACTTTGTTGTGTGGCGGGTTCTCGGAATTTTTTCTGGAGATCCTGAAAATGTTATCGTTCGAAAAGTTTTGTCTTCTGCTGAAAGTTGAAGGATACGAAAATATGGTAGATGAAATACGAGCAATAAGATTTGCCCTGATATACAAACGCCCTACGAGATTGGAAATTAAGTTTTCAAGAAGGACACACATGTACTATAAAGAATTTAAAAAAACGATTGGACAATGACGATTTTATAGATGAAAGAGGTTTCAGAGTAGACAAAAAGGTTCATTTGTTAAATATCATTAAAAACCTAAACTCAAAAATAAAGAGCGAACTTGAATTAAGCCACGACAGGCGCCAGTTTGCAGCGGAATGCAAAGCCGCAGTAACAGTTCTGCTCATCTCACAGTATAAAAACTATGAAGCAAGAAAACAAATACTGAACGGAACGATATGGACATAAACATGTGGCACAGACAACATTTCTCTTCAAATTGTTTATCATTCAAAAATGGCCGTTACGGAAGCACAGGAAGGACATACTGATGAAGCTGAAGAGCACTTAACTCAAACTAAACTGCTTTGCGCGATTTATGGTCCTTGTTTTGCAGGAACAACTGGGCTCCATGACGTATACGTCCAAGGCAGTTTACTTTAACACCCCTACTGAAGAAAATTTGGAAAAGGTATTGACCGCAGGCGACTTAGCAGTACAAAGTGTTGGAGAGGAGGGGGAGGATATCAGAAATCTATGGCAACGAATATTGCTCCTATACATGGTCCTTTCTCTCTTGTTTATAACCACCGATTTCATAGTAGGTGACATGAAATGTGTAGAAAGTAAAAACAAAATGTTTGCAGCGAACATTCTCAGAGAAATAGAAGTAAGATCGGATGATATCGAATATAGACGCAGGATGATAGTCAGGCTTTGTGAAGCTGCTATAACTGAAGAAAGTAATCTTGAACAAGCTATTATATATTCAGAACAGTCGTTGGCTGCCGCAGAGGCTGGCGGCTGCTTCAGAGAGGTCGAGAAGAAAAACATAAAAGACTATCTTATGAAATTACAACGTAGACGGTTTCAGAAAAGAATGTCTCGAATTTGTATTTGGTTGAGTATTGGTGTAGTTATAATAGGAGTGTTTATTAATTGGTTTCTTAACAATGTCTGACAAAACTTGTTAAGAAATACATCATGTATTATTGTTACTTTATGTTTAATCAAACCTAACCTATTTTTCACAGAAATGATGTGTTTGATGCATGAAAATATAATTGCAGCCATGTTTTAGCATTTTTAACAGTAGTTGTTTTTGCTTTTGGTATTGGCATCGTAACTTTACTGTTAGACGATTTTGTCAAAAAGTAATAGATAACAAGCAGCAAGAATTATCAAAGGAACATTTTGGAAACTAAAGCTTCACTAAAGCAATATTATGTCCACCATAATCCACTGTTTATGGTCTCTGAAACAGTCGAACCTTCGTAGGCGTTTTATTTATTAAAGTTGCTAAATCTCTTGAAGCAACAATTGGCATTGATCTGTAATTAAAGGAGTTATTTAACATCTATTTTAAACAAATACTCAATACTAGCAATTTAATTACCCCTTTTAATCAAAGAATATTCTAAATATTGGCCTGTAGTATAAGTAGAGCTAAATGGTATTGAATTCATTTAAGCAAAAACTAACCATAGGTTAAACAAGCCATTGAATAATTGATTTCGGGACAATGCAGTTCTTTTCAAAACCATTCTTGACATGTGGAAGACATCAAACCAGCATATATTTTAAACATCTTGTGGAGCAATTAAAACTTAAGGTTAGTGTAGTTTGGACCCTACTAACCCATTTGTCTATTTTATCCCTCTGTCGCTGCTACAACAAGATTTATCTTGTAATAATATGCCACATCCCGCAAATCTGAATCACCGAATGATTAACAGAAGATAAATATGACATTAACTAGTCAAACCTTGTTAAATCCTAATAGTTTATTGATCAAATATAACAACTGTTACCAGGAAGATTGAAAGTGGGTTTTTGAGTGGATTTCCGCCGAAATGTAATATTGCGTCAACATCAATATATTAAATATAAACTACCTCTAACGACACTAAACATGGAAACATAGTTTCATGGTTATCAAAGTACTTCAGAGAGGAAATCTGCCTTGTTAATTCTAATTTTGCTAGATTTATTGTTGTTAAGATAGAATAGAAGACTTGTCAAAGTCTAGGCAAAGGTTTTGTTAAATATGGAATAGATGATTTCTTAAACTCTAGGTAAGGTTTTATTTTAACGTGTTACCTTTAAGAAATATCTGTTTGGATATCTGTTAGGCTGACCACCATAGTTGGCGTATCGCGCAATACTGATTTATTTAATCATTGTTACCATAGATTGTTTAAACTATTATATGCTGTAATAATAAACTTCTAACTTAATGGAATAGTTTTCCCTTTTGATAACCATGACATAGCAATGCTACCAGTTAGTAAACCGCTATAAGAATAAGAACAGTTTATTTTTATATTGGGAGAGGAGCGGGGTGTCGTTTCCCATAAACAGTCACAGTATTGTTTCGTTTGCCATTCAGATTGTTCTTGAAAAGCGGAGAATATGGTTTCTGGCTTTTTATTACCTGACTTATGATGCAATAAATTGCTGATTCCGTTAACTAATAAATTAGTAGATGAGAGGATATAGGAGAGAAAAGAAAAAAAACTAAAATAAAATGAAAATTAACAAACTTTGATATTATTAGCACAATATTTCATTAATATTGTCACCTGTTAAAGCTCTGTATAGGTCAAGAAGTGTTTTATATCTAATCATCAATTCAATATTTTATAGTTAAAATGTAAAATGTATCCTCTATCGGTCATAATGTATCGCCCCTTGCATACATCAGTAATATTTTAATGAAAAACATTCTATGTCTTCTTTCTTTCCCACTTCAATCCTGCCTCTTTCTGGTCAACGTTTACAGGATTGTAAATGTGTAGTCACTATGTGCTCGGCTACTTTAAACCATTTTCATTTTTCAGTATCATCAGATTGAAGCATTCAATAACATATAAAGTAAGCCTTACTCTGTACAGTTATGAATCAGGAAAAGCTCAAGTACTTGTTGACCTGGGAATTTACTTTTATCCTTATATCAGAAGTGGCTCTGTACTTGTTGATCTGGGAATTTACTTTGCCTTAAATCAGAGCTGTAATCTTCCGTATTATTTCATCAAGTATCCCTAAATGGTTTGTAGAGTGTTGACTGTTTTCTTTAAACTATACTTACATATTTATATTTTTCTATAATTAAAATTATTTTTAATTTTTAGAAAAGGGTATTTAAAGGCTTTAAGATTGTCAAACGTCAGTGTTTTTTTTCTTTTGCATTATATAATTGCATTCAATTTTGATCCCTTTTCTTCAATAACCTCTTACTCAAAATACGCATTTTACTGATGTCTGATCAGGATCTGCACTGTTTGCTCTTTGTCAGAAATAACCTAATAAATCAAAAAACAAACAGTGCAGGTCCTGATAAGACGGCACTGATTTACACTGTTCGCAAGCGATATATAATCTGTATATATAAAGGAAAGGGTTAAACATTCTTAGGTCACATCTGGTGTAGGTGCAGCGTGGAAGGTGAGTTTATTTTGAAAGAAGCAGTGGTTTATGCTATGCAATAAAATCTGCTTAACCACATAGGAAGCAGTAAATCTGGTTTCTCAATTTCTCATAGTCAAAAACCAAAACTTTCTTGGTATATATAATTTAATAACAAGGTAAATCTGCAAAAGCTATTAAACTGATAATCATTTCAACCGGGTCATTTACATAAAATATTCTGGTCCAATTTTATCTCGCTAGTTTTCATTAATTTATGAAATTTATGCGTTTTAACCAAAGCTCGTTTGTTAAGATTACTGGAAAACTGTTTTGTTGAATGTTCCGGCCTCTTTAAATGGGGGGTTACAATATCCCAGCTTGTATAGCTCTGGATATTGTTCTTTATTCACTTGCAAATATCTCAAGTTTTTTCTGTATTGGTCTTAGTTGTTCACGTGATTTATTAGATAGACATATTAGAACTGAATCAATATTGTCTTTTAATGTCATTTATAGACAATATATGAACGTAGAATTATTGTCAATGGAACCCTATGAACTGGTAATTTAGAAGAATACAACTGTATACAATTCATAGCATATCATATAAAGAAAATATCATATTTAGGTATTATATTTATCATAGAGGCACTTGTGTTTACGTAACGGAAAACAATTAACAAGTACTCATAACAGCCTTGTTGCCGAGATTAAATGATACACATGCTTAGATATTCCATAACGCTACATATCGACGCACGATCACGTGACCAGCCTGAATAGACTTCTATTTTTTATTACCGATTTTTAGTGGATCATGTAAAACAGCATTGTTTATTTTTAAATCTGTTGGTAACAGAATAATTTCTGAAATCAGATAATATTTCAATGTTTTTATATTGAAATTTGTTAACCAGGTAAAAATTATATCACAAAACATGTTAATGGAAACAGAGTATTTACAGTATTTTGAAGGTGATTTTTTCAGTAGTTTCGTTTTTGAAATCGTTTAGTTTACTACTTTCGTTTCTATTAGACGAATGCTTAGTAAATACAAGTTTTGATATTTTGATTAAAGTCATAGAAATAAAACCGAGGTACAATCTTGAAACTCTAACAGCCTAACTGATTAAAGACAAGCCCGACTTACAAGTTTGTAATGCAATTTAAGTTACCTCATGTCGAAATTGTATTAACTGTCACCACCGATGCCAAAATCTTAACTGATATAACTGATATGTTCTGTTGAACAAAAGTAAAATAAAACTTTAATTTTTATACTTACTTAAAATCGCCCTTAATTTTCCAATACGCCGGCTAACGACAGCGAGATGAATACATTTCCGCTTGTAAGATAAGCAATTTAATTTCTTAAGAAAACCATTTTTGTCGTATTACCTGTAACGACGTTTCGTATTTTTATGTTTGAATTATTTGCGACAGAATATTTAGAGTGATAACCCTTGTAAATGAAGTCAAAGATAGAAAAGCACGTCCAGTTGGCCAAGTTAGTCCATCTGAAACCTAAATTTTGGAAGCAGTGAATAAAAAGAGAAACCTATCTATAAAATATTTCAACCAGAGAATGAAAATGAAAAACCAAAACATAGTTTGCCAAATAATATAGCCGTCCATCGAAGAATGAAAACGGTCATTGACCCATGTCGTATGACATACGGGGAGAGAAGATTCCAAACGGTGGATGAGTTTGGAAAATATTTAAGTTTAAAATCAAAGTGTGAATAAAATCGACTGAAAAAGAATTTAACAATCGAGGATTATAAGTCTACAACCAATTTATAAACTAAGAAAACCTATAATGAAAGATAATGATAGTCCCTCTACCTGGGAGCGAACCCGCACCGTCACGGCGACAGGGCCTAGTCTTGCAATTCCGACAACGCAACAGATTGAGCTGGCCGGGACAACCCCAAATAAGGTTGATCGGATAGCCCTAATTTACGTTATAATCACTTCATGACATCGCTAACGGGTTTATATCACAAAACATGTAAAAAAAAACAGAGTATTTACAGGATTTTGAAGGGGATTTTTCTTTCAAAACAGTACTTTCGTTTTTGAAATCGTTTTGTTTACTACTTTCGTTTCTATTAGACGAATGCTTAGTAAATACAAGTTTTGATATAATTCATAGAAAGAAAACCAAGGTCCAATTTTGAAACTCCAATAGCCTAACTGATTAAAGATTAAAGCCTGAGTTACAAGTTGTGTATGCAATGTAAGTTACGTCATGTAGAATTGTATTAAATATCACTACCGATGCTAAATTCTCAACTGATTAATTAAACCGATGTGTTTTTTTTAAGAAAAGTTCAATAAAACTTTTGTTCTTACTTCAAATCGTCTTTTATTTCCCAATTCCTCGGCTAACGACAGTGAGATAAATACATTTCCGCTTTTAAGATAAGCAATTGAAGTTCTTAAGAATGCTTAAATTTTGTCCTATTACCTGTAACGAAATTTCGTATTTGTATGTTTGAATTAACTGCGACAGAAAATTAAGAGTGATGATTCTTCTCAATGAATAAGAACATGGATAAGCGCGTCCAGTTGAACACGATCGTCCTTCTTAAATCTATATTTTGGACAAATGGCGGACTCTGCATTTTTTCTATTTATCCTCTCCTCTTCCTATTCCATTTTTATATTTTTCACTAATATTGATATCCCTTTTTAAAACATCTTTGATCAAACAGTGCATCTAGCTTTACCTTATAGATAGACATCGAATAACAGAACACGTTATGTACTTGATATTTATATTAAGTTTAGAATGTATGCTTGTATGATTAATTATGTCTTTCAAAGATGGAATAAGTATTAGAATGAAAAAATCTACATTTTGGAACCAGTGAATTAAAAGAGCAACCTATCAATAAATATTACAACCTAGAAATGAAAATGAACAGCCGAAAAATAGGTTGCCAAATAATACACATAAAGCCATACACCGGAGAATGAACTCGGTCATTGAACCATGTCATATGACAGCCGGGTAGGAAAGAATACAAGCAGTGGATGAGTTGACAAAGAATTAAACTTTTTAATCAAAGCGTAAATGTAGTCAACTGATGAAAGTTTTCTAGCTTAAATCTGATTTTACAATCCAAGATTATAAGCCTGCAACCAATTTACGAATTTCGACAACCTAACATAAAATATAAGAGAACATTTGCAAGGAAAGCATAACGTAAAGATAAAAGGATTACAATAATCAAATTAGACTTATGAAACGAACGAGCACAAAAAATTACAGCTTTTAATAATAGACCAATAAGAATGAAAAAGCAAAAAGGACAAAAAGCATTTTAAAACCCAACTGGCATTTCAGTTCTAAATATCCGAGGAAAGACCGTATAAGCCATCGTTCAATAAAGTGACACGATCGCAGCCTCTGCCTTGACCTTTCGGCTTGACAAGACAGTCTGAACATAAAGTTTCATATTCTGTCATCAACTGGATATAAATATCATTATTTGAAGAGCTGCTCGATAGGCTCCAGGATTTATATTTGGTCTTACTCAATGTCAAACTTGTCCCTGGTTTCATCATATACACGTTGTGGCCAACGGACTTAAACACACCGAACTCGGTGGCGAATGCTAATTTCTCATTAAACCTTATCAGGGGCCAAGTATTTTTATTCATACGAATTAAACAGTGCGTTTATTTTGTTCATTTCACGTATCATTGCCCGTGACATTAACGTGTGATGCAAAATTCGTTCCGAGAATTGAACTAAAGTAATAAACCACCAATTCTTTTATTTCAGATTAGAAATATCAAAGATGAATATCTGGTAACACACGAACAACTATAGCACTTAGCATACTTCCAAAATGCAGAAATGTTGTTATGTTGTTAACAGGCAAGGACTTCCGAAGAAAACTAGATATATAAAGTGTTGTTTGTCATCAACGTGTTGCAGTATCGCCTTTTAATGAAAGTGGATTTTAACACACAGTTATATTAATAGCAATATAACGGACTCCTTACTGCTAAGAAAAAAAACGTTCTTCAAATTGGAATTCGGATATGCATGTACGTCATACATGAAAGAGCTTTCAAACATGGCGGAGAACATACACATATACTTCGAATTTGCCATGTGTTTTTTTTTCGCTAAACCTTAACATATGCGTACAAAATATCATTGCCTTTCCACCAATTAATGTACAGTTTATCAAAAGATTATCCTCATTTTATGGGAAAACCATCCAAATAACACCTTACACATTTCTCTAAGCACCGTGAAGCGTCAAAAACAGCAACGGGGGCATAACAAATAAAGTAAAAGTTTGTTCCGTTTAGGTTTAAGTGTGTCAATTTTTACAAGCAGTGGTTAATTAAACTGGAAAATAGATATATTTGATTGACACAAAGTTGACATGGAAACGATAGATCTACAGGCTTCGAGGCCATTTACTGCGGCTTTTGGTGGGGATAAAACAGAAGTTGTTTGCATCGTTGATACTCTTTGCAAGCATCAGCATCGCGAAATGGACATAATCGGTTTGGTACATGCTATGCAAGAACTTAATTTTATAACACAAGTTCAATTTGAACGACTGAAAAGAACATACGCAGAACGGCAAGAAGCTACTTATAACTTCTTCAGGTTTTTAATGGAAGTATTTTCCTATTTAACTTATAGACAAGTTTGTGTTGTATTTGAAATGAAAGGCTACACAGATCTGGCAGAGGAGTTAAGGCTTAAAAGATTTCACATGCTATTCAAAAACCTACCAAAGAGGAAAATGTTGCATTCTACCAGAACACATGCTTACTACAAAACGTTAAAAAGTTGTGTAGACAATGATGCCTTCAAAATGGGTAAAATCGTCCAGTTGCAAATGTTTATCGATGAAATGAATACGCTGATTGGATGTACGGACTTGAAAACACACGAGCGTCAGTTCGCTATGGAAAAGAAAATAGCTTCTACTACGCTACTTGTCCAATTGCAACTGAAAGACAATGCTAAACGAAAACAAATTCTTGATGGCGCCATGAGAGTAGAGACGAACGGTTTAGACAATACATCTCTGCAAATTGTCTACCATTCCAAGATGGCATTGACTGAAGCACAAGAAGGTCGTTATGGTGAAGCTGAAGAGCACATTACACAAGCTAAAACGTTGTGTGCTAGTTACGAACCATGTTTCGCAGTGACAGTTGCTCACCATGATATAACGTTCACTCGTTTGGTAATTTATCTTAAGAATCCAACAGAACAGAATTTACAGAAGGTTTTAGATGAAGGAGACCTGGCAGTGCAATTTGTGCATGATTCTGAAAATGACGTAAGAAATTTGTGGCAGAGGATTATTCTATTGTTCATGGTACTTGGTCTTTTGCAAATTCCTCCCGAGTTTGTAGTTCATACGAACCAAAGAAAGAAAGAGCACATAAAGATCGCAAAACATTATCTGAAAGAAATCCTGCGTCGCAGCGACGACATTGAAATCAGGCGAAAAATGATCGTCAGTCTTTGCCAAGCTGTTGTCAATGAAGAAAAACACAAGGAAAAAGCAATAGACTATGCGAAACAGTCATTATTGGCCGCCAGTAATGGTGGGTGTTTTAGAGAGATTGAGAAAATAAATATCCAGAATTATTTGGCGAAGTTACAAGAAAACGTTTTGTAGAGAATACACATGAACGTATGTATTCTCAAAACTTATCTTTTTCTTGTTTCTTTCTGTGATAATCGCCAGTTGTCTCTACACTTGAAGCTGCTGAGTATGTAACGGTGGGGTGTTTGTTTCGCCAATACTGCCAATTTATTGACGTACTTTTTTCACGGTAACATATTGTGATTTTGAATTTCGTCAGCCGGATGACGGTAAGATGTAAGTTATTGATATGATTGCACGTTAATTTCAAAGTACGTTTTTTATTTGAAAGTGATGGAGGCGATAAATCTGACATAAATGTACATCAAAGTAATTCTTTTTTACACAGGAATTAACACTGGATGAGGAAAACATAAGGGACAAGTTCGGGATTCAGAAACTACCCAAAACATTATTAAGCTCTTAACTTTTTATTGTGCTAAAACAATTTAAAGAAGAGAATCAGTGCACAGATATATTCGCTATTAACTGTACACGATACGGCATTAAATAAGCTGTGAAATACTTTACATTGTTTTAAACTTGTTGGAATAAAGTGTATATTCACATATTCGATGCATGTTCACGCTGCACAAAGAACGACGCCGATTCGTGCCTTCAGGACGCTTTTAGGAAAAAAAGCAATGCTTGCTCCTTGTATTCTTTATGGAACACTTTCATATTGGTTTTTGTTTTCTACGTAGAGCCATGATTCAAATAAAAAATCTGAATGTACTGCCATGAAATGTCGAGGTTCGCGAGAGTCAATCATCAAACTCATCAAATAGCCGCCTTTTATCGAACATGCTTATTAAGCATTTGACCATGTTGCAGTCTTAATCAAAAGCGTTTATTTATACTCATTGGAATGCTTTAAAATAACATCTCTGCAAGTTACTGAATATGGGTTTATACATGTATACTCATGGTATTGGTTTAACATTTTGCTGCGAATCTCAAAAAGGCTTAACAGTTAACTTGTTCTGTTAAGATTCTACATGTACTGGCATGTATTCATATATATTTTTATTCTGTGTAATTTCTAAATTTGATGTACAAGGCGACAATAAAAAATCATTAAATATCCGATGCATATATGTATTTAAATATTTGTTTTTATTATTTCATAAAGGTACTGCCACTGTAAAGATATCTCAAATATTCGATAATAAGACAATTTATGAATTCTTGTTTGTTTTGTAACAATCATGTAAAATACTATTGGCTATTCATAGCGAAAATCGGGAAGTGGGTAGGAAAATGGGGGTGTTGAGTGGAAGAGAGATGTGCGGTTACAACATACAGGTCTGCTCTATGAAACACTGTACATCCGATAAATAATTTATTACAATTCACGTAAATAGAAAGTGTCATTTAATGTTGAATATTTTTAACAAATACGCAAGGTCCTATACCATTTCTTTTATATGGTCATCATAGTTACTTCCATTTTACAGTTTTGGTATATTTTAGGATAAACACAGACAATATAGCACGCAAATCGCCATTGTCTTCGACAATTCTTATTTCTAATATTCATAATCTAAAATGAGATTTGTATGTTTGTTGTTGTAAGATTTTATTTTTAGACACATTTAAAAATCAGGTTCAAATCTTCATTGATTCAATGTATTTAGTACAGTGAATCTCAATCAATGCAGCGAATCTCAAACTGTTTAATTTTACTTGTGTTTTGACCCAAGTCAGTATGACGTCACCTTACACCATTGGGAAAACCCAAAATACAGTTACTAAAAATAAATCAATATCGAAAGCTATAACATTCAAGCAGCACAATCCTATGTCTACTGTATTTAATGCAGTCTCGTACCATTTTCCCCCTTTCTACATCCCTTCGATTTGTAACTTGTTTGTTTGTTAACTAAGTCGTGTGACTATTTGTTCATACAATTATTGTATGTATTGTATGTTCTGTTCTGACAGTGAAACAGCATCTTCTCTATTCCTATGTGATGTTACTGACTAACAGGTGTATTCTCTTTTAATAAGTTGAACATATTTGTTCACTGGAATTATAAATTTTAATAAAAGATTTCAATGAAATTTTTATAACAGGGGATATAACATGGCTGGGTGTGGGTGTGGGTGTTAAATGGTGTTACCAAATACATTTTCCACATTTTGTACTCTTAATACAAACTTTGTTTACTATAACTTGACATTATTATTTATATATATGTTCATTGCATAAGTGATTATGGATAGGTAGAAAGACACGTTGTAGTTTAATTATATTATCAGTAACATGATCTTATGACATCACTTTATATATATAACCATATCATTTTCATCGTTAAGAAAAAAGCAAATGAAAACTTCATGTGAAAAAGTCTCATCCCTTGGGACACTTGCTGAACAACAGTTTCCCACATACTTTCCAAAATTTGCAAAAGCTGTCCCTCATAATTAAAACATTTCTTTTTTAACCATCAGCAGTTGTTAGGATTCTAACATGATGCAAGATTTACAAGAAAGGGGATCGTTTGGTTCAGTCTTTAGGGTTTATACATTAATATAATTTAAATCTTCAGGACCAAAATCCCCATGAAAATTTAACATTTCTTTCCAAAAAAGTGTTCGAGAAAGCCCGGAGAACCCCTTTCGATCCGCCCCTGTCTTATAATCCACTCTCACTACCTTCTATATATCTGGTAATCTTGTTAATAGAATACCATTCATCCCAGTTATCCAAGATAAGCCTGGTTCTCTATGGAGCAATTATGAACAAAAATATCTCGTCATGAAACTTGTAAGATTAATTGTGAATAGTCACGGGCAAAAATGGAAAAGCATAATATACAGTCGAACTTCGATGGCTCGAACTCCGAGGGACCGGCAGATTTGTTCGAGCCATCGGGAGTTCGACCGATCCGTGGTTAGTATGTGAGAATGGGTTTCAGTTCACTAAACTAAGCTAACACATAACAATTCATAATATTGTTTATTTGTATGTATTTTATGTATTATGTCATTAAAATCGATTTTGACCCTTTTTAACCCTTGTGATGACATTTGATTTCAATTCTATAGATTTGCTTTCCAAGTTTCGTTTAGTTCCTTTATTATTTCTGCCGACTTAGCTATCCCCCCGTTTCCGTGTCCTTTACTAAGTGGCTGGGATAGTTGACCATCAGTCGAACTCAATTAGAATTTGAGGCCGCTTTGTAGATTTCGTTAGACTGTATTCAAAAATATTGTTTGACCTGACGTTCTCGCGAACACAAATTTCTAAAGTTCTCTAATTAATTTAATAAATACGATAAAGCAATTTCAAATTTCTAAAAACAAGTAACAGTTTGTTTATAATTATGATAAGTGTGGTATAAATAAACTCAACAATCAAAATATATTCATCATCTTTAATATGTTAAATACATGTACACGACTTAATTAAAAAGCGCATCTTCCCAATTGGCGAGACATTTTCGCGCCTTTGTTCACAACTTTGGTGATTACCGATAACAGCCTGTTCGAGCTAAGCGGTGTCATAATATAGAAAAGGTAGAGTTCTAGTTTGGGTCCGGACGAACTGTTTGAGAGAACGGTGGTGTTCGAGCGAACGGTGTTCGAGCCATCGAAGTTCGACTGTAACTGCCCACGCCACATAGCCCCAATGAAGATTTACCAAAAGAGCTATAAAATATTTTTTACACTTAATATCTAAAACTATTCAACAAAGGTCACCACTTTACATCTCCTGATTTCTTATGCCGGTAATTCTTGTGATTTTTATGAAAAATCTAGGCTTAAACCGGAAGTCAAAGCGTTACAGTGATTAGCACGTACATGCATATTCAAGCACACTACCATGAAAGTTGTTTCTCCACCAAAATTAATAAAAAAAATGCTTCTACCATGGATTTTTTTTCCACAAAAATCAACAAAAATGCCTTTACCATTATATAGATTTTTTTTCCACCAAAATCAACAAAAATACTTATTATTATAGGATTATCTTGACATTGAAATATTACTGTCTGCATAAATGAAAATAGTCACTGTGTTATTCTTAAAGTTTGTACACAGATGTATACATAAATGAGAATTTTATGGTTCTTAAAGTTTGTTAGTAAGATATTTTGAAATCACTACAGTTTATTTTCAATTCTACAACTAGAATTATCACTGAAAGTGATTAAATACCCCCACATGTGTGCTTGATAATTGAACTGGGAATGCTTTGAATCAATGGCATTATGTGCCCCCTTTCAATCCAAAGTGTCGTCTTCACAGTAGCCACATATACAGCAAGTTTCATCACAATATCTCATTCCTTCTAAAGTTATTGAGCAGAAATGGTTTGAGTATGTTAGTAACCTTTAGTGACCTTTACCTAACTTTTAACAACTGTGTGCCAAAAATTGTTTATATATGTGAAGCTTTTCATGAGAAATCATCCAGAAACATTTTTTCTATTTTTAGTAACAGTGAACAGTGACCTTGACCCCATCAGGCCCAATTTCAATACAAAGTTTCGTCTTCACAGACACTACCTATATAGCAATTTTCATCACAATATCTCATTCTGAACCAAAGTTATTGAGCATACAGTTTTTTTCTATTTTTAGTAACAGTGACCTTGACCCCACAGGCCTTACTTTGAATCCCAAAAGTCATCTTCACAAAAACCACCAATACACCAAATTTCATTTAAGAATCTCATTCCAAGCTTTAGTTACTGAGTGGAAACAAAGTTTTGAAGTTTAAATAACAGTGACCTTGACCTTGAACCCACAGGCCCCAAAGTCAAACCTAACCTATATCTTGTTATGTTACATCTGCGACCCAAAAAATAATTTATATCTATGAAGTATTTCATGAGTAATAGTCCAGAAACAAATTTTCTTTTTTAAGTTACAGTGACCTTGACATTGACCCCACAGGCCCCAAAGTCGAGCTCGACCTGTATCTTCTGATATTACATCTATATACCAAAAAAGTATTTAATCTGTGAAGTGTTTCATGAGTTATCATCCAGAAACCATTTTTCTATTTTTAGTAATACTGACCTTGACATTGACCCCACCAGCCCCAAAGTCGAACTTGACCTGTATCTTGTGATGTTACATCTATTTACCAACCAAGGATTAAATCTGTGAAGTGTTTCATGAGTTATCATCCGGAAACCATTTTTCTATTTTTAGTAACAGTGACCTTGACACTGACCCCACCAGCCCCAAAATCGAACTTGACCTGTATCTTATGACGATATACCTGTGTACCAAAAATTATTTAATTCTGTCAAGCCTTTCATGAGTTATCATCCGGAAACGAAGAATCCGACCGACCGACCGACAGACCGACAGACCCACCGACCGACCGACAAGCTCACTCCTATATACCCCCTCAAACTTCGTTTGTGGGGGTTTAATTATTAATGCTCATAAATGATTTATCAGCTATTTTAGTCTGGATATAATAAGCAGCTAATGTCCAGAAATGATATACTCAATTGTTTTGGTTTATCACTGAAGATGTCAAATATTTTTTATAAAGTTCTGGGGTAAATCTGCCCCTTTAGAACTTCCTCTGTGCTGTCTTCACTAAGCTGCTGCGATGTCTTAATTAAATTAATGTCATCACTGAAATATCAAACGTTCTGTTATAATTCAGTCTCTTTAGAATTGTTGCTGTGCTGTCTTTACTAAGCTGCCGTGATGTCTTCACTTAATTTTCATGTCATCACTGATGTATCTAACGTTCTATTGTTAATCAGTCTCTTTAGAATTGTTGCTGAGTTGTCTTCACTCAGCCGCTGAGATGTCTCCCCTACAATTATGTCATCATTGATATATCTTACTTTGATATGGCACTTGATTTTACTCAAGATTTCAGTTTGCTGCCATCTTTAAGAGCTCCAGACAGAAGATTCCTCAAACTTGATGAGGTGGGATCCAAAGTTCCTGAAATCAACAGAAAATAACAAATATTAAGTATTGACAAACATTATTATTGATAAGATGCACAGTTAGGTATAAGGCACAGTAAGGTATAAGAAATTATAACAGTCTGGTTAAATAGTGATTTTGCACATTAAAATTGGTAAATAAGTAATGAAATTCAAATTACTGGCCAGAACAATACCAACTTAACATCGACTGTTGAAATTGAAATAAATCTGACTGAATGACTGCTTTCTTGATGTACAAGTACTAACACTCAATAGGATATAAAAATGCAAAAGAATATTAGCCTTTGTGAGATAAGAACCGGCTATCTAAGCATCATAAATAAGATGCACTACCCCTCGAGCACAAATTTCACCACTAATTGGGGCACGTCACGGGAAAAGGTACCTTCGGTCATTTTTAGTGATATTTTAGTTTTTACTAAATTTAGAAAGAACTTACATCTTTAATCAATTTCTTATAACTAAAATGCGATTTTATTACACATTTGACAATAAAATGGTATTTTTACCGCGAGATGCATAATAAGTAATGTCGTCTGCTCAAATTTATGACGTCATTTCAAAGATTGACGTCAACTGTCCGAAGGTACCTTTTCCCGTGACGCGCCCCAATTAGATTGAACACTTACCTGCAAGTTTAAGCTTGAGACCAGTATGACTTATGGTAGGATCATCTGTCGGGGCAGGAATACTGTCCAGGGTGAGAGCCTTGTTCACTTCAAACTTGACCCACTTGTAGCCAGAACATTTCTTCGCTCCGGGACAGCTCTGAATCAAGTTCTGAACCACTGGGTGAACAAGACCAAAAAACTCCGCACCTTTACCTGTAGTGGTCACAACCTGTGTCCCTCTATGTAATAAATAAAAAAGCAAAATATTAGTACATGCTAAACCAAATCTTTTATGCTTAAATATAGCTGGTATGTATTAAGGTAATGTGTGTATTAAACATTGGATGCTGAAATTCTACAAAAAGTCAGTTACAGTATCTGTTTACAGTCATGTAAAATTAATTGAAATTCTCCTCAGTTCAAGCAAATGGCACAATTCATCTAACATACATCGTAATGATGTTTTCTAGCATGCACTTGAATAAAAAAGAATAAATAATTTTTAGTCATTATATACTTTACTTTTTACAGTGATATAGTCATATACAGCGAGTGACGGAATAATATTGAAACGAAAAAAATAGACATGGTAAATTTTATGAGTGTATAAACATTCCATATAAAAGCTTATTACAACACAAAAGAAGCATTTACACAGTAATAACACTTTGTAAATGCTAACTTGAAATATGAATATTTTCAGGCAATAGTTACCTTGATTGATTGATAGCTCTGAGTAACTGACTGTGATACTCTGATAGGAAATATGATTATTTTAAGGTATTTTTTACCTTGATTGATTGATAGCTCTGAGTAACTGACTGATACTCTGATAGGAAATATGAATATTTTAAGGCAGTAATTACCTTGATTGGTTGATAGCTCTAAGTAACTGACTGTGACACTCAGATATGAAATATGAATATTTTCAGGCAGTAATTACCTTGATTGGTTGATAGCTCTAAGTAACTGTGACACTCTGATAGGAAATATGAATATTTTCAGGTATTAATTACCTCGATTGGTTGATAGCTCGAAGTAACTGACTGTGACACTCAGATATGAAATATGAATATTTCGGGCATTACCTTGATTGGTTGATAGCTCGAAGTAACTGACTGTGACACTCAGATAGGAAACGACTCTTGTACACCTTTGTATCATCCTCAGGAACTATTTCAAACTAAAATTACACACATAAGTTTTTACATCAGACATATCGTAATTACCCTAACCCTTGGGACAGCATTTTTCATTTTCCAAGACATTTATTACTGTAAGCCTTCCTATATTTTAAGACATTTTTAGGAATGGTATTTTTCATTATTACACCTCACGTGATAAGTTTACTATATAGCGTAATGTGACGTCACAGGGAGATAATCGCTACTGTCACATATGCGACAGCATCATGTCACCCTCGCGTGGATCTAAAAATAAATATCTTGGAAATCCGATTACAAATTAACTTCTACGCATGCGTAATTGACCAAGGGAGATAAACGCATTTTGATCATTATTTGTAGCCGCTTATTGAGCATTATTGATTTTGGACTTCCGGCGCTTGATTTTGTTCCCAAACGAAATTTGGTCATAGTCAAGATCTCTAAAAAACAAATGTTCGGTGTAATAAAATTAATATCACATCCCATTGGGAAAACAGTACGAAATGTTAACCCTTGAGAAGGTAATGTCAACCTCGGCTAACACCTCGGTTGACATTACTTCTCTCGGGTTAACATTTCGTACTGTTTCCCCCAATGGGATGTGATATTTATATAATGTCCATATTCATGTTTTTTAGTTATTTAAGTAATTACTGCTCATCAAACTGCCCGCATATATATCCTTGTGACCAAGTTCCACAGAAAGATATTTATCAATGTAAAAAAAAGTGTGCATACGTTTAAGGACACTTTCAGAAACAGGATTTATTGGTCCCTAAATTTTGGGACAGGAAATATTTTAGTTATAATTATTTTTCAATGTTCTAAGGCTTAGGGTAGTAATCCATCTTATATTCAGATGTTTTTGTTCAAGATCATTTTGTTTTGCATTTTATTTGTTTATACATTTTGCTGCTGTTTTATTTCTCAACACTTCCACATTGCTATGTATGTCATGTTATACATTAGCTTTTATTTTAAAAGTGGTTTTCGGTTGATAATTTATGTTTAAAATAAAACTTTTACATCAATTTTACATTGACTTTTGATTAAGAAGTGGTTTTCGGTTCCTGTTTTGGTCTTATTAGGTCTCTAAGATACGTATAATTTAGTAGTCAACCATTTATTTTATATGATTTAACAAAAAAAAACAGCATTATTTTAATGATTAACAATACATTTTATACATAAATTGTATAATTATTCACTTTTGTTTGAAAAGTGGTTTTCGGTCCCTGTTTTGGTCTTAATCGGTCTTTCACAAACATATTATCATAGTTTCACAATTTATTTCATACGAATGTCATTAAAATTAAATTTATACATAAATTATATATTGAATTTTATTTTAAGTGGTATTTGGAACAAAAATATTTTTTTCAGTCCCCTTTTCGGTCTTATTTGGTGTTATTCGGTTGTTTTCGGTCTTGTTCGGTGTTTTTTGGTCATTTCGGTGATTCTATGCACCCTGAACATTTGCATATATAATGTTGTATACATGACGATGGACTGTTAATGTTCAAGTTATTTAAAATAAAAGTTCTGTTTTCAGCCTCCACACAGTCAACAAGAAGAAAGAAAGTGAAACCAGCTTTTCGTAAAATAATTTCCTGGGTAACCCTCAAACAGGTCCCTAAGACCCCTAATCCCACAAAATGTCACTGTTGTCCTCGATACCAGAGGTGGTTAATCCGAGGACAACAAGACACTATAACACTAATGAAATCTTTACTGATTTGTTATGTGCAGGTAGTGCAGTGTGGAGCCTGTGATTGTCACCCAACAACCTTTAACAGTAAGCCTAAAATGACCAATTAATTCTTCATTTGTTGCTGTACAGCTTATGTGTATCCATAAACTTATCTCAAATTTCTATCATGTGATTGGAGAAGTTTGACAATGAGTTGACCAATCAGCTTACAGAGATTTGAGAGTTGCTTCCAGTCTCTTGAATGAGAATTAAATTTGAACAAATATTTTCATTTGGGGCACATTACGGGAAAAGGTGTCTTCAAAAAATTTTAGACACTTTATGGTGTTACTATATTTGTTAAAAGATACAATTTTTTTTTTTCTTCATAACTACATTATAATAAGATATCTTTTTACACATTTGGGCTAAATAAAGCTTTATATACTGAAAAAGCCAGATTCAATAGGAATGCCATCAGCTCAAATTTATGACGTCTTTTCAAGAAATATTTTTAAATATCCAGAAAACAACTTTTTCCCAAGATGCGCCCCACATTTATATTTTCTTTACCATAGGGCCATTTCCCCCATCCGAGATCTTGCATGTGTACAAACACTGCCTGTCAGGATTCTGTGTATTGGCATATATCCTAGTACTGCAGTAACCCACTGGGAATATAGAGTTGCTGGTGTGGAATCCTGGCCTGTCATGTACTATCTGTCAAACAATAAAGAAAAAAAAATATTAAAGTTTGTTAATTTTCTGGCTAAAAAATAGTAATCAAACTTGTGGCAGAATTGTATATTTGTCCAGGAGGCTGTCCTGACAATTTAATGTTTGTGCCAAGATAGTTAAATCAAAATAACAAAATAAGTTCTTTTATTAAAATTTTATTTGTAAGAAATGTGCTTTTTCTCCTTGACAAACTTGATTTTTCTTAACAACTTTCTATATAGTTAATCGAACAAATCGAACACAGCAACAGATTACAACTCTACTAGTATACTGGACAATCAAATTTTCAAATAGAATTAAACCCTCTATAGTACAATATTTGATGAATTTTCCTTAAAATAGCATTTTGTAAATTAAATACAGTAGATATTACGTTGTGGTAGTTTGCTGGGGTTAGAATTCATGTTTTTACTCAAGCTAGAAATATAAGAAATTTAAGCCCATGAAAAATGTAATGGTACAACAGTAGTAAGTGGTGTTTGGTGACCTACCTCCCCTATACTGTACACAGTGAGATCTCCGACAACCAGGGGAAACATTGGCCGACCTATACTGTCCAAAGGTATTGGTGGAACAATATGCTTCCCTCCTGACAGCTTGCTTTTCTTCGGCTTGCTTTTAATACCCATCGCTGAAATACACACAATTAAGTCATACTCAGTAACCCTAGGCTAAATTACTCATAACTCCCTTTTACGAGCCCTGGGAAATCCAATAACCCTAAGTAAAGTGTGGATCCAGATCAACCCTTACATTCGTGCTGTCTGATCTACACAGTCAACTTTTAGATTCATTAGGTTAACAGTGTAGATCCAGATCAGATAGCACAAATGCTTCAGCTGATCTGAATTTAGACTGGCTTCACATGCTACAGAACTTGTTTATATGGAGTGAAAAGAAAGAAGGTGATTTGAAATTTGCAAATACTGCTTTTTAAATTCTTGGTGCCCCAAGTTGTTTTAAAATTGTAAATCTAATGTACATCTGTCAGAAACATACAGGAAAAATATGTTAAAATTATTTGTTATGTCTCACAATCTGGTAAATTTATAGCATATGATAAACTTAAGAATGATAATAATGCTGACAAAATTTCATTAACCCTTACCTCCAAAGATACACCTTTAATGCATGTGCGAACATTCATGTATTCTGATCAGGATCTAAACTGTTCGCTTTTTGATTCATTATGTTATTTCTGACCAAAATGCGAACAGTGCAGATCCTGATCAGATAGCATGGATGTGCTGGCTGATCTGGATCTACACTGTTTGCACATGAGTAAAAATGCTTACATATAGAGGAAAGGGTTAAACATTGTTAACAGTAGTGTATTGATGTACGGAACAAAACTTGAAAGCATCCACTTTTTATGCTTATATTCTCATAAGATATTTTTATTTAATGAGGAACACTTTGAATAGTGTTTTATAATTTAATATCAGTTGTTTGTAGTTTAAATGATCATGAATATAATCATCCACAACAAGACCTTAGCTATTGAATAACAATTTATAAAGGATTTTACTGTCTACACCATATATACAAGTCTTATAGCATGTGCATATTTTGCTTTTTTTCTGAATGTGGCAATTCCTGATATGCATGAAGACTGTAACTGCAGACTTTCAAGAATATTTTATTTCATTGGAATGATTACAGATTTTTAAATTTGTTTAAAGAAATAATTTTGAATTTTCATTTTCTAATGTGCACAATTGCAAGTTGGAAAGTGGATACTTTTAGTTTATACTGAGTATATTTCGTGAGTTTTTCTTCCCCATTTTTACACTAAGTGGGCAAAATCAAACCCCAGTGAATTGTTAGTGTGTAATATCTTATCAATGAGAACAATAAAAATTATTCAATACATCAATTTTATCATCAAAATAACTGCTTAAATTTATTGATAAAGAAATCTGAATAAATGAAACCCCTACTTTTCTTTTTTAGTTTTAATAGCCTTATAAAAATTACTCAACAGCATAAATCTCGATTCTTACATTCAAGCATTTCTTTTGTCTGCCTATTTCCGCTTGGAGGATTTGCTTTCTTTTTCGCTTTGGATTTACTTCCTCCTGTCAACTCTTCACCTCCGGGACTCTTCAATATTGAGGCAGTAATGGTGGGAAGCTCTGGAGTCGCCTGATACTGAAGAAGTTTGCGGAGTAAAAACCTGTAATGTATGATAATGTGCAATCAAGGTTATATTAAACCAAATCACCAAGTATTCCTCCCTGGTCCACTCGAATGAAGTGCTAGTTGCTATATAGCTCATTTTTCTTCTGAATGTAAATACATATTATTCTTTAGAATGTGATTATTTTTGTCATAATACAAGCAATCATTTAGAAATCATTTGAGACATTAAAAATGAAAATGAGACAGAATATGGAAGATCAGTTAACTGGAAAGTGAAAGTACATAGGTAGGTTGGGGAAATCCTGTGTTTGGATACTAGACTAATTGAGGGTGACGTCATTCGGTGGACTGGGATTTTTTAATAAGTAAGTTAATTTGCCATTTGCTTTATTGTAGACAAAAGAGGATAGACAGACCTTCAAACTGATACCAGGTTTTGCCGGATTAAGACATAAATAAAACAACAAAATGCAATTGTAAATCATTTATTTTACATCAGTGTCTATGGAAAATTTTTTACTTTGGTTGAACCCTCAACCCACTTAATATAACTTAAAGTGACTTTAAAGTTCTAATAACTTTATGGCATATCAATGACATGCACACTACAATTTATTTAACAAGAGGGTCCATAGGACCCTGGGTCGCTCACCTGTCAACAACTGCTCAATGCTTGCAAGAAATTTGTGCAAGTATGGTAAATCAAGTAAAAAATAAAGCTGCTATTGTGAAAAGGTCAAAATAGCTTACTCTGGCTCTATCAAGGGCCATAACTCTGGAACCCATTATGGAATCTATGGATAAACATTTTGACCAAGTTTGAAGAAGACCAAAATTAAGACCGCTAGAGTGAGGACAAGCTTTTCTATAATTGGACCAAGTGACCTAGATTTCAAGGTAACATGACCCAGTTTCGAACTTGACCTAGATATCATTGAGATAAACATTCTGACCAAGTTTAAAGAAGATTGCACCAAAATTAAGACTGCTAGAGTGCAGACAAGCATTTTCTATAATTTGACCTAGTGACCTAGATTTAAAGGTCACATGACCCAGTTTCGAACTTGATCTAGATATGATTGAGATAAATATTCCGACGAAGTTTAAAGAAGATCGCAACAAAATTACAACCGCTAGAGTGCAGAAAGCTTTTTCTTTAATTTGACCTAGTGACCTAGTTTTTAGGGTCACATGACCTAGTTATGAACTTGATCTAGATATAATTGAGATAAACATTCTGATCAAGTTTAAAGAAGATTGCACCATAATTAAGACTGCTAGAGTGCAGACAAGCTTTTTCTATAATTTGACCTAGTGACCTAGATTTCAAGGTCACATGACCCAGTTTCGAAATTGAAGTAGATGTAATTGAGATAATCATTCTGCCAAGTTGAAAGAAGATCCCACTAAAATTAAGACCACTAGAGTGCGGACAAGCTTTTTCTATACTTTGACCTAGTGACCTTGATTTCAAGGTCACATGACCCAGTTTCGATCTTGACCTAAATGTCATTGAGATAAACATTCCGACCAAGTTTAAAGAAGGTCGCACCAAAATTAAGACTGCTCGAGTGCAGATAAGCTTTTTCTATAATTTGACCTAGTGACCTAGATTTCAAGGTCACATGACCCTGTTTCGGTCTTGACCTAGATATCATTGAGATTAACATTCTGACCAAGTTTGAAGAAGATTAGACCAAAATTACGACCACTAGAGTGCAGACAAGCTTTTTATATAATTTTACCTTGTGACCTTGATTTCAAGGTAACATGACCCAGTTTCGAACTTGACCTGGATATCATTGAGACAAAACATTCTGACAAAAATTGAAGAAGATCCCATTAAAGTTAAGACCCCTAGGGTGCAGACAAGCTTTTTCTTTGATTTGAACTAGTGACCTAGTTTTAAGGGTCACATGACCCAGTTTCGAACTTGATCTAGATGTCATTGAGATAAACATTCTGACCAAGTTTAAAGAAGATTGCACCAAAATTTAGACTGCTAGAGTGTATATTAGCTTTTTCTATACTTTGACCTAGTGACCTAGATTTCAAAGTCACATGACCCAGTTTCGAACTTGACCTAGATATCATTGAGATAAACATTCTGACCAAGTTTAAAGAAGATCGCACAAAAATAACAACCACTAGAGTGCGGACAAGCTTTTTCTATAATTTGACCTAGTGACCTAGATTTCAAGGTAACATGGCCCAATTTCGAACTTGACCTAGATATCATCGAGATAAACATTCTAACCAAGTTTAAAGAAGATCACACCAAATTAGAGTGTGGACAAGCTTTTTCTATAATTTGACCTAGTGACCTAGATTTCAAGGTCACATGACCCAATTTCGAACTTGACTTAGATAACATCGAGATAAACATTCTGACCAAGTGTAAAGAAGATCACACCAAAATTACGACCACTAGGGTGCGAGAAGCTTTTTCTTTAATTTGACCTAGTGACCTAGATTTCAAGGTAACATGACCCAGTCTCGAACTTGACCTAGATATAATTGAAATAAACATTCTTACCAATTTTATAGAAGATCACATCAAAATTACGACCGCTAGAGTGCAGACAAGCTTTTTCTATAATTTGACCTAGTGACCTAGATTTCAAGGTAACATGACCCAGTTTCGAACTTGACCTAGATATCATTGAGATAAACATTCTGACCAAGTTTAAAGAAGATCGCACCAAAATTAAGACTGCTAGAGTGCAGACAAGCTTTTTTCTATAATTTGACCTAGTGACCTAGATATCAAGGTCACATGACCCAGTTTCAAACTTGACCTAGATTTCATTGAGATAAACATTCTGACCAAGTTTAAAGAAGATCACACCAAAATTACGACCACTAGAGTGCGGACAAGCTTTTTCTATAATTTGACCTAGTGACCTAGTTTTTAGGGTCACATAACCCAGTTTCAAACTTGACCTAGATTTCATTGAGATAAACATTCTGACCAAGTTTAAAGAAGATCGCACCAAAATTACGACCGCTAGAGTGCGGACAAGCTTTTTCTATAATTTGACCTAGTGACCTAGTTTTTAGGGTCACATGACCCAGTTACGAACTTGATCTAGATATCATTGAGACAAACATTCTGACTAAGTTTGAAGAAGATTGGACCAAAATTAAACCGCTAGAGTGTGGACAACAATTGTGGACGGACGGACGGTCCTGACAAATTGGTACTTAAGTGGCTATCCTTTTGTTCTCCCTATTGTTCTTTTTAGCCACATAAACCGAAATAGCCACATAAACCCATTACGGAATGAATGACATCAAAGAAAATGTACAGTTACCTATTGTCCCTACAGCCACCTAAGCACCAATTTATCCGGTCGGACGGACGGACGACGGACGAAGGCCCCTCACAAAAGCTCACCCTGTCACTACGTGACAGGTGAGCTTAAAACATTGAAAACAACCATTAATTATTATATATGCTACAACTTGTATGTTAACAGCTTTGCAACTGAAAAACTGCTTGTGAACATCATTCTAAATTACAATAAATATTTAAAATAAATGATATTCAATGTTAATTATTTATCATGGACTTGTTTTCTTTAATATTAATTATATTATTCACCATAACAATTTAGATATGACTTACAGAGTATATCCGAATACCTGGCTTCTGCCCATCATGAAGTTAATTAACTGTAAGTGTGATTTTTTCCTTCATTTAATTTTTGTACTTCAACCGACATCCTTTGTGATATTAACATTAGTTTACTCATAGCATAAACTAAAGTTTATTTTGAAAAATAATGAAAATTTTGTAAAAATGTGACAAAATTACCTTCTCTCCTCTCTTGCTTTGGCAACTTTCTCCTCTTGACGAACAACTTCATCACAGATTGCAGCATTCATCTATTAAACAGAATGCAGATGCCACATAAATGCAACACAGCCTAAAGCATAAATCAAAACCTAGATTGTTTGTTTGTTTGTTTGTTTGGGGTTTAATGCCTGGTTTCAACACCTTTCTGGTTATATCCCGGCGGTCAGTCCACCTAACCGGTGTTCCTGGGTCTCTAACCAGTACTAACCAATTTCTCCGCAAGCGACTGACTGCTTCCTCACTTGAATCAGAGGTGAGGGACAAATGACTCTCAGACGCAATGTCCGAGTTCAATTGTCACGGAGAAATTTTTCCCGCCTCGACTGGGGATCGAACTCACAACCCCTGGATTGACAGTCCGATGCTCTATCCACTGAGCTAGCCGGGCGGGTATCAAAACCTAGAAGGCACAGGTTGCAGCATTAACATAAACTAGACTGTGTCCTCAGGACACTGATGCCCCCACTGCTGCAAGTACATTTGTAACAAAATTGTGTACTAGGTATTAACAATATGTGGTGAATGAGGAGTAAGAGCCACAAAATTTAATGACTAACATAAACAAAGGGCCATAACTTTGGTGAAAATGGTTGCAAGGCAATGTCCTTTACAGCAATTAAGACATCATGTCTAATCATCTGTGTAAGTTTGGAAGAAATCAGCCAAATAAAAAATGCGGAGTTGATGCCACAAAATTTTGTAAGTGAAATTAACAAAGGGCCATAACTCTGGTAAATATGGCCGCAGGAAAAAATCCTTTCTTTATGATCATCTGCACATCCACCTTGATCATGTGAGCAAGTTTGAAAGAAATCCATCCAATAGTAAACGAGGAGTTGATGCCACAAGATTAAATCACTGAAATTAACAAAGGGCCATAACTCTGGTAAAATGGCCGTAAGACAAAACCCTTTCTTTACAATCATCTACACAACCTGCTTGATCATCTGTGCAAATTTGAAAGAAATCCCTTAGATAGTTAATGAGGAGTTGATGCTACAAGATTTAATTACTGAAATTAACAAAGGGTCATAACTCTGGTAAAAATAGTCGCAGGAAAAAATCCTTTCTTTACGATCATCTACACATTCTGCTTAATCATCTTTGCAAGTTTGAGAGAAATCCGCTTTATAGATTAGGAAGAGTTGACGCCACAAGATTTAATTACTGAAATTTACAAAGGGCCATAACTCTAGTAAAAATGGTCGCAGGACAAAATCCTTTCTTTACGATCATCTACACATCCTGCTTGATCATCTGTGCAAGTTTGAAAGAAATCCGCCTTATAGTTTAGGAGGAGTTGACGCCACAAGATTTAATAACTGAAATTAACAAAGAGCCATAACTCTGGTAAAAATGGTCGCAGGAAAAAATCCTTTCTTTACGATCATCTACACATCCTGCTTGATCATCTGTGCAAGTTTGAAAGAAATCCGCCTTATAGTTTAGGAGGAGTTGACGCCACAACATTTAATAACAGAAATTAACAAAGGGCCATAACTCTGGTAAAAATGGTCGCAGGAAAAAATCCTTTCTTTACGATCATCTACACATCCTGCTTGATCATCTGTGCAAGTTTGAAAGAAATCCGCCTTATAGTTTAGGAGGAGTTGACGCCACAAGATTTAATAACTGAAATTAACAAAGGGCCATAACTCTGGTAAAAATGGTCGCAGGAAAAAATCCTTTCTTTACAATCATCTACACATCCTGCTTGATCATCTGTGCAAGTTTGAAAGAAATCCGCCTTATAGTTTAGGAGGAGTTGACGCCACAAGATTTAATAACTGAAATTAACAAAGGGCCATTACTCTGGTAAAAATGGTCGCAGGAAAAAATCCTTTCTTTACGATCATCTACAAATCCTGCTTGATCATCTGTGCAAGTTTGAAAGAAATCCGCCTTATAGTTTAGGAGGAGTTGATGCCACAAAATTTGGGGACGTACGGACGTACGTACGGACGGACGGACGGACGAGTGCAACTCTATATGCCTCCCACTTTGTGGGGGCATAAAAAAATCAGGACAGATTGCAGCACTAATTTGGAACACTAAGGCATTGATCATGTTGATTGAAGCATTACCTAAAACTTAAAGACGCAGACTGTAAGCTTTATATAACACTTAAGGACACATACTGTAGCATAAACCTTAAATTTGAAGACACAGACTGTAGCATTAATCTAAAACCTGAAGACGCTGGCTGTAGCATAAATCTCAAACCTGAAAACAAAGTCTGTACATGTAGCATTAATCTAAAACCTGAAGGCGCTGGCTGTAGCATAAATCTCAAACCTGAAAACAAAGTCTGTACATGTAGCATTTATCTAAAACTTGAAGACACAGACTGCAGCATTATTCTAAAACCTGAAGACACTGACTGTAACATTACTCTAAAACCTGAATACACAGACCTTAACATTAATCTAAAACCTGGAGACACAGACTGTAACATTAATCTAAAACCTGAATACACAGACTGTAACATTAATCTAAAACCTGAAGACACAGACTGTAGCATTAATCTAATACCTGAAGACACAGACTGTAGCATTAATCTAAAACATGAAGACACAGACTGTAGCATTAATCTAAAACCTGAATACACAGACAGTAGCATTAATATTAAACCTGAAGACACAGACTGTAGCATTAATCTAAAACATGATGACACACTGTAGCATTAATCTAAAACCTGAAGACACAGACTGTAGCATTATCTTAAACCTGAAGACGCTGGCTGTAGCATAAATCTCAAACCTGAAAACAAAGTCTGTACATGTAGCATTATCTAAAACCTGAAGACACAGACTGTAGCATTAATCTTAAACCTGAAGACACAGACTGTAGCATTAATCTTAAACCTGAAAACACTGACTGTAGCATTAATCTTAAACATGAAGACACATACTGTAGCATTAATCTTAAACCTGAAGACACAGACTGTAGCATTAATCTTAAACCTGAAAACACTGACTGTAGCATTAATCTAAAACCTGAAGACACAGACTGTAGCATTAATCTAATACCTGAAGACACAGACTGTAGCATTAATCTTAAACCTGAAGACACAGACTGTAGCATTAATCTTAAACTTGAAGACACAGACTGTAGCATTAATCTTAAACCTGTAGACACAGACTGTGGAATAAATCTAAAACCAAATGACAGGATTTTTCATTTTTAAAACTAGAAACACTGTTTGTATCATTAATTTAAAACTTGAAGACAAAGCCTGTAGCGTTTAATAAAAACCCCAGGAGAGACTATAGCATTTATCTTAAACCTGACAACATAATAAAATTATACTGTTGCATTAAACTTAAATCTAAAGACACAGACTGTAGTATTAATCTAAAACCTAAGGACACTGACTGTAGCATTATCTAAAACCTGAAGACACACACTGTAGCATTTATCTAAAATCTGAAGACACTGACTGTAGCATTTATCTTAAACCTGAAGACACAGACTGTAGCATTTATCTCAAACCTGAAGACACAGACTGTAGCATAAATCTTAAACCCGGAGACACAGACTGTAGAATAAATCTAAAACCAAATGACAAGATTTTTCATTTTTAAAACTAGAAACACTGTTTGTATCAATTATTTAAAACTTGAAGACAAAGCCTGTAGCATTTAATTAAAACCCCAGGAGAGACTATAGCATTTATCTTAAACCTGACAACATATACTGTTGCATTAAACTAAAATCTAAAGACACAGACTGTAGAATTAATCTAAAACCTAAGGACACTGACTGTAGCATTGTCTAAAACCTGAAGACACAGACTGTAGCATTTATCTAAAACCTGAAGACACTGACTGTAGCATTTATCTTAAACCTGAAGACACAGATTGTAGCATTTATCTAAAACCTGAAGACACAAACTGTAGGATTATCTAAAACCTGAAGACACAGACTGTAGCATTTATCTAAAACCTGAAGACACAGACTGTAGCATTAATCTAAAACATGAATACACAGACTGTAGGATTATCTAAAACCTGAAGACACTGACTGTAGCATTAATCTAAAACATGAAGACACAGACTGTAGCATTATCGTAAACCTGAAGACACTGACTGTAGCATTATCTAAAACCTGAAGACACAGACTGTAGCATTATCGTAAACCTGAAGACACAGACTGTAGCATTAATCTAAAACCTAAAGACACAGACTGTAGGATTATCTAAAACCTGAAGACACAGACTGTAGCATTAATCTAAAACATGAAGACACATACTGTAACATTAATCTAAAACATGAAGACACTGACTGTAGCATTAATCTAAAACCTGAAGACACTGACTGTAGCATTATCTAAAACCTGAAGACACAGACTGTAGGATTATCTAAAACCTGAAGACACTGACTATATCATTTTCTAAAACCTGAAGACACAGAGTCTAGAGACTTTAGCATTTCTAAAACCTGTAAACACAGACTGTAGCATTAATCTTAAACATGAAGACACTGACTGTAGCATTAATCTAAAACCTGAAGACGCTGTCTGTAGCATTAATCTAAACCTGAAGACACAGACTGTAGGATTATCTAAAACCTGAAGACACTGACTATATCATTTTGTAAAACCTGAAAACACAGAGTCTAGAGACTTAAGCATTTCTAAAACCTGAAAACACAGACTGTAGCATCATCTAAAACCTGAAGACACTGACTGTAGCATTAATCTAAAACCTGAAGACACAGACTGTAACATTAATCTAAAACCTGAAGACACAGACTGTAGGATTATCTAAAACCTGAAGACACTGACTGTAGGATTATCTAAAACCTGAAGACACAGACTGTAGCATTAATCTAAAACCTGAAGACACATACTGTAGCATTAATCTTAAACATGAAGACACAGACTGTAGCATTAATACTAAACCTGAAGACACAGACTGTAGCATTAATCTTAAACCTGAAGACACAGACTGTAGCATTTATCTAAAACCTAAGTACACTGACTATAGCATTATCCATCGAAAATGGTTACGCCACTACAAAAATTTATGATAAAAGAGATGATTTTAATTTTAATATAGTAAATTTTCCGTTTCTAGACGGCGATGTTCCTCGTGCAACTTCTTACGGGGTTTATATCTCACAGCTTGTTCGCTTTTCAAGAGCTTGCAACGATGTGAATGATTTCAATGAACGTAATCTTTGCATTACAGAAAAACTTTTAAAACAAGGTTATCGGTATCACAAATTAAGGAAAACCTTTTGCAAGTTTTATCGCCGATATCCAGATCTAATTCATAAATACAGCTGCAGTTTAAAATCACTATTGCAACAAGGAATTTCACAGCCAGTTTTTTATGGAGATTTAATTAATAAACTTAAGAAGATAAAAGGCGATGTTAATTTCTCCCGGTTATTCCTAAAAACATCTGTAAATTTAAAAAGAAAGGTTACCAACATGATATTTTACAGCGCTCTGCAGGCCTGGTGATTAACCCATCTACAGTTGATCATTATGCTTACCTCTTTGGTTTCACGACGGTTGCAGGGGTGTAAGAGTTTATGAAAGTTTATGGGGAAATCTTTTCTTAAAAGAACCTAAAAGCTCGATTTGTTTCTTTTATCCCTGTCATCGTGTTCTTGCTGATTTTACTCCAGGTGCTCTGATCTCGGAAAGATCATTGAGTACCCGCCCTTTGGCTTTGCAATGCTATTAAATTCTTATGTTTATATGTTTGTATGCTTTTGCATGCAACATTGTTGAGCTGATGGGTGGGTTGGAGTTATTTCACCAAGACAATTTGTACTTGTTTTGTGATACGAGAACCTGTTGGGGCAAGTGTGAGGTTGGTGCACCCTAGAACCTGGTTTAAACCCCCAGTGGCAATTTGTTTTGCCACTGACCGTTCCAAGGCGGTATCCCCAAGGGTTCTCTTGTTTATTAGTTGTCTGTGGCGTCCTTTTTGAATTGACATACATATATAAAACATGCGCTCTCTCTATCTTCCTCTCTTCTTTTTCGCTGCGTGGGGAGGCTGTGTTTTTTGAGTGTAGCGATTCCTGATATGCATATGTTGCTTTTTTATCTAAAACCTGAAGACAAAGACTGTAGCATTATCTAAAACATGAAGACACAGACTGTAGCATTAATCTAAAACCTGAAGACACAGACTGTAGCATTTATCTAAAACATGAAGACACTGACTGTAGCATTTATATAAAACATGATGACACAGACTGTAGCATTAATCTATAACCTGAAGACACAGACTGTAGCACTTATCCTTAACCAAAAGGGCAGATATTGCGAAATAATTGGATAAGAATATCCATCTAAAACAGGAATCAAATTGCAAAATTCAACTTAAACACTAAGCCAAAGGTTGCTTTTTTCAGCTAAAACACTTAAACACAGATTGCATCATTCAACTTATTAAACACTGCAACACAGATTGCATCATTCATATAAAACACTGAAAAACTGGTTGCATCAGTCAACTAAAACAATTAGAGTCAAGACACAGACTGAATCATTAAATAAAATAAATAAGCCAGAAAATGCATAATTTAACTAAAACACTAAGACGTAGATTGAATCATTCACCTTAAACACTCTGCTACTGGTTGCATCATTCAACTAAAACTGCATCATTTAATTATTATTTTTATCATCCGTCAATATCACATTCAACCATAAAAAATAATGTGTCAGGCTCTAAGGTTATGAAACCAAACAACCAGACTAGATATCTGATTTTAACTAAACAATAACACTGTTTTCGTTGCCATTATAATTTTAAAGTTTAATAAAGAAGTATATAAAAATGATGAAGTTAAGAGAATTTTAAGACATACAAACGAATTGATACCAGGTCCTATGTATAATTATTTTCACCAAAAAGGGCAACAAAACGTTGTCAATCAACAAATTACTTACAAATGCCATATTTTTAACATATTTCTTGAGGTATCTCCACTTTTGATAATAAGGGTCATTAGGGTTGCCCCCAAGGATTCGACGTGGTTTGGAGTTCCCTGGTGGCTTCTTTCTGTATCCTAGGATACTGCTCTCTTTACTGAAGACAAAAAACCCATAAAAATAAAGTGATGTGTTCTACTCCTGTTCTTCCATCTAAAGTCACTAATGGTTTGGACGAGACTTAATCAAATCCTAAGCATCTGATTGGCTGAACTGGCGACCTGTTCTGTGGTTTTCTTGAGAATCCTGTAGTCTTCCATATATCTAATTTTATCATTGGTAAAACATGTATCAGTTATGTAATAAATGACATGAGTCACATACCAGATACATTGAGGAATATCTGTGGGGTAATAATTTTATAATTTCTGTGAATTTCCTTGTCAAATTGAGCCATAAATTTACCTGCTTTAAATGAATAAACAAATAAAAAAAAATATAGAAATGTGCATTAATTAGATTCTAGGGAATTGCGAACCACAAAATAATAAAACAAGAGACTGTCGAAGACGGATGAAGCTCCCTGAATGGGTACTTTGACACAATAAAAAAGTTATGGGCAGGACACAATTTTGCTGCAAGGTCATGCTGTGACCTTGACCTTGAAGGTAGCGACCCAAATGTTGCGCGCCACAGGTCGTCTCAATATGGTGATCATTTCTGTGCAATAATTTTAAAATCCGACTTCAAGTAACAAAGTTATGGGCTGGACATTTTGCTGCAAGGTCATGCTGTGACCTTGACCTTGAAAGTAACGATGCAAATGTTGCACGCGACACGTCGTCTCAATATGGTGATCATTTCTGTGAAACAATTTGAAAATCCAAGTTATGGACGGGACACGAACGTACATACGGACGGACTGATGGATGGATGGCGACTATGGATGGTGATCATTTCTGTGAAATAATTTTAAAATCCGACTTCAAAAAAAAGTTATGGGCCGGACACGATTTTGCTGCAAGGTCATCCTGTGTCATCCAGTGACCTTAACCTTGAAAGTAGCAACCCAAATGTTGCGCATGACATGTCATCTCAATATGGTGATCTTTTCTGTGAAATAATTTTAAAACCCGACTTCAAATAAAAAAGTTATGGGCCGGACACGATTTTGCTGCAAGGTCATGCTGTGACCTTGACCTTGAAGGTAGCAACCCAAATGTTGCGCATGATACATCGTCTCAATATGGTGATCATTTCTGTGAAACAATTTTAAAATCCGAGTTATGGGCGGGATATGAACGTACATACGGACGGACTGATGGATGGATGGCGACTATATGCTAACCCGAATTTCTCCAGGGAGCATAAAAACAGTGAAATTGCCTGTTTGCAGAAAGCTTTACAATTTAATGGCCACAAATATAAAAACATTTCAGTAATATTTCTATGTGCAAGTGTTACCCTTGTTTCTTGTGTAGTAGACTGACACTTCCAGAAGGAGTTGTACCACCAACAGATGCCTGAAATCAGTAAAAAGCATATGTAAACTGTAGGGTCCAAGACGGTAATCCCTCGGGTTTTCACTAAAATTGTTAATTGTCTTGTCTTAACCATGCTATCTCTTTCTCCTCTTCTTGGCTGTGTGGGGGCTGTGTCTTCTGAATGTTGCTATTCCTGATAAGCATATTTTAGTTTTTTGTATCGCTTAAACAGAATGTTTTCTTTCATTTTTCTTGGTGATAGTACTGACCATGGCGACTCTTAACCATTTGCTTTGGTGAGCCAGTTCCATTTGATTTGCATGACATTATTTCTTTACAAAATTGGTAATAATCAGATGAAATATGCCTATTACAATATACTAAATTAGTCTAAAAACATAAAACAAAGACTAGTCTCAGATCTCAAGTAGCTGATTGGATAAAATTGAGTTAAGTCTCTATACAGACAATTAAAAGCTATAGTTATGAGCATGGTCACCAATTACAAATTTGAGAAATTTTTAGAGCAAACATTGAAGTACCATGTTAAAAATATACTAGTGTCCAAAAAAAAGATACCAAACTTTCAATAAAATGTTTTAGACCTGACCCATCTTTAAATTATGTTTATGCTTGTACAGGATTGATGAAATTGATCATGTGTACAATGCGTGATGCTGTTAAAAGGTCCCTCAAATGAATTAGATCAATCAAAATGTTCTATAGCTGTTTGGTTTTATTGTATGTCTTTGCAAACAAGTGGTATCGTTTCTTTTGGACATCTAGTATATCATGACTGTTTTATCAAGAATAAAATATTAAAAACCTGTCTTTGGATGCTTGCTCCTGCACCATTTGATTGGATAATTTTCACAGTTTGCCTGATCTGTGATTGGTTAGCCGCTGAGAGAAGATTTGATTGGCTGCCAGCATCCAATGAGGATTCATGTGTATTCAACTCAGCCAATGAAATGTTGTTTCCTGTTTTGAGAAGACTCTGATACACCCTCTGCATGTATTCAGTGTTATAACTTCCTTCCTGTGGGCTTGGCTCCATTCTGAAGGCAATAAGACATGGGGATGCATCATAACAGACATAAGAAAACAAGGATTATTGAATTTGTGGTAAGTATACTGAGCCAAAATGAAAACTTGACAAAATTAACATGGAGAACTCCATTTTTATTAATGATACCAGTGAATGCTAATATATCAGGGGTTTCATTTGATGCGGGAGATGACCCTTGAAATTCCCAAAATGCCCTTTTTTGACCCCCAGGATTTTAGCTTAAGGGTCATTTTTTCCTTTAATAATGGGTATTTTAGGCTTAAAAATAGAGTGAATCCCTTGAAAATGGACACAATGACCCTTGAGATTCAGCATTGGAACCCCTGATATATAGAGTAATATAATGACCAACACGATTATCTTGGTAGCTGTTAGTTCAGTATCTCTAGGTATAAAGAAATAAAAAGAAAAAAATTATGTGGTTGTGGAAAATTAAGTGTTACATGTAGATTTGGTTTTTTCTATGATAAAATTGGAGGAAATTTACAAAAACTGATACCGTCATTGTTCGAATATAAGCGCACTCATGTATAAGCCGCACTGCCCCCCCAAACCTGATGGAACAGATGAAAATGGCTTAACGAAGTGTTTAAGCAGCCAAACCTTTTACCGCCGAATTCCGGGAAAAAAGTGCGGCTTATATTCAAACAATGACGGTATTTTAGTAACTGTATCTTATTTCTTTGCATTAGTGGTCTTTAAAGATTGTGTTTTTCCTTCAGGACATGCCATAAACTTCTTAATTTGACAGTCTAATGATCAGTTTGTGCCATTATGTTAAAAATTATTGATTTAACCCTTTCCTGTACAGATACACCTTTATTGCAGGGCGAACAGTTTAGATCCAGATCAGCCGGCACATCCGTGCCGTCTGATCAGGATCTAAACAGTTCGCTTTTTGATTCATTAGGTTATTTCTGCTAAAATGCGACCAGTGCAGATCCAGATCAGACAGCACGGATGTGCCATCTGATCAGGATCTAAACAGTTCGCTTTTTGATTCAATAGGTTATTTCTGACCAAAATGCGACCAGTGCAGATCCAGATCAGACGGCAGGGATGTGCCGGCTGATCTGGATCTACACTGGTCGCACATGCGTAAAAATGCGTATATATTCAGGAAAGGGTTAATCATTATGTAGAAAAGAGGAGATAACCTTGACCCCTGTGAAAAAATAACAAATTTTCCCCCTTTATCAAATGTCCAGGTATGTGCAATACCACATTTTAATTAAATGAAAGAGATGAAAGATCACTAAAATATTGTTTTAATTATAAACCGGTCAGTTTTCTTCTTTGCTTGGTATAATATATATTTTCTTCGCCCAAATCGCCTTGATTTGTGATCCCTGTGATATCTTGATAGACAAAGTAATTTATCTCTTTAAAACTTATTGCAATTAACAAAGAAATTTACCTGGTAGTTTTAGGCATATTTATGGTATCATCAGTTTGGCTCTAAAAGGACCGGTATTATATTAATTATTGATAAGTGTCAAGCCACAGACTGATTATGGTTTTAGGGTTTTGAAAAAAAGCATATTTTTAACATATTTTTTGGTTAAAGATAAATAACTTTTATAATTTCATTGGTTGTTAATGAGAAACTTATATTTTGATGTAGAATAATTCAGGGTAACTTAGGCAGTCTTGAAGTTGATAGAACATTAGAAGTGGTTCCTTCAGTTTTTGTGGAACTTTTGAAAATAACATGATGTATTTGGTGACTTAAATAGTCACCTGAAATGGGGTGACTGCAGTGATTGTAAATAAACATTTGATAAGGCATCTTGTAAATATGTTTCACTGGTGAAGGTTTATAAAAATAAACCAAATAGATTATGAAGAAAACAATGTTCAATTTTCTGGACTTATATTGAATTTGTTTTCCTGACAAAGTTAATGTTAGTGTTGGAGAACATTGAATTAGCAACTTTCTCAAGTTTCTGCTAATTTTCTCCCAACCAACATCCTTGGCACAGAATGGTAGGGATGGACCCCAAGCACATTGGGTGATGTTGGGTAAGAGACAGTTGAAGGTCAGGACAACCTCAGGAAACACAAGAAAGAGTGGGAACCCAACATTCACACAGTGGCACATGTTCAACTTTGCGTTCGTAGGTTCGTCAGTGTGCGCTGGGTTAGAATATTAGAGGGTTAAGAAAGGACGGCTGTCCGTCATTTATCGTGTCTCGGATTGGTCACGTGACCCGACTTGCAATGGACGCTATCGATAAAATATACTCTTGAATTTCGACAAAAATCAATGTAAAATCCTATATATTCGAAAGCGTTTCTGGATTTTCTGTAGCCGTAAGTATTCTTTGAATGATTCCCTTAGTATTTTACAGTTGATGCTCAAATAATTATGCTAGAGTAAAAGATTTATCACGGGATACTAAATGTGAGAAATAAATGGCGGCCAGCCATTGTTGTATTATGTGGTAGATTAAAATACATGACCACGTTTATTTAGACAATGGATAAGGAGAAAATTGTGTTTGTTTGCAAGTGAATTCATCGATTAATTGCAAGTTGTGCTTTTTACGTACTATGTTTATTTTATTATCTCGGAATGATGACTTCAAATTTGGTTAAATTTCTACTTTGCGTAACAAAATGGCGGTTTCATGTGTAACAAATGCTGACAGTTTGAGCAGGACATATGTTTCCCGATTTGTTTTCTAATTAACAAATTATGTCCCCGTGTCATTTAATGGTTTCTTTATAGTAAGATATCATTTTAAACTGCCTCACATGTAAATCCTTCATAGAAATTGAACTTGAAATAGGTACTTTTTATACCTATTTATTTTAGATTTATTCCATTTAAAACTGGTTATTTTTCTTAATTGCAGATGACTGGTCTGATTTTGACCAATTTCACAGAACTTGCTTCACAGGAATAGTTGATAAATCACAGAATTCTTGTACGCCAGTCCAATCTATTCCGAATCCCATGAAAAAGTTGAGAAAGACGATAATTAGTTTATAGATATGCCTTTAATCGTATGAGTGATCAGTGCAGCGTAATCAGTAAAGTGCTTAAAAGGGTATCCATGAAAAACGCTAAACAATTTGAAATGTTCAATTTTTCTCTAGATGTAAATAATTTTAATAAAGATTCCAGCATCAAATATTGAAATGTTTTGTTTTGTTTCAATTTTGTTCCATAATTAAAATGAAAAGTTTATTAAACGTTATGCTTATTGTGTAACATTTTGTGAATTATTGTAATTGTAATTGGAGAATTTGGTATTTCTCTTTTCCTGAGCCACCAGTGTTTTGAGTAATTGTTTAACAATATAGTAAGTGACACTTCGGTACATTAAACAGGAACATGTCAATTATGTCATTTACGGTCCAGATAGATGGGCAAACGTTTCCCGTATCAATTAGCAGCGCAGAATAAACAGAGGTCCGATAATTGACTAACAAAGGAACTGGTAATTGACAGGGGGCCATCTGACACATGATTAGCTCATGTGTTCAAACAAACAAAGGTCTTGACAATGGGTCCGTCAGAAATTGATTAAATTTATGATGTTAGTTTTGATTGGAAATGCACGAATGTTCGTCGAATGTTAAACGATAAATTGAAAAACAACATACAAAATGATTTTGATGACTTAGATTCATTTTAAATACTAAATTGAAACAACAGTAAAATCAGTCTTAATAATTAATGTTTAATCTTTTAACGTCTATTCAACTCGACAGCTAATTTAAATACCGATAGAAATGCATCGGAAGCGCGTCCATTATGTTACGGCTTTACCGTGTTGACGTAGCGTTTTATTTACTTTCTCGTGATACTTGCACATAGGTAAATTGGCGCGCCGAGACAGCACTATCGACAAATTGATAATGCTATATAGCTCAATTCTTAACCCTCTAATATTCTAACCCAGGTGTGCGGACCAGTACACTGTACCCCTAAAATCCGGTCATTTTACCCGGTATCTGCTGGATTAATGGCTGCTGTGCACCCATTCTATAATTTAGTAGTAGATAAAAAATTTCAACATCATAATCTTAAGGTGTTTTATGCTTAAACCAGGTCCCTATGCTTGAGTCAAGTGAATTTTGTGGAATTTTTAACTAGCCTACTAGGCTTCGGATATTAATCAAACGGCACGTGCGTTTACCGTCCGAAAATAGCTAATTTTCGAGAGATTCAACAAATATTAAAGTGGCTTGAAAACAAACTGCATATGAACAGCAACTTTACCTTTTTATGACAACAAAAAAAATGCACTTCTGAGGAAGCAAATTTATGTAATGAAATAGGGGAAGTAACTAATCATGGTCACCTGAAGTGTGTAAAAGCTATTTTCCGGTCGCGCTCTTAACGCGCATAAAAGACTATAGCACAATCGATATCTTTACGATAGCTGGAAACCAATTGAATCTTCCTTACATTCAAGGTCTGGCGAACGCTCGTACAGGGTTCCTTCAAACTGCAAAGGCGTGATTTCAATCCGGGTAATTTGATCATAATCAGACTTTCAAGGGCAGGAAGGAGACATATGTTCGATTTTGATTCATATGATTATACTATAGATACGAATAATATCTTTTGCATTAGATAGGGAAATTTCATTTGCCAAAGACATTTGATAGACGAACGGACAGGACACTGGCATTTCATTGCAATAGTTATATACTACGCATACATGCCAAGTCTCACGCCGTGAGGTAAAAAAATCACGGAATTTTACCCACCCTCACGGTCTAACGGATAAAAACAAAAAACTCGCGTATTTTTGATAATTTTTCTTAAAAAAAAATTGTTATCTGCAGGGCAAATTTCAATGTCACCAAAAAGTCCGAGGATCGCCGAAATGAAAGCGCTTGATTGACAGTGATTATTGGAAATTATGACATTTTGTTTATTTCATCTGCTGCAATTACCCTGGGGCAATGGATTAACATCCTATGTTAGATAAGGTGTTATTCAATTATCTTATCTTATTAATTGATATGTTTACTCAAATATCTTTATGTCTCAGATGGTGTACAATTTCAATGCAAGTGTTACAGTTTTCGGCTATGGATGGGTAAACGTCTAAGGGCATTACTTTGAAGGCGTTAATTGTCAAGAGTTTTGGTTTTAATTGGCATGTTGAAGCATTAATCCAAGGTGAATAAAAACAAGATTTGTCAAATTTTTGGGCCCTTCTTTCCCCTTTATGTAAAGCTACAAGAATAATTTTTATGCAAATGCAACTCTAGACTTTCTTCATAAATGCCAAGTCAGTAATTGCATTTAGTGGATAACTAATGGCTTGAATAGTATGAACTTTCAGTGGACATTTTTAAAATAAATGTGGCATAAAGATTTTAGTCACAAATATTTTATTTGATTAAAAAATGTGTTTAATTGTCTTGTTACTTCATTAAAGTAATGTAACTGACTGTTGATTTTACTTTTTATAAAAATGTAAAGGTATATAAGAACATTAAAAATATACCATGTTTCGACACGCTTTAGAAAATCTCACTTATTTTTGCTCAAATCTCACTTAAAAATTTCACCAGTCTCACTTAATTATTTTTCGATACCTGGCATGTATGACTACGAGCTAAAATGCCTCATCGAGCCACTTGATTATTCATAAAAGCCAATTCAATTAAATCGTTGGTGATCGTATAATAATAATTCATTAAAGCTAGTTTAACAATTGTTAGTACGTAATAATTATCTATTTTATGAAATAATATTAATAAAAATTAAAATAATAATAATAATAATAATAATAATAATAATAGTAATAATAATAATAATATAAGAATAATAATACGTAAGTAAATGATAACAGTACTGATGGTATGTGTACAAGGAGACCTAATTATCAAACTTTGCCAACATATTATGCAAAAATCATCCTGATCAAGTTTGCAGAGATCGAAAAAGGCGGACATTGCAAATTAGACGAAACGTTTGCATTCAAATAATTCATCTGTGTTTCTTAGGTTTGACTGAAGCGATCAGACTGGTCACCGACCTTGGCCGAGACAATATGCTTATTAAAGTAATTACGTTTAGCAAATAATGCATTCTCAATTTAAAAGCAAACATTGGTTATTTGAATATCGGCAATTTAAGGACCGTAACTACAGAACGGCTGTATTACATTAGCAGACTTCCATGAATTATAATTGCCATGAACATCCTTAACATGCTTGGGGAAGATTTAATGAGAATTACTCATGTTAGGGAGCGGACACCTTTTCTGGATGCCGCTTCTTGTCGCTAACCGCCGGAAATGCGTATTGCCATAACACCTTTTTCGGTGTGCCTAGCATTACTAGTAAAAAAAGGTGATGCAATTTTACAATTGTTTTATTAATATTAACAAAGTACCGTACAAGAACGTGTTATATTTTTTTTTCATTTCAAGCCCTTAATTAAGTGTGGCTTTCTATCAGAGTCAATGGTCGGTGAGTCGGCGAGTTTTGGAATGTTTCCAAGCTTACGCGATCGTCTGATATTTGGTCGTAGGGACTGTGGAGGAGATGGAGAAAATAAGGGCCACGCCATAGCCTGTTCTTCTTGTTGCACATGTTCATTAGATTTATTGGATACTGGTTTCCGGCTCAATGGAATCACTTCCGGCTCATGATGCAGTTTCTGCTTGGTTGGGGATGTGGCAATAGGAAGTGATAGTCTTTTGCTAGGTGACACAGACAATGGAAGAAAGGAATCTTCCATTCCATTCAGCGATGTTAAGTGATTCGATTCCATCACTTTGTTATCTGAACCGTGTCTCGTAGTTGGAGATCGCTTAATTGGTGGAAGGGAACATCTCGCTCGCTTCTGCTTATCAGGTATGTTAATAGGCGTACAAGAAAATTTATGTTCCTCATATTTTCTTGGCGGTTTAATTTGCGGAAGCGTAACCTCGTTGTTACAAGAATCTATTTTACCCATATCGGATTCTTTTCTAATCATTTTTAAAGGTGGCAGTTGTTTCAGTTTTGGTTCTCTTCTCAATACTGCTGGTTTTGTAGGAATGTCAGTTTTACTCCTAACATGTTTAACTTGCTTAACGGTATCAGTGCTGTCTTTCTGAACATAGTATTCTGATTTTGATTTATATTGGTTTGGCTGTTTTGGTTTCTGCTGCACTGGATTTGCCAATTTCTGTTTTACTGCGTTTAATCTGGTATAATTTCTTGGTTTAATCTCACTCTTTTGTGAGTTGAATGGTTCAGTGTTCTCCACCCGCTGCTTTGTTTTCGACCTTTTCTTTAAACTTTGATTGTTATCCTTAGGGGATATTTCAATATTTTGCCGACCTGTGTTTATCGAGGATTTTATTTCTCCATTTCTTATTCTGTTCGGTGTGCCAGCTTTCATCTTTGTCTTTGTGGCCTGTTGCTCGATTTTAGCCGGGGATCTTCTTATTGTTTCAGTCCTATGAGAAAATGGAGAATTGTATTTTATAGGCAGCTGATTTTCACTTTCTGCACTTATATGGCCGACAACTTCTTCGAAAGCATTTCTTTGATTTTCAGGCACATAACGTTTTCTGTCATTGTCTTTACGTAAAACATGAACACTTGTGCTTTTCTTTGAAACAACATGTCTATCTCCATCTCTTTCAGTACTACCATATGGGTGAAACGCGGGCTTTGTAAGTTTTGTCTTCTTGTCTCTTTTACCAGGCAAACGAGCAGAGAGTTGCGTAGTTGTTTTTAGCATTTCCTTGCAACTTTTGTCAGTGTCTATTTCAATCACATTATTTTCAAAACCTATCGTTTTCGGAATTTTTTCTTGTGATGTGTTATCAATGTGAGTTACTTTGTTTTCATCACCCCTGCTCTTGCTTTCAAAACATTCCGATATTCTTGTGACATTTATGTCATCATCCTTTTCTTTATCTTCCACGAAACTTTCATGTGCAAGTAAAGTATCCAAATCAGATGACACGCTAACAAATTCAGTCTTAGTTTCAAGTACTTTTTTCTCAGAGTCATCAACGTCTTTATTTAAATCTTGTACCTCTTCTGATCCCTTATCAATACATAACTTCATCTGTTCACCAGAACCTTTATTCAGCCTGGGACTATATTCAGCCTTTTCTGCAACTTGTTCCTTAATTTCTTTTTTACTTGTAAATGTTACTTGTTCTAAAACTTTCTTCGGACTTGTCTCATACCGCGCGGTATCGGTGGTAGGTAAAGGTTGATTCAAGTTTTCAATATCGATTTTCAAAGTGTTTTCTAATAAAGGAAATGGTTTCTTGGTTTCCATTCCGTTCACTTGGACTAGTTTTCTTTCACGGACATAAGGAATACCCCGATCATTTAACTCCATTCTAAAGTTGCTTAAGTCCTCGATTTTCTGGTTAATATCAGATTCTAACCTGTCAATATCGTCTTTCATCTGTTCAGCTGCACATATCATTTCTTGCGTCTGCTCTTTCAAACTTTTCAGTCCAATATCACGATGTTCTTCTATTTCGTTGATGTGAACAACCAGCTCACTTATATCTTGTGCAAGCTCTTCGTTCTCTTTGTTAAGCATATCAGCTTGAATTTCTATTTCTTTATGATACAGTCTCCTATTTGTGGTTTCCTCTTTGAAATGTGTGTAAGTCTTCATCTTGTTAGCGAATTCCCCGGCAACATTCTCCATTCCATCATGTTCTGCTTTTTCTTTCTGCATAACATTGTCAAGAGTTCTGAAAAATAATCACAGTGTCATGAATTAGAAAATAGTCCCGTAATATGTATTGATCGGTCACGTGATACCATTTGTGTCGCAAAACTAATATTCTTCCGGAAAGAGTTTTCATCTGATTCTAATATTTGCACATATAATTCATACGAATAATTACACAAAACAGCACACACATTCGTTACTGAAGACTATTTGTATTCCTTCAAAGAATAATTTGTTTGTTGTAATTAAAAATAATATTGCCTCTACTGGGGAGCGAACCCGTACCGTACGACGACATCGCCTAGTCATGCAATTCCGATTACGCTTCCGACTGAGTTAACCGGGACAATCCTCTAAAAGGTTGATCGGATAACTCTGAAGTTAATGATCATCGCTGTATGGCTTAAGGAATGTGTTTATTTACTGATAACAGTTCTGATTATATGTACGGGAAGACTTTTTACAGCAGCCAAAATGCAAAAATATCGCTACTGTGAATTTCAAATGATTTTGTCTCTACTGGGGAGCGAACCCGTACCGTGCAGCAACAGCGCCTAACTAGCCATATAAATATGTGGCTTTCTTTTTCATAAGCATTTTAACATGACTGTTCGATGAATATTCCGCAGACCTTAAAAAAGATTTTCACAACAAGCACTGTACAGAATAATAAAGTGATAAAATAACAACAGTTAACTTAAAAAGCTTGATATTGGTGCGAATGCTGTCATATACTTTAGTCGTATAATTTCATACATCAAGAAATGAAAATGAATGTATTCTGGTCACTAAAGTCGAGCTTTAGTGTTTCTATGTAATTTATTAATGGACCTGGTGTAAATGATATCAAAATTCTACGAAATACATTTTTTTCTTTTTTCTTCTCTCTTGAAACCGACCGGTATTTTAATCGTTTTGCTGCCCATCTGAGATGGAAATACTTTACACCATTATCACTTCCTTTTATCGTGCTTATTGCAAATTACATAGATCCGAAGAAAAAATACCAGCCTTTCTGATATAAATTTTCATCTGCAGAAAATGACAAGCGCGATACTAAAATGCCTGTACCGTAAAACCTCTCATTAACACTACCATGAAATTAAGATCGATTTGATTATGGGACCGCAGTTCCAATGCCCCATTTTATACTGTTGCGCTACTTTCTTCTCAAAGCTAAAGACAATTATATTATTAAGACTAAGTTTTCCCAGTCCCAAACGTGGTCCTAAAAGAGAGGGTTTACTGTATCGAAATGTTCACCTTTCTTGTTCTTTCAGGGCAAGCTGTTGCCTCTCCACCAACTCATCTATCTGTTCTTTCTTCTTCATAATCTCTTCATACGCTTTCTTTAGCTGTTCATGCTCTTCCCAATCTGAAACATATTAACATAAATCTCCTACGTCTCATATTTTTAAGTTATATTACATACATTGTACCACATATATTCGATTGCATTTGACATATTCTTCGCTGCTTTCGAATTTCACTGCATTCATCGGATCATAACTTTCTAATACGGTTTGGAAAGGATTTATTAAGGTTGTTTGATCCATGGTCAAATTTTGAATACAGTTTAACCTGTCTTAGCAGCCACCAGCGAATAGCAACCACCTGTCTCCGCAATCAACGGATCTAAACTTTCTAATACGGTTTGGAAAGGATTTATTAAGGTTGTTTGATCTATGGTCTTATTTTGAATACATGTTTGTTCAAAAATTGTCACATATGTTCACAGATTTACACACTGTTGTACATCGTTCACAGGAAATAGGCCCAAAAAACACTGAAAACGAAAGTTGAATTGATGGCGTCCAGTTCAAACCAGTTAATGCTTTAACTCATCATAAATGTGTTACATTTCTCTTAATATGTCTGTTTTTAAGGCAATATTTGCTTTTTCCAAAATACAAGCCTAAAACGAATTTGCTGCTATAAAATCCGTCTGAAATTATAAATATAGACTTTCTTCCGCTTGTACACGGCAAATGTCAAAATATTGCAGGCTCGGTTTGATTTATCCCGTTCATGAATACTAATAGAATTGAATATTACTGTCCATGCCGCCTAACCCAAGCCGAGCGCAGCTTAAAATTGACACTTATGTATTTATCTTGCTCATTACCTTCAAATGCGTTATTAATAACACCACTGATTCAATGTACGGGGAGACATTTTTGCGGCCGCCATACGGCACAAACTATGATGGTGTGATAATTAAATAGATGACATAGTACCATTGAAAGCCACTGAAAGCGGGAAATATTAAACTATTACAAGCTCGGTTTGAAAAATGGCCGCCTTATAATAAATGTACATGTACCAATATCAGCTCCATTATCAAGAATTTGATTTTATATTCATAATGAGAGACTTAAATCAGATGAAGTCATGCACAAAAGGGACGTAACCCTTAAATTTTATATTTATTTAATCCATCGTCACTTATTTGGAAAATGTTTGAAAAACAAAGATTGTTGTAATATATTCATGATATGAAAATAAATGAAACATAATTATCGGAATTACCTTTTTCCAGATTGACACCTGTCGTATCATCGTCTTCATCTCTGATTGGCTGGTCAGCAGTATACTTGTCACGTGCTAAGTAAGTCACGTGATCTTCTGCCGATGACATCTGAATGATATTGTTCTCTTCGAAAACTGTCGATGGTTCGATATCATCAAAATTTGAACGGTTTTGTTCTTCCATAATGTCTGAAAGTATAGAAAATGTGTGCGTGTTGAAGAAATCTTTTTACAAAACTACACAATTACTCTTCCAAGTTCTGTGCAAAAGAAAATTAATGAAGACAAAAACATAATTCAATCTTTTCGACAACATAAATAAGGCCAGAGAAAATAAATTATTAGATTCTCATCCGGATTTTGGAGAAAAAGGGGCGGGTGGGCTCTTTTTAATTTTTATTTTTTTATAAACGTAATACCATAAGAAGGTATTTCGGGATGGTCTAAAACCCGTTCTGTACGGAACAGAATATGTTTCGATTTTTTTTACCAATAAATTTTTTTGGGGCGGGTGGTTTTGGACAGGGGCGGGCGGGGATGAGAATCTAAAATATTTTTTTCTCTGGCCTAAACAGTCTGTTCATGCAAATGGATCAGGCCACGAGTTATACCAACACTTATTTATCGGACGGCCCATTTCGTTACATTATTATTGCAAAAAGAGACTTATTAAGTCAATTTAAAAGTTCTATGCTATAAATCGTATTGAAAAAGCACATGAATATTTATCTAAGGAGCTATCGTATCATAAAAACAAGGAAGATGGAAGTATATATATAGCGTCGCCGACCAACCCACTCTATTGTTCAGTGAGAAAAGAAATTACGAGAGTTCTGCATGAAACTGAATTTGTGTTTATAAAACAATAACGCCTTAATACAAAGATCATCGATTGAAAGTTAAAGTGTGGTTTGGATAAAAAACATAGTAAGTTATAACGAAAACTAAAAGCTTAAACGCAAATTGTCTAGGTCGCCCGCCCAGTCGCCCGCTCTACCGGTTTTCGCCAATCTATAAGCCGATATTTTTCGTTGAAAAAGGGAACATGAAAGCCACCGCACACGAAAAATATGAAAATATTACAGTCTCGATTTAATTGAGCATGTTCATGAGCAGAGATGGAAATGCCTATTACTGCAATTGCTGCCTAGGTCCGGGGATGAGTACGAATCAATATCTACACATGTAAGAGCAATACTAAATTTTGATCCATCCCAGAAGTTGTGCAAGGCGAGGTAGTGAATAGCATCACTCCTCCATTATGAATTTTGTGGATAAACAAAATGGTTTTTCGCGAACACACGCCAATGGACGCGCGCATGTATTCCATACCTCCGTGTCCGTTCCATGAATACAGACGCGGAACAGACACGGAGGTATGCAATATACCCAACGATATCTTTGGTGAGTGAAAATCGCGGACACGGACGCGGACACGGATCACGCATCACGGAACTATGGAATACCGGCCTAAGTGTTGACTCAAACTTAAATGTTTTAAACATGTTTTCTGTTATCAAAAGGGCGCATCTAGGAGTGAGCCATAATAAAAATCAAAATTAAATATATATATATATAATTAATATAAATATAAATATATAAATAATAAAATAAATACTATAAAAATACAAATATTAAACTAATAAAAAATAAATAAATAAATATATAAATTAATTAATTAATTAATTAATTAATTAATAAATGGCAATCAGTAAAATTGGATTTTGGATGAAATTGTGTCAGCACGTAAAAGAAAGGAATTGAAATAAGATCAAAAATACAAATGACACCATTTTAAATGACAAACCTCTTTTTCCAATAAGAAAATCTTTTTTTTTAAACTAATCAACAGTAGAAAATATCGAGAAATATCGCTCTGTTAAATATGTGCTGCTTTATGAACGACAACAGCTTCATAACTGGCGTCATTACTAACGCGACGTACGTCATGTCTTCTATGACGTCATCACGCTAGCCTCTCTTTCAAGTGATACTTATCTTATAATTGGTGCTAATTCTACATTTAGTTGCTAGAAAACGGAACTCCGAATCAGGCCTTACAGTATGCAGGGCACTAGACAACTTTTGGGGACAGGTACCCATACCCTTTCGGAAGGGGAATTTTATGTTGTGGTAAGACAAAAAACGGGGAATTTAAGTCAATATGCATTTTTTGACTTTGAAGTGTCATACTTACTCAAAACACTGTTTTCCACCACTGATTATAATAGCCAATATATATTTTGTCATTAGACTTACAAATAAATCAATTTGTCAATTACATGCATTTTCTGGAGTCCATTTCAGTTTTAACTCTATTTAAAATTATTACTCTTTATTTCGAATTTTCGAACACTTACTTGTTCTTTATCGAGAAAATACAGAATTTTTTTTTCAAAAAGAAAATATTTCAGTTTTATTTAAGATTTTAGAGGGGAATTTTTGTCTGAAATAAGGGAAAACATACTTTTTTGAGAGGGGAATGGGGCCCATGATGGGCCTTAAAAATTGCCAAACGAATGCCCTGGTATGGACTATCCCCTTCAAGTGATCAGGGACGCGTTCATGGTCCACGTATCACGGACTACGGAATGCCGACCTAAGTTTATGGAAAAAAAGAGCAATATATGCATATCAGGAATCGCCACACTCACAAAACACAGCCTCCCCACGCAGCGAAAAAGAAGAGAGGAATAGAGAGAGAGAGCGCATGTTTTATATAAGTATGTCAATTCAAATAGGACGCCACAAACAAATAACGAAGAAGAGAACCTTTGGGGATACCGCCTTGGAACGGTCAGTGGCAAAACAAATTGCCACTGGGGGTTTAAACCAGGTTCTAGGGTGCACCAACCTCACACTTGCCCCAACAGGTTCTCGTATCACAAAACAAGTACAAATTGTCTTGGTGAAATAACTCCAACCCACCCATCAGCTCAACAATGTTGCATGCAAAAGCATACAAACATATAAACATAAGAATTTAATAGCATTGCAAAGCCAAAGGGCGGGTACTCAATGATCTTACCGAGACCAGAGCACATGGAGTAAAATCAGCAAGAACACGATGACAGGGATAAAAGAAACAAATCGAGCTTCTAGGTTCTTTAAGAAAAGATTTCCCCATAAACCTTCATAAACTCTCAAACCCCTGCCACCGTCGTGCAACCAAAGAGGTAAGCATAATGATCAACTGTAGATGGGTTAATCACCAGGCCTGCAGAGCGCTGTAAAATATCATGTTGGTAACCTTTCTTTTTAAATTTACAGATGGTTTTTACGAATAACCTGGAGAAATTAAAATCGCCTTTTATCTTCTTAAGTTTATAAATTAAATCTCCATAAAAAACTGGCTGTGAAATTCCTTGTTGCAATAGTGATTTTAAACTGCAGCTGTATTTATGAATTAAATCTGGATATCGGCGATAAAACTTGCAAAAGGTTTTCCTTAATTTTTGTGATACCGATAACCTTGTTTTAAAAGTTTTTCTGTAATGCAAAGATTACGTTCATTGAAATCATTCACATCGTTGCAAGCTCTTGAAAAGCGAACAAGCTGTGAGATATAAACCCCGTAAGAAGTTGCACGAGAATACATTTTTATGTGATTTGATGTGTAGATTTAGATCAGACTGTCCAACCGTGCAATCTGATCAGGATCTACACTGTTTACTTTTTAGTTGATTTATGACCGCGAAGGTAACAGTAGATACTGATCAGATTGCACGGTTGAAAAAAAATCTTAGGCCGCTATTCCATACCTCCGTGTACGTGTCCGCGTCCGTGTTCGTGTCCGCGACGTGGAACGGACACGGAGGTATGGAATAAACTCAACGTTATCTTTGGTGAGTGAAAAATCGCGGACACGGACGCAGACCGGACACGGATCATTGAACTATGGAATAGCGGCCTTATCCCACTTTCAGGCTTATTCGATGCTATACTGTTAGAAATAAACAAACATGATGTATAGAAAAGAGATGTTCGATGTACAATGTACTCGAGTTTTTATGGAACTCTGTTAAAATCATTTTAAACACATTTGAATATAGTTATTATATTGAGGGATTAATGCATGTACTCACTTTTTTTACAGGGCATAATTTCTTTTTTTTTCAATTATTTTTGCGAGGAGTTCTTCTCTGAGTTGATCGTTGTATCACCAAATAATCTTTACAACGTCCGTGGTAGGACTAGCAGTTTTGATGCGTAAACACTAATAAGGCGAGAACACTGTAAGGTTACCCTCTTTAAATGTAGAACGTAGACCAATCTCCTTCGCAGAGTTTTCGTTCATTACACTCATTTTACACCTCTGCGAACGATTTTAGACCAAACAAAGCAGTTTCGTTGTATACCGTCATAATTATGAATTTGAAAGCTTGTTGTTAAACAAATGACAGAAATCTACACTATCTTTCATTTCGACCCAAGCTATTTTAATTGTAGTTGTTGAACTTTTTTTCAGATAACATAAAAGAAATTTAAAGTAGTCTCAGCCTATAACAGGCTGAGGTGAATGCATATGAGCCGATAGTGTAAGAGAGTGAACGTAGAACTGGCCCTTATATCACAAACAATCTCATGCTCAAACTCAATTATCTACTTGAAAACTGAGTAATTATTGGTTGTTTACTTGAAACACCACCTAAAATGAAATAAAATCTTCCTATTATCATGGATTTTTCTTTTCAAACAACATGATATTTTCCTGAGATATTCTAGAATTAATGTTTGAGTACGAACTCAGATTTTATTTTTTTTTTTGGATTTTTTTAAGCAGATTATTCAGATAACAAATTTTTAAATCTGCAAATATGCATTTAAAACAATAAATGTTATGTAAAATTTCTTTAAAATCTTAATCAATCAAGTAAGCACTGTATCGTCACAAATTTAAAATAAGATATTTAAGTTTAAAATCCAACTCAAAATTGTTTATGATGACGGGGCCTGGTACAATTTTAAGACGGCATTATTATATTCAATATAAAAAGACAAAAAGTAAGTAAACATTCTTGCTTTTGATAACGTCTAAAACTGCTGAAACTTCTTTTCTCTAACAGCAAAGCAATTGCATTATTGCAGAACCGCATACTTTTGTTTTCAAAATTACTTTAGAATGCATATATAAACAGAGACAACAATCATAGATAATGGACAATTTTGTGAAATGATGTAGATCTAGTTGATAGAATAGTAGGACTGCGTGTACGAATGAATGCGGCAGCAAATAAAGAAATTGCATAATTTGAATTATAGTAAAGCCAACTTTAAATGACTTACCTTGTTTTCAAATGTGTTTTGCAATAAAATAATGAGAAATATCACCGCGTTAAATAACTGCTGCTTTATCTCTTAGACTTGCTGCAAAACTGACGTTGTAACCAACGCGACGCGACGTCAGGGCTTCAGTGACGTCATGACGCTAGCCTCTCTTTCTTGCAAATGCCACTTGACGTTTATACATTGTAATTATTCCACATTCTACATTCATTGGACTTAAGCATTGTCTTAGTCTTAAGCAACTCAAATATTCAATGTCATAACGTCAATTATTGCGTTAACTTACTATTTATTCGCAAACGCCGTATCAATCGACAATCGGAATTACTCGGCGATCTCCGGTAAGCTTCGGATCGCCGAAGTGGCATCGTATATAAGCAATAGTGGTATTCATCGATAAAAACTATATTAGTATCAGGATGATTTTCGTGGGTTCTTATATTTCTTTTTAATTTTCCCCCAAAAAACAGCAACAACAAAACAATATTTTACATACAAGTGAACGCAGTATTTCTTTCGACGTGGCTTTAAATTCGTGGACCGATAAGTCGAAGAAATCCACGAACAATAGTAACCCACGATACTAAATGATTTTACAGTAAGCTGAAGCTAAATTTGCATATTCATGATACCCAATCAAACTAAATATAGCCCAAATGACTCAACTTTTTTTTCTTTTCGTTTTCACAAGTTTGCATGCAGTACTTTTATAGTACAAACCGAGTACATGTACATTTGCGATCTCAGATTTTGCGTTATTTCATTATTCTTGGGTACATGTATTATTATAGTTCGCGCAGGTTTAAATTTCGGGCAACAAATGCGCGAATCCCCCCCCCCCGCCCCCCCCCCCCCCCCCATCCCCCGCCCCCGCCCCCCCCCCCCCCCCCCCCCGAGGCATAACACCGTGTAATATTGTAATTCTGGTAATTAAAATGTCTTTTAAAATAGATAACATGATAGTACAACAGTAGGTTAAAGAGCTCGTGTAAAATCTAAAATTAATACTGTTATTTTTTGCAACTTGTCGTTACTGTATTACCGATTCAGAATAAATAGCGTCACCCATGCAAGAGGCCCGAAACGACCAGAAACCTTTTAATTTTAATAAAATTCCAAAACACATTTAGACGTGTCATAATTAGAGATGGTGTATCGTAAACAGCTTCAGACCACAATCAAACAAACTATAAAACTGTTGTCTGTATGTCAGTCTGCCTCTCTCTCTCTCTCTCTCCCTCTCTCTCTCTCTCTCTCTCTCTCTCTCTCTCTCTCTCGATTTGTCCGTCCGTCTGTCTGTCCGTCCGTAACGAAGTATTATCGTTGGATATTAATAAGCCATTTCTTGAGTATATTTCTTTATCAAATCTTCAAATAATATTGTAATATTGCTTATGACAACACGGTCATGATGATGCAAAATTATTAAATTCTAGGTCACATTTAATGGAGTTATGCCCCTTTTTGTACTTCTTTTTCGGCATGGAAACTTAACGTTGGCTATCACTTTGCCATTTCTTAATATTTCTTCATCAAACTTTCAAATTATTGTTGCTTATGACAACACGATGGTGATGTCAAATTCTTTAGGTCAATGTCACATTTGATGCCCCTTTTTGTACTTGGATTTTACTCTGACAAAATGTTTGTTACTTTGTGAATAAATTTACCGGTATTTATTTCGTCTGGGCCTCACGCTACGGCTTGCTGATTTTTTGGTCTGAATATTATAAAACTGAGATTGGAAACCAGTCTCAAATTTCAATTGCCATTTCAGTCAATCAGATGCTTGAGATCCGAGACTGGTTTCGAATATCAGTTTAATAATATTGGAGCCTGATCTATCTCGTGACAACTACCCATCTGATTTACAAAAGGGTTGTGGCATTGTACGTTTTAAAGCGATCAGGTGCCAAAAGAAAACATTAGCGTTACTTTTTTGTAATAATCCTAGTATATAATATCATTTCACACACTTTTTCCACTTGCATAATGGTGAACACATGTGCAAATTCACAAACATGTTACTATATATGCTATTTGTTTATTTAAAACGTAAACGGGCTATTTACCCACAATTTATAACATCGGGGAGTTTGGATTAATCAGGTAAATTTCTTTTTGATCATGTTTTTCTCTCTTTTTTAAGTTACAAAGGATGCCTTTGTAAGGTTTAGGGGTTAATTGTACTAGTAGAAAGACGAAGCATCAAAAACATAATGCTTGTGGTATAACTTTATTTTGCCCGTGTTTAATTTTCGCGAATTTAGTAGGGAATGCGCGCGAATTCAAATTCTAGCAAATTGTAAACATTTGAAAGCATGTTAGATGAACAATTTAACTGTGCAAATACAAGCCTAAATTTAATGTGTGCATACCGCGCGGAAATAAGTCCCCGCAAAATTAAGTGGTATCACGGTATATCTGATCTGGCACGAACCTTAATTTTATGCGAAGAAAAAGCGTACCTTAACGTAACCAGATAATACATCCATGAACGGTTTGGGAGCGGGCGGTTGGGGTAAAATCCCCCATTGAACTACCCCAGCATAAATCACGGTGGTTGTCAATTTTAGTTTAGAAACTTAAAATGAAATAAAAAGTAAAACCAATTGAGGGTGCTGGGTTTTGGGGTTTAGCATATTGTTACTTAAGATGGTAAACTCCTAAGTTTTGCACGTTGTTTTCATATTTTATTTTTAAAAGAAATATTTTACATTAATATAACAAAATATTGATAACATAAATCAGCAAAATAAAGTACACCCAATAGCAAACGCAATTTGAGCAGTATACTATGCAGTAATAAAGTTTTGGAGAATGATTTTTCGGCGTAGCTGTCTAAGCTCACTTTTGACCTAATTTATTAACCAATGAAGTTTGTAAATAACACTCGTATAATATTATTATGCAGCGGGAAAATTAAATAAACTAATTCGATTGGTAGCTATTTCCACCAGAGAGGCATTTAGCAGGTTGAAGAGGTATCTAGTGGGATTTTTAAACAATTAGTTTACACTGTTTAAAACGATTATTGCTGTGACGTTAAGATCTTTGCTATTCTCTTGTGTTGAAAGATGTTGAAATGAGGCTCACTACAGTACTCGTCATTGGCTAGGATTATTTGTCAACAACAATACAGTCACTCTTTTATATCAACCTATACAAAATGAAAGTGAAAGTAAGTGGAAATGGCTTAAAGAAAACGAGGTTACACTCTCACTGTAAAGCTTAACATTTAAGTAATAAAATCTGCGAGCTTGAATTATTGTAATATTTGTGAGTTTTTAGTAAATGGAAATTTATTCCAGCTCTTTCAGTAATTAAAATGTTTACCCGTCTCTAAATCGGGCAGCTGTATATAATATGCTACGCGATGTAAACAATGAATTCGCTATGAAAGTCTTGAAGTCTTCACTTAATATATTTTATTCTTTCAGCAATTAATATATCATCTGATACATTATGTTTTAAGAATAAACAAAACCAAGGCCTTTTACAATACTTTTCTTATATAAAACTCATTCTTTATCGCGACTGAGGATTTTACAATGTGTTTACTTGTCTCAAATATGGCAACTACGTGTAATATGTTACGCGAAAAAACTTCGATTCCGCTACTAAAGCGATTGCAACATGTTAGCGTAACGGTTTTCAGTAGATGATTTTTATAAAATTGCAATTAAAGCATACAGCTTTCACAGAGTAGAAAGTCACAGAGTAGAAAATTGTGGTATAGTGTAGAATTGTTTCATATTCCTAGGAAATTATCTTCAAGTTTTGTAGAAAACACTTATAATATAACTCTTTATTAATGTTTATTGCTCACAATAAGTCTTAAGATCTTTACTGTATTTCTTATTATCTTGGTAATTATTACACCCTCTCCTAACTTGTTTTTTATGTTTAAGGTATTAATAAAGCAAACACCTTGTACTGTGAACGTTTAATGTTACAAAATTTGCGTCTATCATTCGTCCGTCTATCGTGTATCGTGCGTTCGACTAACGTTTATCGTGAGTCCGTCTAACGTGTATCGTGCGTCCGTATATCGTTTATCGTGCATCGTGCGTCTTTTAATTTACAGCGCAACGTGAATAAATTTCTCGCATATGCAAATTTATATTATTTAATTTCAACCATTTAATTGAAATTTTGATAGCATTTTCAAATTTTTAGAAATCTCGTACACAAATTATATGAATCGGCAGTATCTTGTATAGTGCGTTTATCGTTTATAGTGCGTCCGTCTTTCGTGTATCGTGCGTCCGTATATCGTGTATCGTACGTCCGTATATCGTGTATCGTGCGTTTCGTTTTTAACCTTAAACGTTCACAGTACTGTAAAATCCTTTTTTTTCGTAATTATTAGATTCACATTTATAAACAAAATTAAAATATATTTATCTGTTCCTTAATTTGTGTGGGATGCAATTTTACATTCAAAGTAATTTTAATAAAAAGTCACTGTGAAGGATTCACAATAAAATTATTTTATTTACACGTAAATCAATATGAAGTGAATAATACCAGCTACAAACTGCATCATTGCATACATGTATACAATCTACGCCGTTTATCTTTTTTAAAGATATTTCTTGTTTAAAATAAGATTTCATAAAAGTTTCAAGTTTGATTATAAATTTTAGCGACGCTGGAATTGCATTCTAAATCTTCATTCCATATTAATTTAATTTTGTATCTGTTTTCAGAACAACTAAACTTTAAACCATTTACTCAATATATACACCTTTTAGTGTGTCTAACCAGTGTACGAGATCGTAGATCCACATCCGCGGGCACATCCGTGTCATCTGATTAATAGCTGCACTAGTCACATCTTGGTCCATTGTGTACACACCGGTCACGTGATCATTACATCGACCTGTGTACTTTCGCTCAAAGTACACTGGGATTGGGACTAGTTAACTTGATGACGTGACCGCTATTTATAGAATGCCTCTAGATCCGCTCACAGGTACTTGAAACAAACTATTTTTAATGTTCTATATGGGCTATATACTATAATAAGACTAAAGGTAAACAATGGCTGCTATTCATGTCCATACAATTTGCTGAGCACAATTTTAATTCCACAGAATGTGCCATCAAAAACAAAGTTTTTCACATAGATCATGTATCATTCTTATAGGAAATATCATCCAAAGTCTTCCTATTGTGCTCAGCAAATTGTATGGACATGCATAGCAGCCATTGTTTACCTTTAGTCTTATTATTATATATAGCCCATATAGAACATTAAAAATAGTTTGTTTCAAGTACCTGTGGATCCGCTCTTACATACAGATATAAGACAGTGTTCAAAAGTCACATTAGACTTAAAATAAGGGATATACAACTCAATATTACGGGTTATCTGATGCGTTTCTAAACTAAATCGACAAAAAATACCATATTTATTCATTTGTCTACGGTGAATTGACGTAACTACATTGCGGACTGTAAACTCCGCGTAATAAGACAAAAATCCTGAATAGGATTGTTATGCGTTCTTATGATAGAGGTCTATGTTAGCTTGATGACGTGACCGCTATTTATAGAATGATCTTGGTCAGAAATAACCTAAATGAATCTAAAAGCGAACAGTGTAGATCTCCTGATCAGAAGGCACAAATGTGCCGGCTGATCTGGATCTACACTGTTCGCCACCGCATTAAAGGTAGATCTATGAAGTAAATGTTTAAATTGATTTGGTAACGTAAGTTGTAATGTTTAATGTTATACATGTATGTATTAAATATTGAAACATGCATACTAGGAATAGCAACATTCAGAAATCACAGCCTCCCCACACAGCCAAACAGGCCGGAGGAAAAAAAGCCTGTGTTTAAAAAACTATCAATTTCAAATAAAAGAAACCACTAAAAGAGAATCCGAGGGTTAACCGCCTTGGAACGTATCAATTCCATTCTCAGTTTTATAACCATGCACACAGCTTAATTCTTATTAATAGTATTTAAAGCGATCAGTTATTGGTAAATAATCCTTATTCAATTCATAAATTTGCTTGTTCTGGGAATATCAGTTACGCAAATTTATTTGGGAATTTGAACCCCTTATCTAATATTCATTTGATCATACACCCCAGGAAACTCATCAAGAATTTATAACTGGGGTAACATAAGCATCATTAAACATTTCAGTCATTTCAGAAGTGAGATAAATTGAAATGAAATGTTCGAGACATAGTTAAAACTGGGGTAACATAAGCATCATTAAACATTTCAGTCATTTCAGAAGTGAGAAAAATTGAAATGAAATGTTCGAGACATAGATAAAACTGGGGTAACATAAGCATCATTAAACATTTCAGTCATTTCAGAAGTGAGATAAATTGAAATGAAATGTTCGAGACATAGTTAAAACTGGGGTAACATAAGCATCATTAAACATTTCAGTCATTTCAGAAGTGAGATAAATTGAAATGAAATGTTCGAGACATAGTTAAAACTGGGGTAACATAAGCATCATTAAACATTTCAGTCATTTCAGAAGTGAGATAAATTGAAATGAAATGTTCGAGACATAGTTAAAACTGGGGTAACATAAGCATCATTAAACATTTCAGTCATTTCAGAAGTGAGATATATTGAAATGAAATGTTCGAGACATAGTTAAATTTAACAGTTCAGAAGTGAGATATTTTGAAATGATATGTTCGAGACATAGTTTCAGAAGTGAGATATTTTGAAATGAAATGTTCGAGACAATGTTTCAGAAGTGAGATATTTTGAAATGAAATGTTCGAGGCATAGTTTATTTTAACAGTGGATTGCAAACAAAAGCATCTGACATCTCACGAGTTTTATTGTTTGAAGTTGTGATAGAATTATAGAAACATTGAGGGGAATAGAGCGTTTTAATCTTAACTCGACCTATAAGCATGCGGATTGATTTTGTAGGGATGGATGCTTTGTTTTTAAGTAACACATTTTTGTTTATATTCTGTTATTTTCATTATTATTAACATTTTTGGAAAAACAATGTAAGGTTGAATATCGGTATACCAGTCATACAGAGGTCGGTCATTGACAAATGGTTAAAAACTAGAAATATTGTTTTCAAGTGCCACATCGAAAATGTTTGTCTCCCCATTAAACAGCATCATTGTTGGGGGAATTTAGGAAGACAATTATTGAAAGCAAGGCCTCAATCATTGAGATTTATTTTGAGTACAAGGGGACATAACTGTTGACAACTGTTGTGAAAAAGATTTAAACGCCTGCACTTAATAAAACTGCTCGTTAAAAGTGATTGGGGTTTACCCCATAACCCCCGAAGAGCTTCTTTGTTTGCTGAAGTTTTGATATAAAATAAAAATGAAAAATTAAAAAATTCCACCCCTTTATATAAGTTTAGAGATTGAAACCATTTAAGATGTGGGAAAGTCCTCGTAATCTAATTCGAGCGAAATTTAACTTTATAACAGCTTTTATTGTAAGACAAATACAACTGCGCGAAATTATGCCCGCGCGAAAATCTCATTTGCGAGAATTGCGCGAAAGTTCGTCCCGCGATATTAAATGATGCAACAGCATTTAAGGTGGTCAGACGGCGTTGTATTATTGACAGCAGAAGCAGTAGCATCAGAAAAAAGAAAGCATCCAAATATTTTTCAGCAACAGCAGCACCAAAGTTACAATACTAGCACCAACAAGAATTAAATCAATCCAAGGCGCAAACAAAAAGTGTCATGTTATACAAGGTCGTCGCTGTAATAACAGGTAATTAAATGACATTTTATTACAATAAATGAGAGAGAGAGAGAGAGAGAGAGAGAGAGAGAGAGAGAGAGAGAGAGAGAGAGAGAGAGAAAATAAGAGAGAGAGAGAGAGAGAGAGAGAGAGAGAGAGAGGGGGGGGGTGAGAGGATGAGCGGGAGAGTATGTGAGAAGAGAAGAGAGTTGTTGAGAAGTGGGTTCATGAACCAGAACTGTCAACTAGGGGTCACAAAAGGATAAAAGGACGTGTCAATTCAAAAACTGGTTGTCATAGGGTCTACACTGTTCGCTTTTCAATTCATTATTTATGACCAAGACACACAAATGAAGATTAGACTCACGGGTGCGGCTGCTTAACTGGATCTACACTGATGATGTAGATGTGACCCTGCGGTGTAAGTAAATGGTATTGGTTTTTATTTAAGAAAACAACCAGTCAGATTAAAAAGACATTTAATAATTGATTCAAAGACAAAGCAGTTCTTTTTAAAACCTTTCTTGACATAGGTAAGAAACGAAACATTGTAAACAGATACAACTAATGACCAATTAGGACTTAAGGTGAGTGTATTGAAGATTTCAGCGCTAAAATAATAATAAAAATATCAGGAGTTATTTCAGCAATAACCCAAGTTATTTGGCCAGATTCGGATTATGTAAACAAAATCATCATCATTTAAAATATCACTGTTATAAAAAAATCAAATTAACCTTCCCTTGAATTTGAACCAAGACCGCAAGATATATGAGCTTTCGCTCTAGCCAACTGAGCTATCACGGACTCATGTATAAATCTAATATAATCTAGACGTAACTAGTGTTTTAATTTTCCCTCGAATCAGAAAATTCTACAGAATTGAAATGTAATATTTTTTATTTTTAACCCCGCACCCCCCCCCCCCCCCCCAAATAATTCATTTATTTAGAAATAATAAATAATGACTACGTCAAAACACCAGGAGGAAATAGAAATATTCAATTCAAACTTATTGAAAAGTGTTATTATTTTTATTAAGTAAACACTGAAACTTTCTATTATACTAAGATCTCTTAGTACTTCTTTTCGTTTTCGTTCTTCAAGTAGAGCGGGTCAGTAGCTCAGTGGTTAGCGCTTCTGCCTCTGAGTTCAGGGATCGCTGGTTCGAATCCCCGTTACTCCAAAATTGAAAATAGAAATGTTCCTTGTGTTTTGATGGAATGAGTAGCGAGAGTAGAGGAAAGAGAGAGAGAGGGGGGGAGAGAGAGAGAGTGCAGAAGATAAGAAGGGAGTGTTTGTTGTTGAGACGATGAGACAGAGAGGGCGAGTGTGGGTGAGGAGAGAGTGAGTATGGGTGATGGGAGAGATTGCAGAGTGTCAATAAGAAGAGGCAGTGAGAGAGTGTGGATGAGAAGAGGAGAAAGACAGAGAAAGAGTGGATGATGAGAGAGAATGTGGCTGAGAAGAAGAGAGAGTGTAGTTGAGAAAAAAAGAGGGGGGGGGGTGTGGATGAGAAGAGGAGAGAGAAAGCGTGGCAGAGAAGAGGAGAGATAGTTTGTGTATGAGAAGAGGAGAAGAAGTGCGGAAAAAGAGGAGTGAGAGAGTGTGGATGAGAAGAGGAGAAGGATTTGTGGATGGGAAGAGGAGAGAGAGAATTAGACAGTGTGTAGTAAAAAGGGGCTGAGAGAGTGTGGAAGAGATAAGGAGTGAGATATTGTGGATGTGAAGAGGGGTGAGAAAGTGTGGATGAGAGAGTAAGAGAGCGTGGGTGAAACGAGGAGATAATGTGTGGGATAGAAGATGTTAGAGAGTGATTTATTGTGAGAGTGTGGGATGGAAGAGAGGAGGAGAGAGAGAGAGAAAGAGAGAGTCGGGTGAGAAGAGTTAAGTGTGTTAGTGACAAGAGGACAGAGAGTGAGTGTGTGTTGGTGAGAAGAGGAGAGAGATAAGAGTGTGGACTAGAAGAGAAGAGGAGAGAGTGTGGAGGAGATAAGGAGTGAGATAGTGTGGATGTGAAGAGGGGTGAGAAAGTGTGGGTGAGAGAGTAAGAGAGCGTGGGTGAAACGAGGAGAGATAATGTGTGGGATAGAAGATGTTAGAGAGTGATATATTGTGAGAGTGTGGAATGGAAGAGAGGAGGAGAAAAAGAGAGAGTCGGATGAGAACAGGTAAGTGTGTTAGTAACAAGAGGACAGAGAGTGACTGTGTGTTGGTGAGAAGAGGAGAGAGATAAGAGTGTGGATTAGAAGAGAAGAGAAGAAAAGAGAGTGTGTGTGGGTGAGGAGAGGAGAGAGATAAGAGTGTGGATTAGAAGAGAAGAGAAGAAGAGTGCGGGTGAGAAGAGGAGAGAGAGAAGAGTGTTGGTGAGAAGAGGAGAGAGAGTTGGTGACATTTTAGAGGAGTGAAAAAAATGTTGGTGAGAAGAGGAGAGGAGAGAGAGAGAGAGAGAGAGAGAGAGAGAGAGAGAGAGAGAGAGAGAGAGAGAGAGAGAGAGAGAGAGAGAGAGAGAGAGAGAGAGAAAGAGAGAGTAAAAAAAGGTATCCTTGATCTATATTATTTTTACATTTTAATTGTCAGACATACTTCGTTTGAAAAAAAAATTACAATCGTATATTATTTTTTAATAACTATATGGTGATTTTGTAAGTTATACATTTTGACAATAAAATGCTTTCTTTTACCGCAAAATGTAAAAATAAGTGATGTCTTATGTTCCTCTTAACTCACTTCTGGGAAGATATTCCTTTTACCGTGACACGCTCTTAATTTGATGTAAGGACAGTAAACACTCCAAGCGTCTCTTAATAAATAACCTATGTTTATTGCAGCGATGGAATTTGTTATACGTGGTATTGGTGCAACGGCGCCCATGTGGGTTGTTCCAGAAGAGGGTTTTACCGGACAGCTGGACTTTTCAGTCAACAACTCAACCTGTATAGTGACGCAAGTTTATGCACTTAGTGGGGATACAACGGAAGTAATGTACAGGTAGGTATATTTAAGTGGGAAGGGTACAGTTTCGCACTTTGGTCCCCGTGGATTTTTTAAATATTTGGGGTACCCTTGAATTTAATGCATTAAAATCATTGTTTAAATTTAAAATGTGAGATTCTTTTATAATTATGTATAGTTTGTGCAATAAGAAATCTGATCATGGTGGCTAAAATGCATGGATGGTAGCTTTGTATGTTCTGAGTTGAATAGTAACCGGATGAAAACACAGTCTGCTCGGTTGAATCTGAGAATAATTTGACGGTGAGGTATTTCAATGACAAATGCTGAAAAATCAAGCTGGATGGGAGACACTTTCCATCTGCTTGGGGAATTGGGCACAGATAAAATATTAACAGGAAAGGGGTTTTATTTCAAAAGTTCGTGCAGGAAATATTTTGCAGGCTTTCAAATATGTAGGATTTTAGCCAAATTTGCACTGGAAAAACAGGGGTATGGGTGAGCTTATATGTCTTATTAAATCCTGAAGGATATTTACTGTAGACCAGTTGCTTGTTGTTTGCATGAAGCCACCCCCCTCCAACACAGAAAATACAACAACACAATTTTAGCAGTAGGGTCTACAAAATTTGTATTTTCAGTAAAATAGAGTTCGCGCGCAGTCACAGACTCTGAAAGCCGCCTCGGTACCCTGCGCCCTTTATTTGACTGTTTCACTGCGCATGTCTGTACTTCATCTGACAAGCAGACATTCTATAAATAGCGGTCACGTCATCAGGCTAACATTGACCTCTATCATAAGAACGCTTAACAATCCTAACCAGGATTTTTGTCTTCATACGCGGAGTTAACAGTCCGCAATGTAGTTACGTGAAATAACCGTAGACACATGAATAAATATGGTATTTTTGTCGATTTAGTTTAGAAACGTATCAAATAACCCGTAATATTGAGTTGTATATCCCTTATTTTAAGTCTAATGTGACTTTTGAACACTATCTTATGTCTGTATGTAAGAGCGGTATCTAGAGGCATTCTATAAATAGCTGTCACGCCATCAAACTAACTAGTCCCAATCCCAGTATACTTTGAGCGAAGGTACACAGGTCAATGTGATGATCACGTGACCGGTGTGTACACAATGGACAAGCAGACAGTAGTTAACCAATTTTTTCTGGCGGCTATAGTCGCCTGAGATTTCAGTTACCTTTCCGCGAGGTTTAAAATAGGCGGTATTCCCCACGCTTACAAGTAAAGTAAATTCTGCTGGAGATTAACAACATTACACCAGTTAGTGTTAGATTTAAAAATACAACGAACTCAACGAGTCATATTACAAGCTGCGTGTTTACCATTATCTTAAAAGGGTTGCTGATAGCAACTTCACTGTCGGTCACTGATTTATCGCCTTACATATGTTTGGAATGACTACTATACTGAGATATTTTAAACCTTCGATTTGCACAATGTTTGCCATATGATGTCGTTCAGTGCGCTGTTTACACCTACTAGTTGCTGGTTTAATAAAGTATGAGCTGTGCCTCTTCTTTTGTTTATCACAAATTATGTATATTTAATTTTTATACATGTCATGTTTTATCAGGAATTATTGTGGCCTAGTTGATAAGACGCTGGAGAGAAAATTTTACAATAGAAACAGAAAGCAAGTGTGACTTCATCCAGCAGCCAGAGACCTTTAGTTTTTGGTTTACAACAGTCGTTTATTTTTTGATAACGACGGAGAAAAATTCTATATATTTTATGCGCACAGGAAGCTGTGTTTTGAGGAATCTGAATATATAATGACTCATTTCGTTAAGCATACGACTTTGTATTGGAAAACATAGGGAAAAAAGAAAACTGTTTTCGAGGCCAACTGACGTCATTCCATGTAATGACTTATTAAGTTTCGCAGACGACTTTGCATATAAAAACAAATATAAAATATTAATTATTTTTGAATACTTGTCAAACAGTACTTTACGACATAGAAACCCTATACTTTTTTAAATGAAAGGGAAATGGTGTTTACTTTATGGCGAATCACACCATATATCCACAGTCGTCAGCCTAAACTCAGGTGCTACATGAATAGGTTGATCTATCGACATTTTAAGGGCTTACTCTTTTCGCCATTTCACTGTCATCGATAAAAAAGATAATACCAAATTCTCTCAAACGGCAAAATGCAGTCCAACAAAACTGTGCACTAATCATTTTATTAATAAAAATTATTTTACTAATATTTTATTAAGTTTACATTGTATTTTACATGCGATGTGAAAAGTAAGAACTGTAAAGAATAATCGCTAGACCTAAAACCTCCTTAAAATTCAATGACAGTCCGATGACTAAAAAGGTGAAATATGCATATCAGGAATTGCCTCATTCAGAAAAAAACAGCCTCCCCATACATAAGAAGAAGAGAGAGGGAGAGAGCATGGTTAATGAAATGATCAGTTTAAAAAAAGACACCACAAACAATTAACAAAACTGAGAACCCGAGGGGTAACAGAATTGGAACGATCAGTGGCAAATCAAATTGTCATTGGGGGTTCTAAGGTGCACCAACCTCACACTTGCCCCTATCAGGTTCTCCTATCACAAAACAAGTACAAGTCGTCTTGGTGAAATAACCCACCCATCAGCTCAACAATGTTGCATGCAAAAGCACACAAACATATAAAACATATTAAGAAGCTTATAGCATTGCAAAGCCAAAGGGCGGTACTCAATGACCTTACCGAGACTGCAGAGCTCCTGGAGTAAAATCAGTAAGAACACGATGACATGGATAGAAGAAACAAATCGAGCTTCTAGGTTCTTTTAAGAAAAGATTTCCCCATAAACCTTCATAAACTCTTACCCTCCCACCGTCGTGCAACCAAAGAGGTAAGCATAATGATCAACTGTAGATGGGTTAATCACCAGGCCTGCAGAGCGCTGTAAAATATTATGATGGTAACCTTTCTTTTTAAATTTACAGATGGTTTTTACGAATAACCGGGAGACAGGTAAATGACGAAAGGTGAAAGCCCCAAGACCTTTTGTTTAACTTAAGTTTAATCGATCCTTATCTTTTGAATAACGATTACTTCTAATCTGGATTATTTACATGTTGGTTCCTTTAAAATTATAAAGTTGTAAATTATAATCAAATATGTATTAATGTATGATATGCATAAGCATTAAATTAGCTTCGTTTTAGTGTACATTCTCAAAACCCAAATGGAGGATTTTCTATAATTGATTCGGTGGTCGCTGGTACCTATACACTCAAGTGTGATCCTGCAAAATTGCTGGCTTCTTCGGCAACTTCATACACGGTCGTACTCAGGTAGGTTACTACTTTGTCTTTTCTTGGTCGGTTTTGTTAACCCTTGTTTTACCGATCAATAACCATTGTCAGGTAGATAAATACATCAACGTGGATTGCTCTTTGCAGATATACAATTCTCTTTCAAAACACCATTGAAACAAACCTCAAATTTGTCAGACCTTACAGTGTTAGTCTGTGGAAAATGATTTAGTGGTCTCTGGCCTAAACGCTCTATTAACAACCCCATGAAACAGGTTGTATTACAACGTTTATTGTCCGTTAAAATCCAGAAGGGCCCATCAGCAATTAAACAAAGATGGCTGGAGACTCCCTCTGGGTTTCATTAGACGAATTATCTTAACATTTATTTGGTTATCTAAAATGAAGCCTATCTATGTCATTTTTCTTCATTATTTACTTTTAGAGCTACAAACATCGGTGTAAGTGCGGACAGAAGTATAACCATACACGTGACACGTCCTCCAGTCACAAATTTCAATGCTCCAGTCTTTAGCGGGACGCCGAATCAACTAATTGTCTGCCGGGATAAAATTGACTGCCGTGACGACATCAGTGGGTGTTTAAACATATTTGAGATATGTATTAGCAGATATAATTGATGTTTTTTTTTTTTCAAAAATATTAAACTCATTGATTTCAAGTTTAAATAGATTTAAATATTATTCACTATCCCTTCATGGATGAACTAAATGTTGAAAAACAAAATATTATTGTTAACACTGGGTTATGGTAATAAAGCTATGATTTCTTTTTAATCATGAAACGCTAGTATCAATTACTTTTATATGTCGTTTTGCCAAATCAGACGGTCATCAGAATGTTGTCTATTACACTGTTTATTATAAAAAAAGCAAGACTTTTGTGAAATTTAAGCACTTAAACATCAAAACTAGGAATTTTCATTTAAGAAGAAGCCCATCATGGCTCATTGTTTGTTAGTTGTTTGTGGTGTCTTTTTTTAGATGTACCATTTCAGAAATAATGCAGCAGTGTTGTCTCTGTTTTCCTCCCTGACTGTCTTTGGAGCCAGCGTATTCTGAATGTGACTGTTCCTGATATGTATGGTTCACTTTTGCTCAATTAAAAACTATCGTATTCTATTGTTCCAGGTGGACCGTTTGTACTGTTTGAAGTGACCGTTACAGATGCAGATAACGACTCTGTCACAATATCTTTACCTGACGCAGGTAAGCATATCAGAATCGATTATGCTTAAAAAATCACAGTGTTTCAAAAATGCTTAATATGGTTTTGCGTTGTTTGTGCCGAGTGGCGGCTAAAATAATGTCACCAAGTACATTCGATCATTGAATTAGTTATTATTGTTATTAGTTATGTCCTTATTGCGATACTTTAAAATTATGTCAATTGTACTTCTATAATTGCTTTTGTTTAAATATTTCGGCCAGTTTATAAATGGGTGGTTGCAATATCCCAGCTAATATGGATTCGGATAATGTTCAACCACCCAAAGGATATACTTCCTGCATTTAAAATTTTGCCTCAGGCGTTGTCTTTGATATGCAGGATCTATATTCTCAGACACCCTGTCAAAATTTTATTTTGCTTAGTTCCGCCCATTGTGTTCTCGTTTAGGGCAAACCCATTATGGGGACCATACACCGCTGAACATGGAATAGTATTTATCTGAAAATACCGCATTGAAAGTTCTATGTTCACCGCCATATGCGTACCATCGTTTGGGATGGATCGAAATTGTACTATTTATATGTGTAAATATCGAGTTGCGCTCAACCCGGGGATAGGCGGAGTGGGCAGTAATATGCATTTCCAATTACTGTCCATGAACAGGCTCAATCAAACCGAACCTGCAATATTTTCATATTTTTCATGTTTGGTAGCTTTCAAACTCCCCTTTTAATCTATTTTAAAGGCCTTTACATGCAGATTATAATATAACAATACTGAAATAGCTTTTGAGTTCGGACAAGTATTAAGAAAGTATCCGAATGCTCTATTGAAGCAGCCTTTGTAAAAGTTTAGAACGTCATAACCTCTTTAATTATAAATTCATAGTTATTTTTTTGATTTGTTGCAAGTTCGAGGGTATATTTCAGCTGATATCTAAAGACTTTCTAATGCAAACAGTTTTGCACGATTTAGTCTATTTGAAGGTACGAGTACTCTTGTCTTTTGAAATAAAGGTTTAAAGAATAAAAAGTTTAAGTGAACTGAAAAGCTCTTTGAAAAACGTAATAATTTGTATAACATTTTGCTCTCTTTTTAAATATTTATGGAAACATAATACAAAGAAATAATAATAGGAACGAAGCAGGTTCACGAAAGCCTATTATTGGCCTAAACATTAAACATTATAAGTGTTGTTACATACATCAAATTATAAAGCCTTTGAAAGCGTAAATGGTTATACTTTAGATATCTTATTGTTTTATATCGACCACTGTTAAATCCGTTGAATAATGGGCATATAACATTGCTCAAAAAGAAGAAAATATGAAGTACTTCATATTTTTGTCCAATTTTCAGAGCACAGTTTAGGGGATTTCAATATGGATTCACTTCTCGATCAAAACTAAATTTTGACCATGAATTCCACATGCGTTAATACAAATAAAATTCTTTAAATTTGTTTTGGTCGAGGCCTGTGTCCAATATGAATATCAAAAAAAATATGCTGAGCATTTAACATAAATTGCTTATTTGCATCATTTTCAAATTTCCGAACACATCTGACATACTTAATTTTTCATTTTGGTTAATGAGTTTGTCTTCACATCTTATTCGCCCAGGAAATAACTATTTTAGATTATAAACTGCACACTTTTTGTGATGTAAATGCAATTTGAAAATTTTAGAAAATATTATTCTACTTTTGAGACTTCGGTTATCAACTCCATTATGCATGTATCTGAATGAAGATTTTAATTTTTTATAACGTCAGTTTGTATTTTCAGACCCAGAAATATTTACCGCAGAAAATACTAAAATAAAAGTACTGGGATCGTTGGAAAACCTTCCAATCCATTATGAACTGAAACTTATTGCAACAGACAATGGAGCACCAAAGAAGAGCAGCTCAGTGACCGTTATTCTAATTCTAGGCTACGGTGAGCGTTATTTTCAGTGACCGTTACTCTAATCCTAGGCTACGGTGACCGTTATTTTCAGTGACCGTTACTCTAATCCTCGGCTACGGTGAGCGTTATTTTCAGTGACCGTTACTCTAACCCTAGGCTACGGTGAGCGTTATTTTCAGTGACCGTTACTCTAATCCTTTGCTATGATGAGAGTTTTTTTTTCAATGAGCGTTACTCTAATCCTATGCTAAAATAAGATGTTACTCTAATCCTAGGCTACGGTGACCGTTATTTTCAGTGACCGTTATTCTAATCCTAGGCTACGGTGACCGTTATTTTCAGTGACCGTTACTCTAATCCTTGGCTACGGTGAGCGTTATTTTCAGTGAGCGTTACTCTAATCCTTGGCTATGGTGAACGTTATTATCAGCGAGCGTTACTCTAATCCTATGCTACGATGAGCGTTATTTTCAATGACCGTTACTCTAATCCTAGGCTACGGTGGGCGTAATTTTCAGTGACCATTACTCTAATCCTAGGCTTCGTTGAGCGTTATTTTCAGTGACCGTTACTCTAACCCTTGGCTACGGTAAGCGTTTTTTTCAGTGACCGTAACTATAATCCTAGGCTATGATGAGCGTTATTTTCAGTGAGCGTTACTCTAATCCTAGGCTTCGTTAAGCTTTATTTTCGGTGAGCGTTACTCTAATCCTAGGCTTCGTTGAGCGTTATTTTCAGTGAACTTTACTCTTATTCTTGGCTACGGTGAGCTTTATTTTCAGTGATCGTTACTCTAACCCTTGGCTACGGTGAGCGTTATTTTCAGTGAGCGTTACTCTAATCCTAGGCTTCGTTAAGCTTTATTTTCGGTGAGCGTTACTCTAATCCAAGGCTTCGCTGAGCGTTATTTTCAGTGACCGTTACTCTAATCCTAGGCTACGGTGAGCGTTATTTTCAGTGATCGTTACTCTAATCCTATGCTAGCGTGAGCGTGTTTTTCAGTGACCGTTACTCTTATTCTTGGCTAAGGTGAGCGTTATTTTCAGTGACCGTTACTCTAATCCAAGGCTTCGGTGAGCGTTATTTTCAGTGACCGTTACTCTTATTCTTGGCTACGGTGAGCGTTATTTTCAGTGACCGTTACTCTAATCCTAGGCTACTTCGAGCGTTTTTTTCAGTGACCGTTACTCTATTTTTTTCTTGGCTACGGTGAGCGTTATTTTCAGTGACCGTTACTATAATCCTAGGCTTCGGTGAGCGATATTTTCAGTGACCGTTACTCTTATCCTAGGCTACGGTGAGCGTTATTTTCAGTGACCGTTACTCCAATCGTAGGCTACGGTGAGCGTTATTTTCAGCGACCGTTACTCTAATCGTAGGCAACGGTTAGCGTTATTTTCAGTGACCGTTACTCTAATACTAGACTACGGTGAGCGTTATTTTCAGTGACCGTTACTCTAATCCTTTGCTACGGTGAGCGTTATTTTCAGTGACCGTTACTCAAATCCTAGGCTACGGTGAGCGTTATATTCAGTGACCATTTCTCTAATCCTTTGCTACGGTGAGCGTTATTTTCAGTGACCGTTACTCTAACCCTTGGCTACGGTGAGCGTTATTTTCAGTGACCATTACTCTAATCCTTGGCTATGGTGAACGTTATTTTTAAGTGACCGTTACTTTAATCCTATGCTACGATGAGCGTTATTTTCAGTGACCGTTACTCTATTACTAGGCTACGGTGAGCGTTATTTTCAGCGAGCGTTACTCTAATCCTATGCTACGATGAGCGTTATTTTCAGTGACCGTTACTCTAATCCTAGGCTACGGTGAGCGTTATTTTCAGTGAGCGTTACTCTAATCCTAGGCGTCGTTGAGCGTTTTTTTCAGTGACCGTTACTCTTATTCTTGGCTACGGTGAGCGTTATTCTAATCCTAGGCTACGGTGAGCTTTATTTTCAGTGACCTTAATTCTCATCCTTGGCTACGGTGAGCGTTATTTTCAGTGACCGTTACTCTAATCCTAGGCTACGTTGAGCGTTATTTTCAGTGACCGTTATTCTAATCCTTTGCTACGGTGAGCGTTATTTTCAGTGACCGTTACTTTAATCCTAGGCTACGGTGAGCGTTATTTTCAGTGACCGTTTCTCTAACCCTTGGCTACGGTGAGCGTTATTTTCAGTGACCGTTACTCTATTCCTAGGCTACGGTGAGCGTTATTTTCAGTGACCGTTACTCTAATCCTTGGCTATGGTGAACGTTATTTTCAGTGACCGTTACTCTAATCCTATGCTACGATGAGCTTTATTTTCAGTGACCGTTACCTTATTCTTAGGCTTTGGTGAGCGTTATTTTCAGCGAGCGTTACTCTAATCCTTTGCTACATTGAGCGTTATTTTCAGTGACCGTTACTCTAATCCTAGGCTAAGGTGAGCGTTATTTTCAGTGACCGTTACTCTAATCCTTTGCTACGGTGAGCGTTATTTACAGTGACCGTTACTCTAATCCTAGGCTACGGTGAGCGTTATTTTCAGTGACCGTTACTCTAATCCTTGGCTACTGTGAGCGTTATTTTCAGTGACCGTTACTCTAATCTTAGGCTACGGTGAGCGTTATTTTCAGTGACCGTTACTCTAATCCTTTGCTACTGTGAGCGTTATTTTCAGTGACCGTTACTCTAATCTTAGGCTACGGTGAGCGTTATTTTCAGTGACCGTTACTCTAATCCTTTGCTACGGTGAGCGTTAATTTCAGTGACCGTTACTCTAATCCTAGGCTACGGTGAGCGTTATTTTCAGTGACCGTTACTTTAATCCTTGGCTACGGAGAGCTGCCTAAGTTTCACAGTTCAAGCCCTTGCTACCAGAAAAAGAATAGCCTTAGACGCTGAAGCCTCCTCACGACTTAAGTTTAAAGTTATTTTCAGTGACCGTTACTCTATACCTAGACTACGGTGAGCGTTATTTTCAGTGACCGTTACTCTAATCCTTGGCTATGGTGAACGTTATTTTCAGTGACCGTTACTCTAATCCTATGCTACGATGAGCTTTATTTTCAGTGACCGTTACCTTATTCTTAGGCTTTGGTGAGCGTTATTTTCAGCGAGCGTTACTCTAATCATTTGCTACGATGAGCGTTATTTTCAGTGACCGTTACTCTAATCCTATGCTACGATGAGCGTTATTTTCAGTGAGCGTTACTCAAATCCTAGGCTTCGTTTAGCGTTATTTTCAGTGAACTTTACTCTTATTCTTGGCTACGGTGAGCGTTATTTTCAGTGACCGTTACTCTAATCCTAGGCTTCGGTGAGCGTTATTTTCAGTGAGATTTACTCTAATCCTAGGCTACGGTGAACGTTATTTTCAGTATCCTTTATTTTCATACTTGGCTACGTGAGCGTTATTTTCAGTGACCGTTACTCTAATCCTAGGCTACGTTGAGCGTTATTTTCAGTGACCGTTACTCTAATTCTTTGATACGGTGAGCGTTATTATCAGTGACCGTTACTCTAATCCTATAGTACGGTGAGCGTTATTTTTAGTGACCGTTACTCTAATCCTAGGCTACGGTGAGCATTATTTTCAGTGACCGTTACTCTAATCCTTTGATAAATTGAGCGTTATTTTCAGTGACCGTTACTCTAATCCTATGCTACGGTGAGCGTTATTTTCAGTGACCGTTACTCTAATCCTATGCTACGGTGAGCGTTATTTTCAGTGACCGTTACTCTAATCCTAGGCTACGGTGAGCGTTATTTTCAGTGACCGTTACTCAAATCCTTTACTACGATTAGCGTTATTTTCATTGACCGTTACTCTAATCCTAGGCTACGGTGAGCGTTATTTTCAGTGACCGTTACTCTAATCCTAGGCTACGGTGAGCGTTATTTTCAGTGACCGCTACTCTTATCCTAGGCTACGGTGAGCGTTATTTTCAGTGACCGTTACTCTAATCCTTTGGTACGGTGAGCGTTATTTTCAGTGACCGTTACTCTAATCCTTGGCTACGGTGAGCGTTATTTTCAGTGACCGTTACTCTTATCCTAGGCTACGGTGAGCGTTATTTTCAGTGACCGTTACTCTAATCCTTGGCTACGATGAGCGTTATTATCAGTGACCGTTACTCTAATCCTAGACTACGGTGAGCGTTATTTTCAGTGACCGTTAGTCTAATCCTAGGCTACGGTGAGCGTTATTTTCAGTGACCGTTATTTTCAGAGACCGTTACTCCAATCCTTTGCTACGATGAGCGTTATTTTCAGTGACCGTTACTCTAATCCTAGGCTAAGGTGAGCGTTATTTTCAGTGACCGTTACTCTAATCCTTTGCTACGGTGAGCGTTATTTACAGTGACCGTTACTCTAATCCTAGGCTACGGTGAGCGTTATTTTCAGTGACCGTTACTCTAATCCTTGGCTACTGTGAGCGTTATTTTCAGTGACCGTTACTCTAATCTTAGGCTACGGTGAGCGTTATTTTCAGTGACCGTTACTCTAATCCTTTGCTACGGTGAGCGTTAATTTCAGTGACCGTTACTCTAATCCTAGGCTACGGTGAGCGTTATTTTCAGTGACCGTTACTTTAATCCTTGGCTACGGAGAGCTGCCTAAGTTTCACAGTTCAAGCCCTTGCTACCAGAAAAAGAATAGCCTTAGACGCTGAAGCCTCCTCACGACTTAAGTTTAAAGTTGAATTTAATTATCACTCACTACATAAAATTGTTGATTTTTAAAGGTAGAAAATGTTCGGGTTTCCGCCCAGAATTCGCTCTTCAATAATGATTGAATGTAATCTGCTCTGAGGCACAAAATAATTGCACACATATGCAGTGTATGATTTTAAAACTAATCGTTTTGGTGAATGCCTGAGATTTAAAATACTCACAAACATTTTATATATTCGCCGTGTTCAGTGGCTTTCGAAGTTCCCTTTTCATCTATTTTGTTGTTGTTTTTTCAGCCCCGAAGTTCACAGATCCCAGCAACTCGTCAGACGTCATCTACCTGTGCGAGACCTTGATCGGCGGAGATGAACTGATAAAGCTGCAAGCGTTGGATAGCAATGCAGCTTATGCCAATCTTATCTACAGCATGGATGATTCCGTAATTATTTATTATTACTAGTAGATACTGAATAAAGTCAATGATGCATTTTGACTTTATGATTCACAAAATTTAAAAAAATCAAAAGAGAAAGGGCAAGGAGGGGGGATAGAGAGGAGCGGAAATAGAGAGGATCAGGTAAAGAAGGTAGAAGGGGGGAAGGAGGAGGGGAGAGGGGAGAAAGAGAGAATATATTTCACACTGGGGTTCATTGTGTTTAAACGATCAGGTTTTATGTTGTAACAACATCACACATGTCCCGAAACAGTTTCTTCAGAAAAAATAATGTTTTGCTAAACGGTCACGCAGATAAATAACTAAAATTAAAATGGATGCGTCCTGGTTTATAACTATTCAGTATTTATTAAAAGGGCATTTGAATTAAAGAGTAAAAAAATACATTGAGTTAAACACGATCGTCGACTCAGTACTGACGAAAATTTAAAAAAGATAAATGCATAAGAATGGTAGTCCTAAAATGTGTGCCCTTCAAATAACTAATATCTACTTCGGAAAACATGACGGTTATGAACGAAAATGCTTTCAGGGACAGGACTATGCATTAATAAGGCGATCCCTATCGGGATTTTAAAACATTCAATACCTTGTTACTACTTTAGGATCTCCACGGATATAACTTGATTTCTTTGGGTAGGGAGGCTGTGTTTTGTGAGTGTGGCGATTCCTGATATGCATATTTTATTTATTTTTTTAATTATATTTTAGCCATCTGATACACAAGCTTTGTTTGAGATTGAAGGTGACAGGCTGAAAGTAAAAGATGGTGTTAGCAGTGGAACATTTGATTACGAAAACCCTAATGACGTGCTTAAATATAATGTTTCTTTAAGGTAAGGGATTATTTCCATAATTGGCTTCAATAAGTGTAAATTTTATTAAATTAAATATCTGTAAATTTCAAATTCAAACTATCATACTTATAGACCGGTAACATATCGCTGTATTTCATATTTTCGTTTTATGAGGAAATATCATGACAGTTGATTTTTATATCAAAATTTGTCGGTAGGTTAAACAGTTGATGGAACTGTGTCAGTCGTCTTAAATTTCGCGCGGATAAGCCTAAAAGAAATGTTTTGCTCTAGAAATTTAAAATAAACACAACTAAATTAAATTTCTTTAAAATCGAGCATTGTACAAATGTCACAAAAGCCTTCGTAAAATAACTATTATATAATATTATGCGCGGATGGTATCGCGTACTCTCAGCTCGATAAAATTACATTCCACGTTTTATAATGTATCCTTTGCCTAATAAATATTTAATTGTGCGAAAAAGTAATGTGCCTGATGAGTGTATAATATTAGTCCCAAATCTACGAAATAAAATGATAACACACAATTAGCTTTTAATTTAGTTGTCATCTACATGTACCCATCATTGGCCGTTATTAGGCAATTTCTCGAAAATACAAAATTGCAGTGTTATTTTTTTCAGGGTAAGTGATGGACTTTTTATTTCGATATTGCACACCCAGATTGTTGTAGAAGATTTCAACGACTATCCTCCAACGTTTGTGGGCACTCCTTACACCAAGTCAGTTCCTGAAGAAACTACTCCAGGTAAATACTTACCCTTTTATCATATTTAATGATAATGTCATGAACGATGATTATCAAATTCAATGTTATATACAATAGTAATTTATGTCATATACAATGATTAACAATGTCATACACAATGATAATTTATGTCATGCACAATAATTATTAATGATATATAAAATGATAATAAATGCCATTTACAATTATTATCAATATATATACAATTATAATTAATATCATGAACGATGATTATCAATGTTATATACAATGATAATTTATGTCATATACAAAGATTAACAATGTCATACACAATGATAATTCATGTCATGCACAATAATTATTAATGTTATATACTATGATAATTAATGCCATGTACAATTATTATCAAGGTAATGCCTAATTGTAATATGTTGTGCATTTATTCTCATTTTTTATAAATACCATGTGCAATTATTAAATGTAATGTATGTAGTGCTTTTGTCGTTTTTCAGGTTCAAGTGTATTTCAGGTCACAGCGACAGACGCTGACAAAACCTCGCCAAATAATGTGGTCACGTTCACTTTGTCAGGTAAACCTTGTTCAGTTTCTGAATATTGGCTCCTTATCTTTGCTTTTTTGTTTCGTAAAAATTATAAAATCTTGTTTTGTCACGAGCAAAGGTGTCTTCTGAATATTTACTTTATTCATTGAAATGACGTCATAAAGTTGAGCAGACGACATCATGTTTATAAAACATTTCGCGTTAAAATTATCAAAATGTTGTCAAAATGGGCAAGTAAGCATTGAGGAAAGAAATATAGTCGAAATATCTTTGTAAATTTTGTAACAACTAAAATATTTATAAAAAAAAATAACGAAAGCACCATTTCCCGTAGTGAGTCCCAGTTTATAATAGACGTTGCCATAACTGTGTACACATAACTGTGTTAAATTGCTTACATTTTATCTTTGCATTATGGAGTAAGAAAACATGAAGTAATTATTATTTAACAAACATATTTACCAAATGTGTCCGTGAACAACTATAAAAGGTTACATGTATTTGAAGTTATAACCTATTCTTCAATATTTTATTGCACTTAACGTCTTTTATATGGTTTTCAGGATTATCTTTTCGCCTATTACACATGTACATAACATACTTTGCCTGGAAAAAATAAATATCAGCTTTTTATAGAAAAAATAGCTCGCTATTTACTTCATTATATATCAAATTTAGCAAGTCCATTATATATCTAATGTATCCAAAAGAGGCCAACTACTATCAGACAATATATAAGATTTTGTTTGTGCAGCAAAAACCTTTTGTAACAATAAATACTGTCAAATATGCCCTTTCTTTACTAGGACAAAATCTAAGTAATATTTTTATTTCAAAGGTTCCAACGATTTCACAATAAACATCACAAGCGGCGTGATAAGCGTTGCCGCCGGTGTCACATTAAACTACGGTACAACGCCGTCCTACTCCCTCACTGTGACAGCAACTGACGGAGGCGAAATCGATAATCTGACTTCAACCGCGCTAGTCACCTTAAATATTTCGACCAGTAAGAAAATTTAATAGAGTCAAAATTTTGTCAATGTTTTAGTAGGAGCTTTAATTTCAATGTTACTTTCAATTTAAATGAAGAAGATGTTGTGTCATAACCATTTTTGACATTTATTATCACCATGATAAATACCAAGTATTGAAGCTAGTGTAGACTCAACAAAGCTTGATGAGAGGCACCGTTGTTAACCAATTTATAGTTTCTCTTTTTCGTTAATTGTTTGTCGTGTCCTATTGGAAATTTATATTCTTTTAAACACATGCACTCTTTTCCTCTTTACTTTTTCGCTGCATAGGAAGACTGTGTTTTTTATGAGTGTAACGATTTTTTAAAATGATTACCTCGTTTGCAGAGCCCACGTTCGATAATCTTGCTTCACCGACAAGTGTCTCAGTGGACGAGAACGTTGCAATTGGAACACATGTGTTTACGATTACCGTTACTGATAGAGACAACACCGGTCCTTTGAACTTGTCCGTTGAAACTGAAAGTGCCAGTGGGGCGTTTGTGCTGAATGGAGCCAATCTACAGACAGCGACAAGCATTGACAGAGAGACGTTAAGTTCTTACACGATATCATTCACGTATGTTACATGTAGAAAATGGTATCATTTTTTCCATCTCTATTTAGATTCTAGTTCGAGCTGGGGTAATTAATCTGATACAATCTCATTTCAATTATATGGCAATTATTATTTAAAGAATTAAATTTTATAAAATTATTGCGCGTGGATTGTTTGTTAGTGGAAACATGTAAACCTACAACTTCCCAATTCATAAATGGGATCTTAAACGTGTTAAAGTTTGTGACAAAAGATCAGAAGAGCAACAGTTTACTTATACATTGATAATGGCGAAAAAAATAAATTGCAAGTTGGTATTGTGCCGACGATTGCCATCACAGAAAGTACATCAGAAAGTAACCAGATTGCCAAACTTAATTTGTTTTACTCAGTTCCGTAAATTAATTTGAACATATCTTGAATTGTGTATAGGCTTACTAAATCTTGGATGATGTGTTGACATACTAATGTTAGTAATAAATAGTTAAACAACTGAAGTACGATTTGATAGTTAATGTTACAAAATTGAAATTGCTGTATAAATAACGAGAAATGAAATGGGATCACGGGACCTTCTAATAAAAATATAGGAAAATAGAACGTTGAAAGAAACCGAACACAACAAACCTGAAAATGTTACAGACTTGGGGTGATTTGACATTTTTATAGACGTTTTTTGATTATGTCTTTATTTCTTAATCTACATGTATATTGTTTCCAGCGCCAACGACGGAACGAATAACGTGCAGAGCGCCTTACTTACGGTGAACGTCAACGATGTAAATGAAAAGCCAGTTATTACCGTACCCATTAGCCCAGTGAAACTCCTGGAGTCGACGCTAGCAGGCAAGGTTCTTGATATTGCTGTTTACTCAAGTTTCACCCCTCTCTAAGCATACACTTTCTTGGACAAGTAATACTTTAACGTAAATTCACGGAAAATAAATGAAGCAAAAGCAATTATTATCTAAGTAATCTAAAAGCCTTGAAATGTTACATGTCAAAGAATGTGATTTCAAAGGGCATATCCCAAAATTTGTTTAAAGCTTAACACATTTTTCTTAAATAAAGCCCCAGCCCTAAACTTAAGTAAGAATATACTATTGAAAATCATTTTTGTCCGTAGAACAATATATAAATTCTCTAACAGAACACAAAAGGTCCGATCGAATTCTTTCTTATAGACGGGATTTTCAACGATATTGTTAAATTATCTTTAACGAACTTTTAAGAAGCTAAATATAATGGAGCTATATTTAGCACTTAGGAAGAGACCACTTTATGCGCGTTCTCGATTTCTGTGATGTTTCGGAAATCCAACTTTCGCTTTTAGTCGCGCGGACCAAATTTATTTTAGTAAATTAAAATTTTACTAGCCCGAAATAATGCTGCAAATTTGTCCCTATAGTTCCAAATACATGTAATATTTCATACAAGAGTGGATTCAATTGAAGTAATACCGCTTTAAAACACCGTAGATATCGCGGCCAAATAAAAGAAACTACGAAACATTTATCCAATACTGTAACATAAAAGTATAATAAAATATATTCCGATACAGTTATGTATCATATAAAATTAACCATTTCATGCACGTTTTCCGTCTTTAAGAATTTTGGCATAACATCAGTCAATAGCGCCAGCATGACGATGCCTACAACGACCTGCTTTGTTTTTCAGGAACACCAGTATTTAACGTGTCAGCATCTGACCCAGACATGTCAGCCCCGAATAACGTCATCACATACTCTTTGGCAGGTACGTTTGTGTAATAGCAGGGTGATCCAGAATATGTGATACAGTTATGCCTTTCTGCAACTTCTACAAATGTTACTATGTCAGAAAAATAGAACACATATCTAAGGTACAGCTAAATGATTTGATTTGATATAATATGATATAATATAATATTGCGCCTCCTGGGGGGGGGGGGGGGGGGGGGGGGGGAGAGAGAACCCGCACGGCGACAGCGCCTAGCATTTTGAGGTTTGAAGTGATATCAGACTTATGTTGTTTTTGATAGATTATGAGAAAAGTATTTTGTTCTAACAGTGCTAAGCGGTCGAAATAAACCAAACATGTTCGTCAGTTTTAAACTATGTAATATATTTTTATTCAGGTTCAAGTGACTTTATTATCGATGCGAAATCTGGGGTAGTATCTGTGGCGTTCGGAGTAACCCTAAACTACACAAGACAGGCATCCTATCAACTTATTGTTACGGCTTTGGATGGCGGATCTCCGTCTCTGAGTTCATCGAACACGGTCACCATCAGTTTACAAACCAGTACTGATATTAAGTTAGCTCTTCCTTTCGCCATTCTTCTGATAGTATAAAGGACCACAGGATTCGAAAACTTTGTACAATGTTTTAAAATAAGGGATGGCAACGAATAGCAAAATTGGCATTCGAATATTCGGTTGTGCAAGTATTCAAATATTCGAATATTCGATAGTTATTATGTTTATTTGCGATCTCTTTGCTAAAATGCTGTACGAGTCAGTAAACAGACACTTCCGGTTGTATAACGGCATTCCAATTATAAATAGCGCTCAACGTTGTCATCAGGTCAAGCTAAAAGAGAAAAAAATTTCAATTTCTAACATTTAATGTTTATGTGGTGTCCGCTTGCAGATTAATAAAATGAAGTTACTATAAAAGAGGTCAGTCTATTTTTGTTTTCTTTGTACGTGCATTTTATGATGATATCGTTGTCGTCACGCGCGATACCGATTATGCAAATTACCTTTATTATGACAATCATCGGATGCGGCTTATTTTTGCTTCATCCAATGATAATTGTTTTCAATTTTAATTAAAATATGCACACGCATTATTTATTTCGCACCTCTTGTGCAGAATTCTTTATGAAACGCCGATCGGTATTGTTCTCCAGAATCGCCGATAATTGACGTTAACGTGTCACTCAAACTGCCAATTGCTGTTTATTGGGGGCCAATATATTGACTATGACACGCCTTATAATAACACCAGGTGTTTAATGTTAATTGCATGTCGAATTTAGCATGTGTTTTTTTTTTTTGGGGGGGGGGGGGGGGGAAACAAATAGTCCTTACACGAAATAATTTTTAATTTATTTAATTTTCTTTATATTTCATTTCACAAAATTTAATATTCGAATATTTAAAAAGTATTCGAATGTCCCTTCGGCATTCGAATATTCGAATAATTATTAGAATATTCGTTGCCATCCCTTATTAAAATAGAATCTAGTTGAGATTGATTAGCCACTGATCATTATATTAAGACGGTAACCCCCTCACGTTCTCATTTTCATTAACTGCTTTTGGTGTCATGCATGTATTTTAAATTGGTCAATTTATAAACCCACGCTCTCTTTGTCTCTCTGCTGTTTATCTGTATTGGGAGTTGTGTTTTCTGAGTGTGGCTATTCCTTTAATGCGTGTTTTACTTCAAAATATATTTACAGAGCCCTTGTTTGATAATCTTTCGTCAGCAAAAACTATCTTTGTTTACGAGAACGTTCCCATGGGAACACCTGTTTTTACGGTAGCGGTTAGTCATAAAAACAACAGCAGCATACTGCACACGACAATTAAAAATCAGAGTATTAATGGAGCTTTTGTCTTGAGTGGAAGTATTCTACAGACAGCGACAAACATTGACAAAGAGACTTTGAGTTCCTACACAATATCCTTCAGGTAAGCTGACAGTTCTTGAATAAGATTTGCTAAAAATCACCTGTAAACAAAGATCTGGAGTTTTCCCGTGAGTGGAAGACATGTTTGATTATAATTTAGCTTTATTTTATCATAAACATAAAATTTAGGGTCAAATGATTGGATTTTTTTTTCATTTATTTTTCAAACTTTAGAAACTGTGATTAGTTAAACAAACAAATCGCCGTGTTTTGTTGTCGCCGTAAATTCGCCGCGGCGATTTTAAAAATATTTGAAAAGCGACTGAATCATTTAAACTTCTCTTGAAAACAACATTACCAAGTACGACAAAGTACGTTCATTTATAAGACAGAAAATGTGTTGTTTTTAAGGGTATTCAAATGTGATGTCATAACTGAATTGTGGATTTAAATGATGTCAAATAAAAGTGCAGAACTCTCGTTCATGACAAAACTATTTGAGTGTTCCTTTTGAACTCGAACCCGGTACAGAGAATATGTAAGAATTAGGACGAACTTTTTTTTAAATTTACTGCACGTTTTGGTCTTTTATAAACGTAACGGCATACATGCACGACCATAAGTACCTTCGTGACTACCACAGAAATGGCTTATTGTATAGAACAATTGAGCAGGTTATGCTGGTCATAAAAAAAACATCATGGCGGATGAGTCCGATATATCTTATATACTGTTCATAGTCAAAGAAAGTAAAATCACTTTCCATGCTGTTGTCATAGTTGCTTGTTCTTGTAAAAATATGACTGTGTTATTCGAAATATTTATTTGTTTACTGCGTGGGCAGTAATATGCAATTTCCATTAATGCCAATGAACAGGCTCTATCAAACCGAGCCTGCAATATTTTCACATTTGTCGTGTTCGGTGGCGTTCAAAGTTCCTTTTTTCATCTATTCCTATAGCAATTCTCTACCATAATCATATACGAGTAATACTATTTTTTAATTTTAAAATATATAATGTTAACAGCGCAACGGACGGAACCTACACCGTTGATAGTGCCTTACTCACAGTGAATGTCGAGGATGTCAACGAAAAGCCAAATATTTCTGTACCAAGTATTCCAGTTAAGCTTCTGGAATCGAGTCCCGCAGGTATGGGTCTTTAGAAAAGCCAAATATTTCTGTACCAAGTAGTCCAGTTAAGCTTCTGGAATCAAGTCCCGCAGGTATGGCTCTTTAGAAAAGCCAAATATTTCTGTACCATGTAGTCCAGTGAAACTTCTGGAATCAAGTCCCGCAGGTATGGCTCTTTAGAAAAGCCAAATATTTCTGTACCAAGTAGTCCAGTTAAGCTTCTGGAATCAAGTCATGCAGGTATGGCTCTTAAGAAAAGCCAAATATTTCTGTACCAAGTAGTCCAGTTAAGCTTCTGGAATCAAGTCCCGCAGGTATGGCTCTTTAGAAAAGCCAAATATTTCTGTACCAAGTAGTCCAGTTAAGCTTCTGGAATCAAGTCCCGCAGGTATGGCTCTTTAGAAAAGCCAAATATTTCTGTACCAAGTAGTCCAGTTAAGCTTCTGGAATCAAGTCCCGCAGGTATGGCTCTTTAGAAAAGCCAAATATTTCTGTACCAAGTAGTCCAGTTAAGCTTCTGGAATCAAGTCCCACAGGTATGGCTCTTTAGAAAAGCCAAATATTTCTGTACCAAGTAGTCCAGTTAAGCTTCTGGAATCAAGTCCAGCAGGTATGGCTCTTTAGAAAAGCCAAATATTTCTGTACCAAGTAGTCCAGTAAAGCTTCTGGAATCAAAACCGGCAGGTATGGCTCTGTTAGCCAAATATTTCTGTACCAAGTAGTCCAGTAAAGCTTCTGGAATCAAGTCCCGCAGGTATGGCTCTTTAGAAAAGCCAAATATTTATGTACCAAGTAGTCCAGTAAAACTTCTGGAATCAAGTCCAGCAGGTATGGCTCTTTAGAAAAGTCAAATATTTTACTATACATAGACTGTTAAATAATAATAATAACTCCAGATGATATTTATGCACAGTTTAATGCTATTAGGTCCTTTCAAAAATAATAAATCTGAGAGCATCTGCAAAATCATTCCTATGTTGAAAGTAATTACAATTAAATCGCCAGAGCAGGGATTAACAATGTATCAATATCGGTGTTTTATACTTTATTACCCATTTCATGTATTTTTTGCTAATCTTACACATATTTGGTTTAACTGCACATTAAAAATTACATATTTGACACTGCCTAAAATGACTTGACGTATTTTTCAGGTACACGCGTATTCAATGTGTCAGCATCTGACCCGGACATGTCAGCACCAAATAACGTCATCACATTTTCTTTGTCAGGTTCGTTCTTAAGTTAGCTCCATAACAAATCACCATACTGAATATACTTTTTGTACTTTGTTACATTAGGTCCAATTTAACAATCACAGTTTTTGACAGGTATGTTCACTGCTGTAATATGGGGCGCGTCAAAAAAAAAGGAACCTTCGGTCTGTTGACGTCAATCTTTGATATGACGGCATAAATTTGAGCAGACGACATTACTTATTATGCATTTCGCATTCATTTTTATTATAAGAAATTGATTTATAGTTGTAAGTTCTTTCTAAATTTAATAGAAACTAAATTATCACTAAAAATGACCGAATGTACCTTTTTCCCGTGTCGAGCCCCATTAAAAATTGTTCTGGGTATGGATTGCTGTTAACATTATAGCCCGTGACAGTTAATTTAGCATTTTGGCCTACATGACATCCAGGCAAGAACATATTAAGACAATTACCTGCATTTGAAGGTGCACCCACTTTTACATGAATTGTTAAATGTAATGAATTAAGATAATTTTCTTATTAACCTTGTCCGGTTTACTCACTTAGACTTGCCATGAAGCAGTTTGATATCATCTTCTCATTCAGGGTCTAATGACTTCAGTATCAATGCGAGCTCTGGAGTAGTGTCAGTGCCATCCGGAGTAACACTAAACTATCCAAGACAATCATTATATAAGCTTGTAATTACCGCAAAGGATGGTGGCACACCGTCTTTAAGTTCATCTTCCACTGTCACAGTCAGTATACAAACAAGTAAGGATATTTTATTATGCATATTCGTGTATTTCTGTTTTCCTTTTAAATATCCGGTTGTTTCTGTTTAACTCAGTGTTTTTCAAGTGTCGGTGACTGTTTTAACTGACGATGTTATATTCTTGCAGACAATCATCTTTGCCAAACATAATAAAACTGAAACTGGAGACCAGTCTCAAATTTTAATCATCCGAATGGCTGAAATTGAGGGTCTCAAATCGCAATAATTAAGTTGGCTGAAGTAGAGACTCGTCGCCATTTCAGCTATTCAGAATCTTGAGATTTGAGACTGGACATAGTTTTATGGTCTTGGACTCTTTCTTGTGTGTAATCGTTAGTATGTTGTAGATTGCTATCACTCAAGTGTCACATGTGTGATCGCTTCTGTTATGAGAGAGATTTATTTCCACCCGATGTTGGCAAGTTAAAGTAAATACTTGGGTAAATGCAGATGAACATCATTTGTTTTTGAGGAGCTGATAATACCATTGAGAAACTGTCATAATGTTATCTCATTATGTCGAACACGAAGACGTCATTATTATAGCTTTTAACAAAACGTTTAGTTACTTCGATGATTTACTTAATATAGATCATTATCCTTCTCTTGTCAATAACATTTACCGTCATTCTAAGTTCACCAATGCAACTTGCGTTGAGTGTGGGTGGTTCCATTATGAACGTAGTTATTCCAGGAATGTTCTCGTTTAAATTAATGTTCTTTTGTGGTTTCTTATTTTTCTTTTGCACCGCCATATGCATACCATCGTTTCGGATGAATAAAAATTGTACTGTTCACTGGTGTAGATATTGATACGGCCCAGCCCGGAGCAATGTGGTATTTCCATTACTACACTTAAAAAAGGCTCAGTCAAACCGAGCCTGCAAAATTTTCATATTTGTCGTGTTCGTTGCTTTCAAAGTTCCCTTTTCATGTATTACAGAGCCCAGGTTTGATACTCTTACATCAGCAACCAACATCTTTGTCAACGAGAATGTTCCGATCGGATCATCTGTGTTTACGGTAGCGGTTAGTGACGAAGACCACAGTGCTATCCTGAATCTGACCTTTAAACGCCAAAGCGTCAGTGGTGTTTTTATTCTAAACGGGCGTGTTTTACAGACAGCGACAAATATTGACAGAGAGACATTGAATTCGTATACGATGTCCTTCAAGTAAGTCAACAAATATTAAAACATACTTTATTTATAAGAACAATATAGTGTTCATGATGCAGGAAAAGTACTCAATATTTTTAAATAATTCATGATTTGCAGTTAAACTTGCCTCAACAATTCTTCTCAGGAACTTGCAAATCAATTTTGCCTTGGTGATTAAATGTCAACTTACCAATGCACAAGAAAGTGCAAAATTTAAAGGCATGAATAAGTGAAAAGACAATTATCAGGTTCGCAATTTGTTTTGAGCAAAATATATATCTGTTTTATTTTTATTTGCTCATAAGTGTTAGTGAGGGTTATAATGATGCCACACTAAAGCACGAGGAAGTGCATAATTGAAAGTCATGATAAACCATTAGGAAAATTCAGATTCCAGGATCGAAGTTTGTTTTGAGTAAAAAATATATCAGTTTTATTTTTATTTGCTCAGCCCTTGGTGAGAGTTATAATGATACAACATACAATAGCAAAGAGTTATCGCCGTTGCAGTCAGTAATGATTCGGTTCCTCTATACAAAACTAACTGACCTAACACAAACGTCTTCAAAATAGAACCTGGTTTAAACCTCTAGTGGCAAATTATTTTGCCACTGATCGTTTCAAGGCGGTAACCCCAAAGTTTCTCTTTATCGTTAATTGGTTGTGGTGTCTTATTTGAAATTGATTTCATAACCCAAAAGTTTCTCTTTATCGTTAATTGGTTGTGGTGTCATATTTGAAATTGATTTCATAAACACATTCTCTCATTTATTTCTAATATGTTACGTATGCGTATATTTTATGGGTGTGGCCATTCCTGATGTGCATATTTCTTTTTTTCAATATTCTTGATGATTTAATGGTATTTTACAGTGTGGCAGATGAAGTATATTCCACAGAAAGTGCGTCTCTGATCATCACAGTCAACGATCTTAACGACAATCCGCCCATCATAAGCCCTATAAACGATATTACAATCCCAGAAAACGAGGCTTTAGGTAAGTGACAACATAGACTAGTGTATATCTAGATTTCAAAGACACCCCGCCCATAATAAGCCTTATAAACGATATTAAAATTCCAGAAAACAAGGCTATAAATAAGTGAAAACTTAGACTAGTGTATATCTAGATCTCAAAGACAACCCGCCGATATTAAGCTATATAAACGATATTACCATCCCAGAAAACAAGGCTATAGGTAAGAGAAAATATAGACTAATGTATATCTAGATCTCAACGACGACCCGCCCATAATAAGCCCTAAAAAGATAGTAGAATCCCAGAATATAAGCCAATAGGTAAGTCACAATATAAACTAGTTAATTATAATACTATAAAATAGTTTATATCTAGATCTCAACGACAATCCGCCCATAATTATCCCTATAAACGATATTACAATTCTAGAAAACAAGGCTATATGTAAGTGACAATACAGACTTAGTCTAGTGTATATCTAGATCTCAACGGCAACCCGCCCATAATAAGCCCTATGAACAATATTTCAATTCCAGAAAACAAGGCTATAGGTAACTGACACTTTAGCCTAGTGTATATCTAGATCTCAACGAAAACGCGCCCACAATAAGCCCTTTAAGCGAATTACAATCCCAGAAAACAAGGCTATAAGAAAGTGACAATATATATATTAATTCACCGCCAACCGCTCACTAGAATTGTCAGGTTCTTAATATGTACAAACATTAGGTGATTCAACTTTAAATTTGGATTAGCTCTAAATAAATTAAAGCATTCAACAACGTTGCCTGCAAAAACATGGTAAGACATGAATCAAAAAGTTAATTGAATTGTTAAGCGAAACCTTGAAAAATCAAGAGCATCCGAGATATATTAGCAAAAACACAGTTTCTAATGAACAAGCATAAGAATAGTCACATTGTTCGTGTTTCTGAAAAGTGTAATTTATTCTTGATGAATAAATATTATAAAATTTGAGAAACAAGTATATTACAAATTTATTTAAAAAAGTGAAATATGCATATCAGGAAAGGCCACATCCAGCAGACACAGCCTCCCCATACAGCCTGAAAAAGTAGAAAGAGAGCATGGTGTTACAATAACCAGTTTCAAAATGGACACAATAAACAATTAACAAAATTGAGAACCCGAGGGGTTACCGTCTTGGAACGGTAAGTGACAAAACAATTTGCCACTGGGGGTTAAAACCAGGTTCTAGGGTGCACCAACCTCACACTTGCCCCAACAGGTTCTCATATCACAAAACAAGTAAAAGTTGTCTTGGTGAAATAACTCCAACCTACCCATCGGCTCAACAATGTTGCATGCAATAGCACACAACCATATAAACCATAAGAAGCTAATAGCATTGCAAAGCCAAAAGGCATGTACTCAATAATCTTACCGAGACCAGAGCTCCTGGAGTAAAATCAGCAAGAACACGATGACAGGGATAAAAGAAACAAATCGAGAAATATAAAGCATAGAAATTTGTCAATACAATATCTGTTGCAGTAAACATCTTCATTTATAGATGAAAAGGGAATTAAAAAAAAAAACAGCGAACACGACAAGTATGAAAATATGGCTCGGTTTCATTGAGGCTCTTCGTAAGCAGTAATGTTACTAACCTAGCTCCGAGTTGGGGTTGAACGCAACTCAATATTTTCACCAAAAACAAACACAACAGATTCGATCCATTACAAACGATGGTATGCATATGGCGATGAACATGAAACCTTCAAGAGGCCAATTGAACATATATATTAAAGACAAAAATGTGTGAGGAAACCAAACCCACATGCAAGCGTCTATCAAATATTTCTAAAAGGATCATCCTCAAATGGATAAGAACTTTGTTGTCGCAGTTTATACTTTACTGGTCGATAAATATTTCAAACTGGTGTACACTTTCTTTTCGGAGTCTGCGGCAACGTCCCATTTCAGCCTACTTTCTCAAAACTTGTATAGCTATTTGATTTAGTTTAATCATGTGGGGCACGTCACGGGAAAAGGTACCTTCGGTCATTTTTAATGATATTTTGGTTTTTACTAAATTTAGAAAAAAATTACAACTAAACATCAATTTCTTGTAACTAATATAACTAAAATGTGATTTTGTTACACATTATGACAATAAAATGGTATTTTACCGCGAAATGCATAATTATTATGTTGTCTGCGCAATTTTATGACGTCATTTCAAAGATTAACGTCAACTGTCCGAAGGTATATTTTCGCGTGACGCGCCCCATATTTTATTGCTTATATTATAGTTCTCTAGTAAAGTATCGTTTTTGATTAACATGATTGAAACTTTGGAACAATTAATTTGTTTTACAGAATATTACGATAAATAAGCAAATGGGTTGGGCTACAAGTTTTCTAACATTTGCAGACAGCCCGTCCCTTTGTCACTATTAATTTGAAACAAATATGGTACAACATTATCATTATTATAACATATTCATATATTGCCTAGAGATAATGACATGAACAGAAATGGTTGTAAAGCTATTTGATGTTTTTGTTTGGTATTATTTTCTGATAAGGAATGTTATGTACTATACTCTGTCTTTCTATTGCATCGCTGGCTAGGCTCTGTCGCGCATTTGCATGACTTTGAGCTTATCTATACATTGAATGGCAAAATTGTTGTTTCAGATGAAGAAATTGGGAATATTTTAGCAACTGATAGTGACGCCACAAAACCTAACAATGTACTGACGTATTCCATACAAGGTAATTGACGAAAATTTTACCTATTTACGAGGAAACAATCTCGCTTCAGCTTAGATAGTCAATAATCTAAATTTTGAATATATTCTAATAATTAAATATTAACTTCATTTTTCTTGGTAGAATAATTCTGCCATGTCTGGAAAAAATGGTTAACAAGTTGTCAAGAACTTTTTGTGAGGATAGTTTTATAAACTTAATTTATAAATAAATTTTATATATTAAACATGCGCTCTCTCTCTTCCTCTCTTCTGTTTCGCTGCGTGGGGAGGCTGTGTTTTTTTAGTGTGGCGATTCCTGATATGCATATTGCTTTTTTATTATTATGTCTTTTATAATGGCTACAATTTCAGAAATCACAAGTATATAAATTACACGAATGCCAGCCTTATGAACGGTTGGTGACGACATGAACAAAAATGCATTAATACGTCAAAATACCAACACTGCACTGGAACAACACACTCATTGCCTGTGTTTCAGTTATGATTTAAATCTTTAGCTTGTTTTGTTTGTAATAACATGTATTTTAGAATGAAGAAATTGTTTAAATCTGCATCAAAGAACTACTTATAAATAAGTTTCATATATTTAATTTCAGACGGTAATGATGATGGTTATTTTTCAATCCATAACTCATCGGGATTACTAAAACTGGTAAAACAACCAAAATCTATCAACACGAAGACATATCGTTTGAAAGTCAAGGTAGTTGATGGCGGGACTCCACAACTTTCTGCTACTGTTGATTTCCTTGTCACAATCGATGAAAGTATGTATATGAAACTCGTATCAATTATATTTGAGTTATTTACAGTGCCAAACTAGTACGACCAATCGTAAAATAAATTAATCTTTTATAATAATAAAATATTACTTTTGATAACATATTATATCGGACGATCTTAATTTTGGTGGAAGGAAAGGCAGCATTAAGCTGTTAAATTAATAATAGTCAATAACAGTCAATGACTTAATACATTTATGTCATTTTAAACATTATACGAGCACTCATCGCATTTTAACAAATTTTTGCTTGACCATTTATTTTTATTTTATTAGAACAGTACCCTAACTCGTTTATAAATGTATTTTTATTTAACTTAATTTTTAATTGTTCAAAATTTATACGTTTCATTTTTGATTTCTTCATCCTCTGCTTGATCATTTATTTTTTGTTTTGTTCGAGAAGTACACACACTCCTTTTGTATTTGCTATTTCTTGTTAGCAATAATAATTGTTCAAATACATACGTTTAACTATTGATTTCCGATTCTAGCATGATTGTGTACTCTATGGGAAATTAAGACCACGGATTCGTGCATTTTTAGCATTCAAACCAAACGATTTAAAGCGACATAAAGGATATTTATGCAATAATAATAAAGCCATAAAATAACTAAAGAATCGAATATTTGATTTTAAACATCGGCAATTGCAGATATTGATGATTGCACCCCTAACCCGTGCAAGAATGCTGGCACGTGTATTGACGGCGTTAACATGTTCACGTGTAACTGTAGAGCAGGTTGGGTGGGTACCAGCTGCACTCGACGTAAGTACAAAGCGTGAATTGGTAGATGTAATGTGCAATCATGAATGCCTCTGACCCTTGAAAGGTGTCTTCTAGGAACAAAAAATGTTATAAACCTACGCATTGATCTGGATAAAAACAAACCGGTAATAGTCACATTACACAGAAAAGAAGAAATAACAACAACAACTACTACGAGTTCTTCTACTATTACAACTACAATTACTACTACTAATTCTTCTACAACTACTACCACTACTACTACTACTACTACTACTACTACTTCTTCTTCTTCTACTACTACTAATGCTATTGCTGCTGCTGCTGCTGATGCTGCTGATGCTTCTATATCTTCCCCTTCTCCTTCAAAAACAAAATCTACAAATACTTTTAGAAGAAGTTATTTAAAATCAATTAATTTCTAATTAAGTATTCATAGGCAACAGCAAATATAAATTTGACAAAATGTTCTTTTTTGGAAACGATAGGAAAAACTGTAAACAGACGAATGGGAGAAAGAGAATTTGACGCAAATTTAAATTTAAAAGCTCTTTTTAAATGGATTTCTTTGACTTTTTAAATGAATACGGTTTTCGCCAATACCTTCTATTTTGAACAGTATGTGATAAAAGATATGCATATAGATGTGAATCTGATAAAAATCAGCTCCTGAAAACCGCTACGCTACAGCATCTGACGACGGGTAACTTAAACGTGCTTTTATTACTAAGCCTTTAAACCAATCATCTTGTCGCCTACAAAATAGCAAAAGTGAAAGTAAAAATAGTATTTATAGTAAACCATGGAAAGTATTGACAGTCTGCGTAAGACATATTTTACTGCAGATTATTGTGTTTATGTAGTATTGCATTCATTTCCAATGTAATGACATCTAGAGATCGTTTGCGAGCGTTATAAATCATGTTAACAATTTCTAAAAATAGTAATCAGGGAAAACCGCTATTACTTCTTTACGGTGTCTGCGGGCCGTCATCAGATCTAACATTTTGTTAGATCTGACTTTAGTGAGATTGATTTAGGTGTATACCTTATAGTTTCCGGTAACTGCTCTTGTGTTCCGGATTGTATTCACATAAACCGAAAAACTTGTATTGTTATATTAATTGTGCGTTAACATGTTGTCCCTCTATATTTTTCCAGGTGGAATTCAACTGCAAGTTGGAATGGTTGTAAACGCTACATGCCCTGATCTTTCGAAACTATCAGAATACAAGAATTTAGACAGTAAAATCATTAGGATGGTAATGATTGTTCAATTGTCATAAAATTTAGTTGTGGCTTTCTTAGAATTGTACAATTTAACAGAAAATTACTTCGAATCAAAGTATATTGTTGGACGTTAACTTAACATCTCCCAGTAGCTCAAATCGATGGTGTTCTCTCAAATTTCTTGCAATACCATTCATCACGGCTAATAAAACCGGTAGAGTGTTCGGCTTTGTGTGGCACTGTCTCCGATTTCCAGTGTGGGCTAATAAACATACCCAGAAAATTGACAGGTCGGAGAGTTTTGATTGATGCATGTCCCATTTCGTTAATGGATACAAGTCACCATAACAGTAATTTTTTCCCTGTCGTAAACTTAAATTGTGGCTATCGTAGTATTCGACCAATTAAAAGATAAGTGCTTCGAATCAAAGTAGTTTGATGGACGTTAAACAAGCTAGTAGCTCAAATCGATGATATTCTCTCAAATTACTTTCAATATCATTCATCACGGCTAACTCAATCGGTAGAGTGCTAGACTTTGTGTGGCACTGTCTCCGAACGGGCTCGACTCCCAGTGTTGGCTTATAAATTCATATCCAGAATGTTGACAGATCGGGAGTTTCTTGCATGTCGGATTTTATTTATGGAAATATGTCACCTTATAAACAGTATTAAATAAACAGGAACCTATTTGTAGTTTCTTTTCTACAAAAAACAATGACAAGATTAATGCAGTTGCTGTGTACAGTATGACTTTCATTCACGTTTTGTTTGTCTAAAAACTGTCTTGAGAAATAGAAATAACGATTATTTATATGTTTAAAATTTATGATGTTTATAAGTAATAAATAATTAAAAAATATGTTTCCCCAAATCAATTTTACTATTAATTTTAAAGAAACTTATTTTTGAATTTCATCGTAATTTATACTTTAACTCGTTTTTCTATCTACCACATGGCGTGGTTTTAGCCGTCGAAATTTGATGAGCAAAGTTTACAATTTTCACTTCAACCTGTGCAAATAAATCATATGTCAACAAATTTCACCTGTTGATAAAGACACATGCTATTTGTCACAATGATGGATTTAACTAACATATTTACGTGTGAACAAAGACCATGTGCATTCAATGAGCACTTTTTAATTTTCCCCAGATTAGTCTTTGAAGACACGGTTGGCTGTCACGGTACTTAAAATAGAACAAATGGTTTTGTTTTGTGTGAATAAAATCAACGGACTGTGTAGATTATAATGTAATGCTTTTTTCAGTTGAAGGATGTATTGAAAATCGAAGAAATGCTAATATTCAATATTTGGTAAGAATTATATTTTAACACTGTGTACCAATAGCTCAATTGTAATGTACACTTATAAATCAATAGGCCTTATACATGTAAATATATATTTAAAAAAAATTGTCTCCATTAATATAAAAAAATGCTTAATGGCGAATATTTGTATTTTGTAGTACGGAGACATATTTTGTTTAGATTGAATTTTTCGAAAATAAAGCTTTCCAAACGAGAATTCATTTAAGACAGTAATTCTGCAAAACGGTAACGTAGACCATTTTGTGTGTGAAACTGTAAAAAATTTTCTAAAATCAAACCAAGCTACAACTAAATTTAGAACAGCTTTTGTACTAATAATGATTTATTTCACAGGTGTGGCTCAATCGGCTTTGAAAGCAAAGTTATTATCAATGATACAGACCTGGCTAAGACGGCATTAGCTCAAGCTATACAACATGTCTACAGTGGACAGACGACACTTCTCCTAGGAACTGAATATATAACAACAACAAACGTCACTGTTAACGGAAACACATGTATGTCAGACGTACTTTAAAATGCAAATATTAAGTGTGTTATTAATATTGGTTAAAATTAAGGATTTAATTAAGAAAAACTCTAAATATGACACCAGTTTCATAACTCGTAGATATTAATTGTCAATTTTCACTTGTATTTGTCAAGTTTGCTTCAATAAAGATATAAAACTAAAAGTAACTCCCAACTATGATTCATATTCTGCTGATTTTTGCTACTTTCGTGTAAAGCTTTTACAAATAAATTATCATGCCGCTGGTGCATTTTTTCCAATGTCCTACAGCTTTTTGCTACCTTCGTGTAAAGTTATTACAAATAAATTATCATGCCGCTGGTGCATTTTTTTCCAATGTCCTACAGCTTTTTGCTACTTTCGTTTAAAATTATAACAAATAAATTATACTGTCGCTCGATTCACTTTTCCAGATATGAATGATGTATAGTCGATTAATAGCAGGATGTATTCGCTGCAATTATTCAGCTTCTGGTTTTTCTAGTTCTATTTTGCACCTTCTGTTTTAGTCTAAGTCAGGAATCTAAAAAGTTAAAATGAAAACCTCGAACATGTGAAATTTGGTTATAGTCATAATTAAGTATTCTGTATATATTAATTAAAGTTTTATTATCTAGACACAAATTGAAACGACTGTTATCACCGGAAGTTATCACCGGAAATGGACTACGGTCACAAACATGCAGAAATGGAGGAAATAGTGCCTGGTTATAGAAACGTGTTAAATAACGTCAATTCTTCTAATTTGTTTGTAACACATGTTTGTGATATACATAATGTAAGGTAATTTTTCTTTTAAAATAGCAGAAACGGCCGTATATAAATAATGATATTTTAACATGTTTTAGTATTAGCAAACGCTTCAGTGTGCGAGGTGTTCACGTTAATAAGTCAATGTGAGTCGAACCATCAATGTGTCTATGAGAACAGCACTGCATCTTGCAAGTAGGTATTACTGAAAAGTGTATGGTTGTCCTTGTGTCGTCAAATACAGTGCCGTTCAAAAGCTATTGAAAAAAATATGTTTAAAAATGCTGGCTTTGGATGATAATCGTGTTGGTAATCGATTCATGTAATGAAATAACAGAGGAAAATATTATCATGACAAATTCAACCTGTTTAAATAGAAATGAAAAAATAAAGAAGGTTGTAAGATGTAGATTAGATGATATTATTCTCACTTTCTTCAATTTTATGTATTAGAGCAGTGTTTCTGCGCAAACTTAATTCTTAATTTTTTTCTTCATTTGATAAATAGGAATATACGTTTATCAATATTTTGCTAATCAAATGAGCGTTACATGTATTGTTAGACAAACACCCTTCTTTTATGAATGGAATCAGTCATTTCAAACTTTTAAACTGATTATCTGCTCTGAAAAGAGGCCTGGAAAAAAAGGTATTCTTTCCAATATGAAATGAATTTGTTTTATAATCAACATTTAATCTTATTTTTAGAATTATTGACAAATACTCGATTCGTAATACCGGTATAGGACTTTTGTTACTGATGCTGAAAGGGTGCAATGTATCAAAACACATTTTTTTTGGTTTATAAAAGTTTCGGTTTCCTTCGGTAATATGTGCATTTGTAAAATCTACTGAATTGATGTATAATGATTGAAAAATATTTGCAAAATATATAGTGAGCTAATCTGAAAAGGGGCCTGAAACTGCCAAAATTCTAAATAGATACTTAACGAAAAAAAGAAAGATTATCTGTTTTGATATCATTTCAGATTAGTAAAGCTACGTAAGTAAACAAGAATTTTAAAATACCGTATAATTGGTTATTTTCGCGACCGAAAATGTTCGCGATTTTATCATAATTTTAATTTTCGCAGTTGCAATTTTAGCGAATTTGCGGCCGCAGATATTTATTTTCCCGGTTTTTTACTTTTCCAGTGCATTCATATTGCTACATTTCTTGTAATCCTTTACAGTTTTTATCAAGCGTACCGTACAGACTTGCAAGATATAGTGCACTTCGAGAAAGTAAAGTTGGGAATTTATGGTGTTTATTATTATTAGGGAATTCACGACGATCGCGAAAATAGGGAAAATATTATGCTCGCGAAAATAACCCATTATACGGTATCTGAAGTTTTTAATTAATGTTTGTCATTATTTAATAAGAATGCAATGTTATTGTTTTGAACGCCATTGTTCGTTGCATTTCAACTCCCAACGATTTATTAATCCTCGCACTCATACCTAACCGAGTGTATTTGTGATTACTTTAGAAATTTGACCATTTTGTGACAATGCCATAACGGCAGAAACGTTGATTTTTTCATCGTTGCAAGATGCCATTAAAGGGAGATTCGTTTGATAAAAAACCTATTAATAAATTTAATAATGAAAAATACTATTATGAAAAAAGGTTATTTACATTATTTAAAATTAACAGCTCACATTGATAACAACCGGCTTATTACATGTAAAATAATGATTTTTTTTTATTTCAGGAAACAGGGACTTGCTTATAGGGTTGTGCATAGGACTTATTTTGCCACTTACGGCGGTACTGGTCATGATAATTGTCGCCGTGTACTGCAGAAGAAGAAGACGTCGGCACAATTCCAAGAAGTCCAGCAGGTAAATACTGGACCCTTAACGCCTAAGATCTCCAAGTGTAGTCTGGCTCTTTACTGCTTCGTTGTATTTAATCATTCGAGCTATTCTGTTCACTTTGTTGTTGGCGTCGAAGTCGTCACGCTTTTGGTAAAATTTTCAGTGCAATGTCGTCATATCTAACAAAGTACTTGGATCATATTCCGAATGTGTATGCCAAGTAACACAATTTTAACTGTGATTTAAGTTTACATGTAATTATGGCCCTTTTTAAATTAGAATTCAACGTTTAAGTAAGCGTGTAATCTGGCGTACATGCTTATAATTTTTTGAACTATTTATAGATCTACTATAGATTTGAAACTTAGTATACGTCGTTGCTATCATAGCCTAGTTAACAATTAATTTTGATCGCAAACTTTGCAGCAAACCTGTTTCGATTATCCTTAATATTGTTACCGTTTTTGTTTCTTTAGCTTGAATGATTTCCTTGAGCCCCGTCCAGATAAAATCCGCGGTCCTCGATGGCAGGGTCACAACCACCGGTCAACAATGGTGGGCTATACCTATCAGTCATACACTAATGGAGTCTACACGAGATCTGGACCAAAACAAAGGGAATTTACCGGAAAATCGGGCAAAGCTAACCATGCACACACCAATGGAGTCAACACCAGAGCCGGTCCAAACAAACGAAACTATAACGGAATATCGGGCAAAGCTAACCATGCATGCGCTAATGGTGTCAACACCAGAGCCGGCCCAAACAAACGAGACTGCAACGGAATATCAGGAAATGTGAACCCTGCATACACTAATGGAGTCTACACAAGAGCAGGTCCAAACAAACGAGGCTACTGTAACGGAATATCAGGAAATGATTACACTGCATACACTAATGGAGTTTACACCAAAGCAGTTCAAAACAAACGGGACTATTATAGGAATTGAATAAAACAATTAACAGTACCGAAATGTAAAAAGCGAAATCATCTTTAACAGCTTGTATGATGGCTGATGTTCGGTGTTTTTTTTCCAATCAAGACATATTGTTTTGATAAAATTTTAGTTTATTTTCAGTATCTTAAGTAAGATTATGGGACTATATTATTTATTTTACAATCTATTATTTATTTAAAATAATAATCCACACCCTTTCTAAACCAATGAAATAACTATTAGCGTTTATTATGTTTAATTATACATATTATTTTCTGTGGTTATTTTTATTTTTTATTGAACATTGAACCATGCAAAAATATTTTCATTTATGACTTACTGTTTTATCATTTAAAAGGTTTGCTTTTATATTTAGAGTCGCAACTCTATATTTCAAGGTGCAGGTCAAAATAAAGAGGTGCTCTTATATGTCCAAACAATGAAATAGAGGTGTTCTCTGAATTTAGAGAGGTGCACTTCTACACCTGGGATACGAAATAGAGGTGTAGTTTACATCTATATTTAGAGGTGCGCCGCTATTTTTGGGACTACCAGTACAGGTACTTATATACTCGTGGACAAAAGTCTTGTCCGGTATGGTTTTCTATAATATCTTTTGAAAGCGTGAAATCTTAATTTCACATTGCTCTACAGACAGGAATTTGGTATCAATAGAAAAAGAGGAAATTTTATGCATATATAAAAAAAGAAATTGAGAATTTGAGCCACTACTGCCGGTAGAGTAATGTTTTGAAATTGCGGCATGCAAAAAAAATCAGTCTTCCTTTTGTCCATTAGCATATATAGATAAGAACATACGTATGTTTGGGTAACAAATCGGCTTTGTTTTGATTATATACATTTATATGTAATTATATTTCGGTAACAGTGACCAGGTCAAAATATCTCCGGAAATGCACAAAATAGCGAAAGATTTCGCCATTTTGTTCCGCACAGAACATGTCCCTCACTTACTTTTCCGCAAAAACCAAATACGTTGGACCCCCTGGTTTGCCGATTCTGCAATTTTTCCTGAAATGAAATGGTAATACACACTTCGCTTCCCAAGAATAACTCTAATTTGAGCTGGCTTATCAGCACTGGTCTGCAGTTACAGGGGCTATTTTTCGAACAATGAAAACTATTTAAAAACATTGATTTATAAACCTTAGCATGAGGTCAAATTTAAGTTATGCCATTTTAAATCATACATCTGCTTTGAATATTGATGGTACTGACATTAAACAGTATAATAAATATTGGGTAAATCATCAAAATTGATGAAAAAATTCATGAAAACGACAAAGTCTCCCAAATCACCCAAAACGAAAACCGAAAGCACACATGAGTGTCTCAATGTGCCAAAAAAATCCCAGCTTGATATAACTTAAGATTTAAAAAAAATTTCTTCTACACCACTGTATGGTAGGTGCTACCCCTAGCCAACCCCCTAATAATAAACCCCATATCTTGCTCAAATAAACTGAAAAGCAGGTCATCATCTACCTTTTCTTGACCTGTGTGGTGCCAACTTCAAAGTGGGTCATCATTCCACGTGAAAACTTGCCGCTATAAAAATAATCAAAATTAAGGGTTTTTTCCAGGTTCGGATATGGACGACAAAAATTCATAATACCTAATTACCCCTAAAAGCTGTGCAATCTGGTCATCCCAACACCCCCCCCCCCCACCCATCCACTAAGCAGGACTGGGATATCATATAGAGATAGCAATGAGATACCTTTTCGTGATTTGGGTGACACCAGCTTGAAAATGGGTCACCTCACGGCAAAAATTCTTGACGCTGAAATTTTGCTCAAAATCGCAATTTTTTCATGACCGCGATCCTGTCGAATTTTCGCGAGAAATCATGAAATTTCAAAACTGCCCAAACTCACTCACAATTGCATAGAAACATTGCATATGCACTGCTGACCACCCAAAACTACCTAATTACCCCTAAAAACTGTGCAATCTGGTCATCCCAACAACCCCCCCCCCCCCCAAACCCATCCACTAAGCAAGACTAGGATATCATAAAGGGATATCAATGAGCTCAAAACTGGGTCATATGATACCTTTTCGTGATCGGGGTGACACCAGCTTGAAAATGGGTCACCTCCCGGCCAAAATTCTTGACGCTGAAATTTTGCTCAAAATCGCAATTTTTTCATGATCGACCTGTCGAATTTTCGCGAAAAATCATGAAATTTCAAAACTGCCCAAACTCACTCAGAACTGCACAGAAACATTGCATATTCACTGCTGACCCCCACAATACATAATTACCCCTAAAAGCTGTGCAATCTGGTCATCCCAACACCCCCCACCCACCCACTAAGCAAGACTGGGATATCATATAGGGATATGAATGAGCTCAAAACTGGGTCATATGATACCTTTTCGTGATCGGAGTGACACCAGCTTGAAAATGGGTCACCTCCCGGCCAAAATCCTTGACGCTGAAATTTTGCTCAAAATCACTCACTCAGAATCATCTAATAATCCAAATCAAAAAACAGTATTAGAGTATTTTCATTCTTAGTTTTATAATCTGCTATTTTATACTTAAATGATGTTATATATTTCTTTTGAAACCGTGTCATGAACACTTCAGAATTTTTTATTATTATTATTTTTATTATTTTTTATTATTATTATTATTATTATTTTTTATTATTATTATTTTTATTATTTTTATTATTATTATTGTTATTATTATTATTATTATTATTATTATTATTATTATTATTTTTATTATTTTTATTATTATTATTATTATTATTATTATTACAGAAAGTCTGATCAAGAATCTTCGCTTCCCAAGAATAACTCTAATTTGAGCTGGCTTATCAGCACTGGTCTGCAGTTACAGAGGTTATTTTTCGAGCAATGAAAACTATTTAAAAACATTGATTTATAAACATAAGCATGAGGTAAAATTTAAGTTATGCCATTTTAAATCATACATCTGCTTTGAATATTGATGGTACTGACATTAAACAGTATAATACATATTGGGTTAATCATCAAAATTGATGAAAAATTTCATGAAAACGACAAAGTCTCCCAAATCACCCAAAACGAAAACCGAAAGCACACATGAGTGTCTCAATGTGCCAAAAAAAATCCCAGCTTGTTATAACTTAAGATTAAAAAAAAATTTCTTCTACACCACTGTATGGTAGGTGCTACCCCCAGCCCACCCCCTAATAATAAACCCCATATCTTGCTCAAATGAACTGAAAAGCAGGTCGTCATCTACCTTTTCTTGACCTGTGTGGTGCCAGCTTCAAAGTGGGTCATCATTCCACGTGAAAACTTGCCGCTGAAAAAATAATCAAAATTGAGGGTTTTTTCCAGGTTCGGATATGGACGAAAAAATTCATAATACCTAATTACCCGTGAAAACTGTGCAATCTGGTCATCCCAACACCCCCCACCCACCCACTAAGCAAGACTGGGATATCATATAGGGATATCAATGAGCTCAAAACTGGGTCATATGACCTTTTCGTGATCGGGGTGACACCAGCTTGAAAATGGGTCACCTCCCGGCCAAAATTCTTGACGCTGAAATTTTGCTCAAAATCGCAATTTTTTCATGACCGCGGACCTGTCGAATTTTCGCGAAAAATCACGAAATTTCAAAACTGCCCAAATAACTCAGAATTGCATAGAAACATTCCATATGCACTGCTGACCCCCCAAAACTACCTAATTACCCCTAAAACTGTGCAATCTGGTCATCCCAACACCCCCCTACCGCCCACTAAGAAAGACTGGGATATCATATAGGGATATCAATGAGCTCAAAACTGGGTCATATGATACCTTTTCGTGATCGGGGTGACACCAGCTTGAAAATGGGTCACCTCCCGGCCAAAATTCTTGACGCTGAAATTTTGCTCAAAATCGCAATTGTTTCATGACCGCTGACCTGTCGAATTATCGCGAAAAATCATGAAATTTCAAAACTGCCCAGAATCACTCAGAATTTCATAGAAACATTGCATATGCACTGCTGACCCCCCAAATCTACCTAATTACCCCTAAAAACTGTGCAATCTGGTCATCCCAACACCCCCAGCCACCCACTTAGCAAGACTGGGATATCATAATTATAAGGATATCAATGAGCTCAAAACTGGGTCATATGATACCTTTTCTTGATCGGGGTGACACCAGCTTGAAAATGGGTCACCTCCTGGCCAAAATTCTTGACGTTGAAATTTTGCTCAAAATCGCAATTTTTTCATGACCGCGGACCTGTCGAATTTTCGCGAAAAATCATGAAATTCCAAACCTGCCCAGACTCACTCAGAATTGCATAGAAACATTGCATATGCACTGCTGACCCCCAAAATCTACCTAATTACCCCTAAAAACTGTGCAATCTGGTCATCCCAACACCCCCCAGCCACCCACTAAGCAAGACTGGGATATCATATAGGGATATCAATGAGCTCAAAACTGGGTCATATGATACCTTTTCGTGATCGGGGTGACACCAGCTTGAAAATGGGTCACCTCCCGGCCAAAATTCTTGACGCTGAAATTTTGCTCAAAATCGCAATTGTTTCATGACCGCTGACCTGTCGAATTATCGCGAAAAATCATGAAATTTCAAAACTGCCCAGACTCACTCAGAATTGCATAGAAACATTGCATATACACTGCTGACCCCCCAAAACTACCTAATTACCCCTAAAAACTGTGCAATCTGGTAATCCCAACACCCCCCAGCCACCCACTAAGCAAGACTGGGATATCATAATAGGGATATCAATGAGCTCAAAACTGGGTCATATGATACCTTTTCGTGATCGGGGTGACACCAGCTTTAAAATGGATCACCTCCCGGGTAAAATTCTTGACGCTGAAATTTTGCTCAAAATCGCAATATTTTCGTGACCGCGGACCTGTCGAAATTTCGCGAAAAATCATGAAATTTCAAAACTGCCCAAACTCACTCAGAATTGCATAGAAACATTGCATATGCACTGCTGACCCCCCAAAACAACCTAATTACCGCTTAAAACTGTGCAATCTCGTCATCCCAACACCTTCCACCCACCCACTAAGCAAGACTGGGATATCATATAGGGATATCAAAGAGCTCAAAACTGGTCATATGATACCTTTTCGTGATCGGGGTGACACCAGCTTGAAAATGGGTCACCTCCCGGCCAAAATTCTTGACGCTGAAATTTTGCTCAAAATCGCAATTGTTTCATGACCGCGGACCTGTCGAATTTCCGCGAAAAATCATGAAATTTCAAAACTGCCCAAACTCACTCAGAATTGCATAGAAACATTGCATATGCAGTGCTGACCCCCAAAAACTACCTAATTACCCTAAATCCTGTGCAATCTGGTAATCCCAACACCCCACCCCCCCAGTCACCCACTAAGCAAGACTGGGATATCATAATAGGGATATCAATGAGCTCAAAACTGGGTCATATGATACCTTTTCTTGATCGGGGTGACACCAGCTTGAAAATGGATCACCTCCCGGGTAAAATTCTTGACGCTGAAATTTTGCTCAAAATCGCAATTTTTTCATGACCGCGGCGGACCTGTCGAATTTTCGCGAAAAATCATGAAATTTCAAAACTGCCCAAACTCACTCAGAATTGCAAAGAAACATTGCATATGCACTGCTGACCACCCAAAACTACCTAATTACCCCTAAAAACTGTGCAATCTGGTCATCCCACCAACCCACTAAGCAAGACTGGGATATCATATAGGGAGCTCAAAACTGGGTCATATGATACCTTTTCGTGATCGGGGTGACACCAGCTTGAAAATGGGTCACCTCCCGGCCAAAATTCTTGACACTTAAAAATTTGCTCAAAATCGCAATTTTTTCATGACCGCGCCATGTCGAAATTTCGCGAAAAATCATGAAATTTCAAAACTGCCCAAACTCACTCAGAATTGCATAGAAACATTGCATATGCACTGCTGACCCCCAAAAACTACCTAATTACCCCTAAAAACTGTGCAATCTGGTCATCCCAACACCCCCCAACCCACCCACTAAGCAAGACTATCATATAGGGATATCAATGAGCTCAAAACTGGGTCATAAGATACCTTTTCGTGATCGGGGTGACACAAGCTTGAAAATGGGTCACTTCCCAGCCTAAGTTCTTGACACTGAAATTTTGCTCAAAATAGCAATTTTTTTCATCACCGCGGACCTGTCGAATTTTCGCGAAAAATCATGAAATTTCAAAAGTGCCCAAACTCACTCAGAATTGCAGAGAAACATTGCATATGCACTGCTGACCCCCCAAATCTACCTAATTACCCCTAAAAGCTGTGCAATCTCGTCATACCAACACCTTCCACCTACCCACTAAGCAAGACTGGGATATCATATAGGGATATCAATGAGCTCAAAACTGGGTCAGATGATACCTTTTCGTGATCGGGGAGTCTCCAGCTTGAAAATGGGTCACCTCCTGGCCAAAATTCTTGACGCTGAAATTTTGCTCAAAATCGCAATATTTTCATACCCGCGGACCTGTCGAATTTCGCGAAAAATCATGAAATTTCAAAAATGCCCAAACTCACACAGAATTGCATAGAAACATTGCATATGCACTGCTGACCCCCAAAACTACCTACTTACCCCTAAAAGCTGTGCAATCTGGTAATCCCAACACCCCCCAGCCACCCACTAAGCAAGACTGGGATATCATATAGGGATACCAATGAGCTCAAAACTGGGTCATATGATACCTTTTCGTGATCGGGGAGACTCCAGCTTGAAAATGGGTCACCTCCTGGCCAAAATTCTTGACGCTGAAATTTTGCTCAAAAGCGCAATATTTTCATGCCCGCGGACCTGTCGAATTTTCGCGAAAAATCATGAAATTTCAAAACTGCCCAAACTCACTCAGAATGGAAAGAAGCATTGCATATGCACTGCTGACCCCCCAAAACTACCTAATTACCCCTAAAAACTGTGCAATCTGGTCATCCCAACACCCCCCGCCCACCCACTAAGCAAGACTGGGATATCGTATAGGGATATCAACGAGCTCAAAACTTGGTCATATGATACCTTTTCGTGACACAAGCTTGAAAATGGCTCACCTCCCGGTCAAAATTCTTGACGCTGAAATTTTGCTTAAAATCGCAATTTTTTCATGACCTGTCGAATTTTCGCGAAAAATCATGAAATTTCAAAACTGCCCAAACTCACTCAGAATTGCATAGAAACATTGCATATGCACTGCTGACCGCCCAAAACTACCTAATTACCCCTAAAAACTGTGCAATCTGGTCATCCCAACACCCCCACCCACCGACTTCGCAAGACTAGGATATCATATAGTGATATCAATGAGCTCAAAACTAGGTCATATGATACCTTTTCGTGATCGGGGTGACACCAGCTTGAAAATGGGTTACCTCCCGGCCAAAATTCTTGACGTTGAAATTTTGCTCAAAATCGCAATTTTTTGATGACCGCGGACCTGTTGAATTTTCGCACAAAATCATGAAATTTCAAAACTGCCCAAACTCACTCAGAATGGGAAAAAAACATTACATATGCAATGTTGACCCCCCAGAACAACCTAATTACCCCTAAAAACTTTGCAATCTGGTCATCCCAACATACCCCACCCACCCACTAAGCAAGACTGGGATATCATATAGGGATATCAATGAGCTCAAATTTGGGTCATATGACACCTTTTCGTGATCGGGGTGACACCAGCTTGAAAATGGGTCACCTCCCATCCAAAATTCTTGACGCTGAAATTTTGCTCAAAATCACATTTTTTTCATGACCGCGACCTGTTGAATTTTCGCGAAAAATCATGAAATTTCAAAAATGCCCAAACTCACTCACAATTGCATAGAAACATTGCATATGCACTGCTGACACCCCAAAACTACCTAATTACCCCTAAAAACTGTGCAATCTGGTCATCCCAACACCCCCGACCGATCCACTAAGCAAGTCTGGGATATCATACAGGGATATCAATGAGCTCAAAACTGGGTCATATGATACCTTTTTGTGATCGGGGTGACACCAGCTTGAAAATGGGTTACCTCACGGCCAAAATTCTTGACGCTGAAATTTTGCTCAAAATCGCAATTTTTTCATGACCGTGGACCTGTCGAATTTTCGCGAAAAATCATGAAATTTCAAAACTGCCCAAACTCACTCAGAATTGCATAGAAACATTGCATATGCACTGCTGACCGCCCAAAACTACCTAATTACCCCTAAAAACTGTGCAATCTGGTCATCCCAACACCCCCCACCCATCCACTAAGCAAGACTTGGATATCATATAGGGATCAGGAAATGGTACCTTTTTGTAACAGGTGTTGTGTGACTGGGTCGAATGGAGTATTATATTAACCTGGGTTGATACAGGTCTGACAGGAACCAGAGATCATCCAAACCTGTTAAAGAATAAATAAAACAACAAATAAACGCTTTAATCTACCTTCCATGACAGGGCTTTTGTTCCTTGTATAATAGAGGCCTATTTGAGGCCACTTCCCGATCCAAAAATGAAGTATTTTCCCAACTGTCAGAGATAAAAAATATTTCAGGATTACAATATATAACATTGTCAACTTTGTACATATTAGGGCATAACTTTAGTAAGAATATATATTATGTGATTTTAATATATTTCCTTGGGTTTATTTTCCATACATTGGATTATGAATTAAAACTATAATTCATTTACAAGTCTGATTAATTTTAGTTGAAATATCTTACCATCACACTTAATGGCTTGGCTAGTAAGAAACTTATCCGTATTGGGCACTTTGTTTATTTTATTAGAAAGAAGATTGTAAATATTATTGCAACTTTATGCAAATTAGTCAAGCTCTGGACTCCTTAATTGTATATATTATAATAATCTATATCATTATCTTTATGGCTTAACCAACTAGAAATCTCTTTGAGTATATGTTTCTTAGAAGACGGTTTCATACAGACCTATTTTAATTAGTTGCCAAACGTTTTGACATCTACACTAAGTAGAGATAATGCAATTTACATAAACTGCATTCCCAGATGTTCAAAACACAAAAGCCCAGCGGCGTTTGAGTGAGAGAAGTGCGGGTATGGGGGTGGTAGCCCCAATTCAGGGCTTTTTATCCTTATATAACAGAGGCCTAAGTCATACAGGCCTCTTCTCAATCCAAAAATAGTATTTTTTCCAAACTGTGGCAGTCTCTTCCCAAAATGCTTGGTAAGATGTTAAAAAATAGCTCAAAATCCTCTGAGAGTGTTAAAAAATTATAGTCTGAAAAATAAAGTGCTTTAAAACCAAAAATTTAGTTGAAAATTCTTATTACTATTCAAATTTATAAACTAGTACCCGTCTTTCAATGAATTTTGTTTTCCCAAACTAAACAATTATCACACATAAATTTCTTAGTTTGAAAGGCTAGAGCCTCTTTCCAAGCCCTGCCATGTAAACTTACTATTATTGACATTTGTTCAACACATGACTTACTTGAATTTTCTCACAAGCTTTGCTCTTAGCAGGGCTAAAACCCACTAGCCCCACTAGCCCGATGCCTGGGACAAGCTGCTAGCGCTTTATGGTAAATTTGCCAGCTCTCGCGTGCACGTCTAATCTGCATGAACCGCACCAAAATAAGAATCATTACTTATATTTACATTTTTTTTTTCTTTAAATAAACTTAAGTCGAACGCTTTCAAAAATTAGTATTAAGTGAAAAGGGGGAGTAATACGTGGGAGTTTTCAATAGTAACAGCCATGACGTTACTGACGTCATTACGGGTCATGCGGTTCATGCAAAATGAACCGAATTTTTTTAAACGAAGAAATCAATCGGAATGTAAATATTCTCAAAATATCTGATTGCTTGTCCATCATGGGCTAGCTCAATTATTTAGTGCAGACTAGTTAAATTTGATGTGCACCATTCTTTTAACACCATGTGCATATATGTATCATATTTCAACAACAATACATTTATTACGAAATAACATGTTTTGAGATCTGCTTTAACATAATCAAGCCCCCCATGTAACGCTTCCTCATGAATTTCCTGTTTCTTTATCTACTGTAAATTCCGACCAATCTGAATTCACCGATTTGCCCAAAAGTGGGACTAGCTGAAATGTTTACCCGGCGAGTCCTGGACTATAATATAGCTGGGCAAATACGCGTTAGTACTTCAACCATAGTTTCTAACGATTTCATAGAATGCTCCAATCAGATTAACATAATCCCTGAAATCCAATGAAAGTCGGTCAAAATGAAATCCAACTCGACATTTTAACAACCTGAAACATGAAATTCTTAGCAGTTGCAGACGTAATTGTAGACTAACTTAACTCAGTCACGAAGTGGTAGATTTCAAAATCTGAAACCACTTAATGGAATTTTCCTGCCAAAGACCAGATTGTTAAAGTCTTGATATTGGATAATGTTTGTGCATTACGTATATTTTCGCCAACACCGACAGGGATTTCAGCAGGTTAATACTAGGTTTTATTTAATGTCACAATCAGGGGATTTATGATTTCTAGGAATTATCGGTGTCTTATTTGCAATGTATATGGTTCAACAGATCAGAGTAAAAAAAAACTATCATAAAAACTATTTATAGCTCAAAACTTGCTTGTCAGTTCTAAAATGTTATCTTGTAAGGTTTTATTGTTGATAAATAATACATTAGATTTGGTTGATTCCTTTGTTTGATTCCTTTAACTTGATTCCTTTGTTTGATTCCTTTAACAAGTTCTTGCTTCATTGATGCTTTTCAGTTGATCAGTATATGATTCACTTATGGTCGCAACTGTTCGTACAGTCTGACATTGAAGTACTGCAACATTGCGTACAGTCTTGTCACTATCGGTTGCTGCACAGAAAGACCATTTTCTCGGTGCTAATTCGTTCAAGCACCTTTCAACGCATTTTGTGAGCGCGTTGGAAATGATTTTTCTTTTTACGGAAATCAAATATATACCTTTTCAATATATACATTATAAAATATGAGATCACAAATGCAGATTTTCTCCATTCTTTTTCCCCTTTTTGTACTGATCAAGAGTGAAAAGATTACAGATTGCAACTTAACTAGCCGTTAGTTCAAGACTTCAAGATCACGGTAGGACTATTAATCAACGATGTACTTATTATAAAAATATTTTCTGCAAAAGCACGTTTAATTTGAATATGTTTTACAAATAAAAAGCCGATGTCGCGTGTTTTTCTGTAAGCAACTATGTTATCATCGTCGTATAGATCAGCAACTTCCGTTTCGGTTAACTGTACGCTTAGACACTGTGAGTTCTGTGGAATCATTTAAGCGTGGCTCAAATTCCGCGTGTTAGTCATAAATGACATTTTCAAAAGGGCATTAATCGCTCAGTAATATTTTCATAAGATTAAATACTCAGTGGTTTGATTTCGCTGGGGTTTGACTTCGCGCACTTTCCCCAGCAAAAAACGCAAAAATTAAACCACCGCGAGATATAAGTTTACCACAGTCAGACTTTGCGGACTGATGCCTGTATTGAAAAAAAACATCACTGTAGGTTTGTACGAAAAAAAACATTTCAAAAGCACTATGTTTTAAATAGCTTATCGTTGTCGAAAATGAATCCAGCTTAAAAATGTTTGGGTCTCGTATCTTTTTCTGATACCTGAGTAAGTTCGTGTAAGTCCCATGTTATTTAGAGTGCGCGCTAGTAGTCCATGATAGTTTATTGTAGGGGTAATTCGCATAGAAGGTCGTTGTATTACACAGACTTTGCAATGATAACGTAATGATTATGTATCATTTAAAAATAGCTTCCCATACACACTCGAAAAAAACCTATTGCATTAACAACATGTTGTTAGACTTAGCTGCAGTCTATTCAGCAACACGTTGTGAATCGTTTTCTTCTTCCTCCGCCGCCGACAAAGAAGTGCAACAAGATAAGTAAGCCAGTGATTCATATTAGATTCACACTGACCGTAAACATCAAACAATTCATTTAACGCCCGCTGTTATCAACTGAATCAGCTGCAAATAACAGTTTCAATCTTCAATTCAAAACTTCAAAGAACTACTTAGGGACGCTACGACCCGGAACTTAAACCAACAGCAATGGACCAACTTGATTTGCCAAGACTGCTTTCGAACTGGCGTTAACCGGTCACCGATCGGCTCGCACCGGTGTGAAATATGAATCAAGCGTTCCGGCTAAACTTAAATGGCGTCAATAGCTACCGCTGTGGTTGTTACACACTCGCCGCTCAAACGTAACCGGCGTATTTGGCGTGCACCTGTAAGTGATCCCGGCTTAATCTCGGAACAAATAAAGTGATTTGCCGGTGCCCGTTTAGGAATCGGCGTACACCGTCTTGGCAAATCAAGTTGGCCCAGTGATACGTTGTTTTGGCGCAAAAACTACACGTTGGAAATTATACATGTATTATACTGACGGGATTTAAAACTGTGCACGGGCAACATGCAAGTTAAATATTGGCAATGATTTTTATTTTCATTAAATGATTATATTTCAAACCATTCACCACTTAAGGCATCTAACACAAGCAAGGACAATCGTCAGATGCGTAGCTGCGAATACGCGGCTGAATCCACATGGTTCTTCCCAGAATGCATGCACTAGATTGTACAACTGTTTTTCAAAATATTCCGGGAAGGTCCCCCAAGCATAATTATTAATCCGCATAAATAGAAACTAGCTACGCCCCTAATCGTAAACGTCTGTTTTAATGTGTTTTGACAGTCATATATCAAAATAAGTGTAATAGAATGCATAATATTACATATTTATAAATTATGTATAACATGCAAATTTTTTAAATCGCGTCAGTATGCACATATTTGCTTTTTTGATGTTTTCCGAAATTAGTTTTTTTTTGTTTTATATTTCAGTTTTGTTTTGTGTCAAAACATTTGTGCTCTGACCTAAGTACCGTCCTGGCTGATAATATTCCAGTCAGCTTTAATAATATTTTAAGATCATGTTAGCTTCAAATTTTACAACTATGAATGCAAGTAAAAACCAGGCCCAAATAAAACACACATTATATACATTTATGCTTATATATGAGATTTTCAGGATAACATATTTCATATTTATCCACATTCCAAGGAAATAATGAATATTTCCTTTAGAACCTGTTGGTGTGAAATAGAACCTGGTTTAATCCCCTTGTAGGTTAGAAACCTGGTTCAATCACTTTTTAAATTCCATGGAACCTCAAGTCGCTCAACTAAAGAAAATGTATGGTTATTAACACATCTACAGTTATCGTTATGCTTAAATCTTTGGTTGCAGAACGGTAGCAGGGGTTCGAGAGTTTATGTAGCGAAATCTTGTAAATTTAAATATATTTCTATCTTACACTGGTGAAAACAAATATCCTCTATATATTTCACCAAGTGAGCTCCGGAATTCGTATTTTCACGAGTGGCGAAGCCACGAGTGCAAATACATAATTCCGGAGTTCACGAGTGAAATTTATTTCTATCTTTCACTGACAAAAACAAATTTTCTTTTTTTTTTATGCTTTTAGTGCACAATTTATGTAAATTTGACAGAATAATTGCATGAAATGGCGCCAAAAACGTTTGTTTATGACGTGACGTAAATTTGAGCCCGTTTTCTAAACGTTCTCATTCGGAATGTTTTGTGTGTTTGGGTACCAACATGAAAAAAGCAGTGAAAATAAATTTGATATTCCACTGTTTGAAAACCGTGAAATACCACTTTTATTTCACCGGGAAAATTACAATGGTTCATACAAATTGTGATAACAACCAACTTACAATTTGTGTTTTTCAACACTCAAATATCGAAGCATATGAATTCATTACATACAAGATTTCCAAAAACGACGCTATAAATCGACAGTTTAGGAAAGGGTTTGTTATTTACGGTATTTACTGAAGTTAAATCTCTAACATGGCTTTCAGATGGTGAACATGGTCGCCCATATTGAATGACTATACCGGTTTTACAAAAAGACCATGCGAGCGATCAGTTATGATTGTTCGTCACTTAGTTGTAATAAATTCGTGTTCTTATCTTAGAATCGAGTGAAATAATAAAAGGATCATTGCTTCTCGAATCTATTAAATGCTGCCCGATTTCATAATTGTCGAACTAGAAATGTGTCCATAGGACACGGATGCCCCCGCTATGCATCGTTTTCAGATACTAAAGTGCAATGATGGGAATAATAGCATTTCAAAGACAGTGATGTTCGAGTAATTATAAGAATATGCATAAACTTGGTGATCAAGTAAATTATTTGTATTTGTGGTACTGTTGTCTTCTCATTACGGAAATATCTGTGAAGAAGTTGGTGGTAATGAAATGCAATGTCATAGTGAACATTTGTGCCATGTTATTTTGAAATCCCTTCATTCATAAAGAAGTTATAGCCCGAACAAGTAAATTCAAGTTTTAGTAACTGTGACCTTGACCTTGGACTTACAGGCATGGGTAATGTACGCAACACACCGCCTTGTCGTGGTGAACATTTGTGCCAAGTTATTTTGAAAACCCTCCATTCAAAACAAAGTTATAGCCCGGACAAGAAAATTCTATTTTTAGTAACAGTGACCTTGACCTTGGACCTACAGGCATGGACATGGTAAACGACTAACCACCTTGTCATGGTGAACATTTCTGCCAAGTTCTTTTGAAATTACTCTATTCCTAACGTAGTTACAACCCTGACAAGAAAATTCTGTTTTAGTAACAGTGGCCTTGACCTTGGACCTACAGGCATGGGCATGTTACGGGACATACCATCTTGTCATAGTGAACATTTGTGCAAAGTTACTTTGAAATCCCTCCATTCATAACAAAGTAACAGCCAGGACAAGAGAATTCTATTTTTAGTAACAGTGACCTTGACCTTTGACCTACAGGCATGGGCATGGTACGCGACACATCGCCCTGTCATGGTAAACATTTGTGCCAAGTTATTTCGAAATCCCTCCATTCATAACAAAGTAACAGCCCGGACAAGAAAATTCTATTTTTAGTAACAGTGACCTTGACCTTCGACCTAAAGGCTTGTGCATGTACGTGACATACCGTCTTGATATGGTGAACAATCATACCAAGTAATTTAAAAATCCAATAAGAAATAATAAAGTTACAGAGCGGACTAGATTTTGCAAGAAAATTCTATTTTTAGTAACAGTGACATTGACCTTGGACCTACAGGCATTAGTATTGTCACGACACACCGCCTTGTTATGGTGAACATTTGTGCCAAGTTATTTTGAAATCCCTCCATTCCAAACGAAGTTAAGGGCAAAGTGTATATTTTTTAACACAAAATGTAAGTGAAAAAGGGGTATAATTTGAAAAATATTGGGAGCAGGGTTATGGGACTTGTTGGTTATGATGTAGATTTTGATGGTGAAAATATATTTCAAGTTTCAAGGCAGTATCTCAAGTAGTTTTAAAGTTATGGGCAAAATGCATATTTTGCTTAACACAGAATATAAGAAACAAGATGTATTCCTATTAAAACTAATGTAAATGGAAGTATCAAAGGGCCATAACTTCTGAACGGAACTTGTAAGAGCAAAACCCCACCTTTATGCATAACAACATATCAGGCCAAGCATTGTGGTAAAGTTTCATCAAATTCCCAGCAGTAGTGTAGGAGGAGTTGCGTTCACAAGATATATTCCTATTAAAACTAATGTAAATTGAATTATCAAAGGGCCATAACTTCTAAACGGAACATGTAAGAACGAAACCCCACATTTATGCACAACAACATATCAGGCCAAGCATTGTGGTAAAGTTTCGTGAAATTCCCACCAGTAGTGTAGGAGGAGTTGCGTTCACAAGATATACTCCTATTAAAACTAATGTAAATGGAAGTATCAAAGTGCCGTAACTTCTGAACGGAACATGTAAGAGCGAAACCCCACCTTTATGCACAACAACATATCAGGCCAAGCATTGTGGTCAAGTTTCATTAAATTCCCACCAGTAGTGTAGGAGGAGTTGCGTTCACGAGAATATCGGACGGACGGACGGACGGAGAGGAGCAACTCTTAATGCCCGTCGCCATTTCATGGCGGGGGCATAAAAAACCAATAGAATGCTTTATTTCTTAAGATTTGTCGAAAATGCCAAAAGAGTCATTTTTAAACGGTTTTCAAAAATTCTAAATAGAATCCTTTATTGCTTTACATTGGTTGAAAATGCAATAATGAAACGCATACCGTTTTTTAGATTATTAAGAAAAAACCTCTTGCACAGATGTTTATAAAGTCTTTTCTTTGTATTTTATACACATAAAACAACACTCGGAATAGTCGAAAATATATGCATTATAATAAAATCATACACGGTACGAGCATACATATAGCATATATAAACTAGAATGCGTCATTTGATATTGATCCCCCCACTGTTTTAACAAAGGGCAAAACCTCTCACAGACTGGTAAAAATGGCCGCAGGAAAAATCCTTTCTTAACGAACCTCTACACATCCTGCTTGTAAGTTTGAAAGAAATTCGCCTGATAGTTTGGCAGAAGTTTATGCCACAAGATTTGGATGATGTACGTACGGACGAATGGACGGTCGGATGAGTGCAACTCTATTTGCCTCCCACTTTTGGGGGCATAAAAACCAAACTGGAAACGAATCGTTTAGCTCATAAAATTAATTTCTATGCTGAAGTACACTCTACTATACAAAAATTGCACACAAAAGACTTCGTTACATATAAGGTAAATATGCAAAAAATAAATACTGTGACGAAATATCGTATAGTATATACTGGCTCACAATCATTCTATTACATTACTATAAAAATAATATGTAAAAAAGTAAATTAAATAATCATTTCTTTCAGTGTATTGAAAAACTGTAGAATAGATAATATATACTAAGCCACCCATAATGAAAACTTGAAAAAAATACATGGAAAACTCTAACTATATTTATTATGCCAGTGAATGCATTTCTGGAGGAATATGATCACAAAAACGTTGTCGGTTTAGTATCTAGCGGTTTAAAAAAGAAACAAGAAAAATGAATACGCGGTTGTGGATTTTGTTCTTTTTTAAATTTAAAGAGATGTAATTTGCAAAAACGGATATTTTAGTAACTGTATTTTATTTCTTTTCAGTGGGCTTTGAAAATTGTGTATTTTTTCTTCAGCCATAAATTTCTAAATTTGACAGGCAAATAATCTTTTATGTTAAAAAATTTGATCTCACCATTTGAGGAGATAACCCCAGTGAAAACATAACAATATCTTACGCCTTATCAATGTGCAATTATGTGCATATATACCACAAATTAAATAAATGATAAAAACATCACTGAACAAATGTTTTGAATTAAAAAAAAATGTTAATTTTTCATTTTTGTTCAGTATTAATTGATAAACATAGATGTTTGTAAAACAAGTATGTCCAACCACAACCCACAAACGTAAACTGGACAGTTATCTGTTGTTATTGATTATACAAGAATTATAAATTAAGAGTAACTGTGTCCCTGACCACAACTAAAGGAAATCATTCAGGGTCATGCAAACAGCTTCCCTGCCAGAGCCCATATCTTCTTGCGGGCGGGTCGACATTCGCAAAGCAAAATATTCCCGCTTCTTTGAAAGTGGTGAGAGGCGCAGTAATATGTCGTCATACAATCTTTCATTTACAACACTTCTGCATCGGTTTGTTCATTTAATTTAATCTATGTGTTAAATGTAGAAATAGTTCAAATCGATGATATTCCGTAGAAGTCCCGTTTGCTTTGACCGGCTCTGGTGTGGCCACCTTTTACTCCATTGGTGAATGCATGGTTAGTATACCCCACCATTCCTGGCATGTGGAAGTCGCCCTGCCATCGATGACCGCGGAATTTATCTCTTCGGGGTTCTGTGGAACCGTTCAAGCTGAAGAAACAAGATCAGCACAAGTGTTAAGGATGTTAAAAATCACTTGTACCAAGTTTAGTTTCAAGTGTTGAAGATGTTCAAAACATGTTGGTAGAAAGTTTTCCGGATATAACTTCCTATGTAAAGGCTATTCTTACAATGGTACCAAGTTCGCGATTTATTTCTAAGTGTTATTGATGTTCAAATAGGTTGTTATCTACAGTGAAACCTGCCTTAGCAGCCACCTGCGAATAGCAACCACCTGTCTTAAACATCCAATTTGAATATTTCCTAAACTGACATTTTGTTCTCATTTTAACCTGTCTTTAACAGCCATCTGTATAGAGCAGCCACTTTTTGTCACTCCCTTGGGTGGCTGCTACAGACAGATTCGACGGTAGTTCCTGATATATTTTTAAGTGTTAAAGATGTTCAAAACATATTGGTACCAAGTTCGTGATTTATTTCTTAGTGTTAAGGATGTTGCAACAAATGTTGTTTATCCACTTTCACTTGAACTGGATACCACTCCAACACATATACAGGTTTACGTGGCAACTCTACACACATACATTATGAATAATGCTCCAGTTAAATATATTTGTAAATTTAACAGCCCGAGTGGCATACACATTGTGATCGGACTAACCCTGCCTAAATAACATGCTCATAACATCACTAAAGCCACGTATGCTTTCCACAAAACCCGACCCTGATTTACTGTAGGACGCCCGAAACGTATAGGAAACCCGTGGATTATCTTTTTCTTTTTATTAAAAAGTCATTGCTTTGTTGGCTTATTTAGAAGAAAACGTAATCATCGACGAGTATTTTACATAATAGTCAGGGCTTTGAATGCATCTCATATTTTCTCTTTAACAATATATGGTAAAAATATGTAACTTAGATAATCTGATAAGAAAATTAGTATTTTAATCGAAGTTCAGTTTTAAGAATCTAATTACAGTGTTGCTGTTTCTTCACCCTTTATCGTCGAAATAAACAGTGGCTCCAGTATTTTAGAAAAATTCTATATCTACATGTACCTAGTAATTACTAAAAAATCCATTTTTTTCAATGGCATAAAAATTAATAACTGTTAATTAGATTAATTGATTTTAGGAATTTTCCGTTACAGTCTTCCAGCGATAACCCGAGTTTTACGATTTGATTTCACACATAACGTAACACAGCGTTGAGATTCGCGATTTTAACGAACTATTCTTGATGGATATTTCACATTTTACTGAAGAAAAAACGTAACGTTAAATTACGTCTTTTACCGTTATTAAACCGGGTTTCTATCCATGTTTAAAATAAGTATTTCATTAAATTGTAGAAAACCTATTACGAAAAAAGCTTTATTCAAACATAAGCTTATTTACTGACATTTTTTAATCAGATTTACGGTTCGGCATTTAAAATCGTGAAAAAGCATTAATCGTATTGTGCGTTACGTGTGTCTGACAAGAAATCAGTGTAGGGTTTCGGGAGCTCAAATTTTCTGCATGTTCTAATACGCGACGGTCGTGCGTCCGGAAAACAGGGTCGGGTGCGGAAAAGATATAAAGATTTTCTTACATAACAAGCGATTAAAATATAATAAAAAGGCCTGGTTAATATCAGACCGTGTGAGCTAACGAATGTTGCCGGCGTTGTAAATATCAGACCGTGTGAGCTAACGAATGTTACCGGCGTTGTAAATATCAAACCATGTGTGCTAACGAATGTTACCGGCATAGTAAATATCAGACCGTGTGAGCTAACGAATGTTACCGGCGTAGTAAATATCAAACCTTGTGTGCTAACGAATGTAACCGCGTTGTAAATATCAGACCGTGTGAGCTAACGAATGTTACCTGCGTAGTAAATATCAGACCGTGTGAGCTTACGAAGTTACCGGCGTTGTAAATATCAGACCTTGTGAGCTAACGAATGTTACCGGCGTAGTAAATATCAGACCATGTGAGCTCACGAATGTTACCGGCGTAGTAAATATCAAACCGTGAGTGCTAACGAATGTTACCGGCGTAGTAAATATCAGACCATGTGAGCTTACAAATGTTACCTGCAGAGTAAATATCAGACCGTGTGAGCTAACGAATGTTACCGCTGTAGTAAATATCAGACCATGTGAGCTAAAGAATGTTACAGGCGTAGTAACTATCAGACCTTGTGGGCTAACGAATGTTACCGGCGTTACAACTGTCAGACCATGTGCGCTTACGAATGTTACCTTCGTAGTAAATATCAAACCGTGTGAGCTAACGAATTTTACATGCCTAGTACTTATCAGACCGTGTGAGCTAATGAATGTTTCCGGCGTTGTAAATATCAGACCATGGAAGCTTAGGAATGTTACCTGCGTAGTAAATATCAGACTGTGTGAGCTAACGAATGTTACCGGCGTAGTCAATATTAAACTGTGTGAGCTAACGAATGTTACCTGCTTGACTTTTTGGATTTGTGCCGACGTCTTCTTCTCCTGCAGACAACGGCGACAATAAGCATGATCAATATGGCCAACAGTGGTAGGATTAGACCTATGCACAACCCTATTATCAAGTCCGTATTTACTGAAAAACAAGAGCATTTATTTATAGAAAATTCATATTTATAGCAATTCTACCGTAGATAGAGTTAAGAGTTATATAAGCAATTTGTTTACAGTGTGTAATTGAAAAAATGCCAAACTTTTAGGGTCATTAATCTGATGTTAATATTTTTCTTACCAGATAACAATTTTCTGCTTTATGTCGGTAATAAGACGCGGTACTTTACTTTAAATGATATATCCACTACTGGGAGGCGAATCCGTGCGGCGACAGCGCCTAGCCGTGCAATGCCAATAACGCTACCTTTCCAGCTTTAAGGGACAATACCCCAAAACGGTTGATCGAATAATCCTGATAAAGGTAATCATCACTGCATGACACCGGAAACTGATTATTTACTGATAACAGTACTGACTATATGTACGGGGAGACTTTTAAGCTTTATACTGTCAGTCCATGTGCTGATAGTGGGTTTTCAGACAAACAATCAGAGGGGCATTCAAATTGAGCGTGAATTGATATGTAACAAAGAATAATCGTGAACGAAACTGATTTAAAATGGGGCGCGTCACGGGAAAAGGTACCTTCGGACAGTTGACGTCAATCTTTGAAATGACGTCAATAATTTGCGCAGACGACATTAATTATTATGCATTTCGCGATAAAAATACCATTTTGTTGTCAAAATGTTTAACAAAATCACATTTTAGTTAGAAGATATTAATTTATAGATGTAAATTCTTTCTTAATTTAGTAAAAACCAAAATATCACTAAAAATGACAGAAGGTACCTTTTCCCCTGACGTGCCCCAAATAATACCAGTGTGTATCTGTGTAATAATGACTTATGTTAAGTGAAGACATGATAGAAATTCTGATGTTAACTTACGTGGCTTTTCCAATCTGAAATGTAAGAACAAGAATAATAAGTTTGACAGTTAAACGTGGCTGACTTTCCTTGTTTAGCCTTGTGTTCGTATAATAATATAGAAACAATTTATTGCAAGTACATGGTTTGTGTAAATGATTAACTACGTCATGGTGTTTCAAGCAATTTTATTTTTATGCAAATATAATTTCAACGGCGTGGAAGATTATATTTGTCAAATGACCTAAAGGTCTGTGAAACCGGAAGTATTCCGAGCAATGACAGGGATGAGAATAATGCGCCGATTGAAAAATACTTGTAAAATAACCAAGCGACATGCACAGATTTTACAGTACTGTTGAATATACGGCGTTCTATGCATGTATATACCATATTCATAAACATCTATTTTTAAATTATCAAGAATTACGCTTGAGTGTATGCATTCAAATTTATGTGTTTCGGATCACAGTTATATTACTGGGTCAAACACTACTCCCTATTGTTAAAACAGCCCCACGCTGGCGAGCGCTCACAACAAAAAGTATATACATGTAACACCATATTAGTAAAATAACAGTGTATTAAAAGACAAAGGTTATTTGGCAATGTTTACATTGGCGTGTTTACATTGACGTTACATGTAAACAATGAAATAATATTTTAATCGTAATACAAATAGCGTAAAGCTCCCAATACTTGTCCAATTAGCCGATTGGTCTAAGACGCAGTCATTTAAACACTTTTAAATGCAATGGTAGCAACGCTGTTATAGGTTGAAGGTTCGAAACATGTTTATTTTGTTTACACTTTTTAAATATTTTTACACAATCATTATTTCCGCGATAAAATTAACTGAAGAAAAATACATATAATACTTTGAAATGACTGCAGTAAAGCTTAAAAAATGTATACCTTAAATATTTCCTTAAAAGCCGTGTGTCAGTGTGAATCGAACCCGTGTAGAAAAAGTCTTATGACTACCGGACGCGTTAACCACTGAGCTATCAAGGCGATGTGATATAAAATGGCAAAATAGTACTTTTTACGCGTAAATTTGCCTTAACCAGTGTTTACATTCTATAAATAATTGTAAACATCGCCAATTTAGCTTGGGCGACCTATAAGAACCATTGAAAGAAGAACAAGTTACAATAGTTTGCACGAATATTGTTTACAGTAATGTTGGGTTTTTCTTACTTGCATGATGCAGTACCCTTCTCATAAGAGCATTGATGATCTGGCCCGCATGGATTAATTGTTATAAACACCTCACACACCGAAGCGTTCTGCGATACTGAAAACAGTTTAAAAAATAGCATAATCATTATCTAAAGGTACTTATTTTTATAACAAATTACCAAAATTTGATTGTAAAGTTTGTCGTTGTGGTTTATGGCTTTCAGGTCATTGAGCTGTTACAGTGACGATATTGGTTCGATTCCCGAAGTTTAACTTTTAAGTTCTGTTTATCGTTTCGGGCCTCATTAAGGGTAACCACATTTTTTCGGAAAGGTATGACAAATTCAAGTATTACACATTTTCAAAAAACGTCCTTTTAAAAATAGTGTGTGAATCTACGACACATTTCGAACTAACTTTAATTGCCATGATTATTGACATTCAATTCATTAGAAACTAAATATTGTGAAAATAATCTATTTTGCTGATTCGCAGTAGTTATTTCAACATTAACTATTAAAAATAAGATGTCACTCTATATAGAAAAAATATGTATAAAACAACTCTATCATAAAAGATGTAAATTTATTGGTCTATTCGGAATGTCATAATAAAAAAAAATTCTCGGTGGGATCCCTGGCGATTTTTGATGACACGTCCCGATTGCGTGGTGAAAAGCAATGGACAGAGTTATAGTTTTCCTACATTTATTAAAATCTTTATATCGTTTTGGGACTGTATATAACTCCCCTGAACACGCATCCTTCGGGGATTCATTTAATTCAAATTCTGCTTTTGGAACTGAATTACCTCCCTTAAATAAAATATATATCTTTTATTGATGAATCTAAAGATCCAGCAAATGTTATTGTATGTCTCTTTCTAGCAATATTGCATATAAACAACATAAGAGATAGTACTAAAACTGCAAATTTTTTTATTTAAAAATTATTTGAAAAGTCATTTGATGCATATTAGTCATATAGACATTCCATGTAAACTTCTACTGAGAAATTAGTTAGCACGTCCCCGTTGTTGTGGAGAGCGATTTTAGCTAGGATGAAAATTATGTCTCTTTATGTATGAAACTATGTTTAAAGCTTCTTAACTCAGTTAAACGTGTCAAAATACCGATCAATATGTAAATAAAGCTGCGCGTTAACGTTTTACGTCATGTTGTTTGCTGTAAAAACCGCTGCTCATATTACTTAATTGAGCTGCGAAACCCTTGGCTACTGTTATGCAGTAAAAATCGTTTTTAAAGTTTTACAAATTTTCCTGTATGTTGTTAATTATTTAGAAATAATTATCAGTCATAATCATAAAATACATGTTTATACATATGACATCCAGACAGACAAAGTATTACAGAGGCAGTATTTTAATCTCAATTCAGAGGTTGTAAAATTGTCAAGTCGCTTAATATGTGGTTACTATGGCGATCTTGACAACTATCTTGGACTGATTTGCATTGCGAGTTGAAGTTGAGATTTCAAACTGGTAACATATATGGTATTCCATTAGAAACGTATTTGTTGTTAATTGTTAAAATATATTATTTGGATTTTCCAAATGTGAATTGTGGCTTTCCGTTGCTTAACGAACTAATTAAACGTTTGAAATTTGGAATAAAATCGATATTCTTCTGCAAAAGAAAAGAGTGCCTAAGCAGAGCATTTCACTACTATAAAGTGGCTATAAACGTCTGGCTTTTGAACTTAATGGGGCGCGTTACGGGAAAAGGTACCCTCGGACAATTGACGTCGATTCTTAAAATGACATCATAAAGTTTAGCAGAGGATATTTCGTATGTAATTCGCGGCAAAAATACCATTATGTTGTCAAAATATGTAACGAAATCTCTAGTTAGTGATTTGAAAATAAAGGATAAGAGTAAATTATACCCCAAAATTGTAACAATTAAAATTTAAAAAAATATTACCGATTCTGAAGATACCCTTTCCCGTTACGCGCCCCAACTGCTCATACTGTTGATGTAATTATATTTGTGAGAATCAAACCGAAATCACACAATTCGTACGTTCTAAAATTCATGGACCTCAATTTTGTTTAACCGTGGTGGTTTTAAATTCATTCGTGTTAAGATCTGAATAAGAAATTTTCGAAAACTAATTTCTCTTAAGGATTGAATCGATATTTGATGATTTCCACTTGGGTATGGAAAACAGTTGGGTTGTTTAAAGTGTGTGAAGCCCAACTGTTTATTATACCCAAATGGAAATCATCAAATATCGATTCAATCCTTATATTTACACAAATAAATACTCTCATTAATACAGAAATTAAGATAAGAATTCGTGATATTACGGCCTTTTTAGATGGCTGTTGATAGAGCCACGTTGACGACAAAGTGTATGACGGCACGTTTTTTCACAGCAACTCGTGGCAAAACGTGCGTGCTGGGCGACGTCACACGTCAAAACACTGCAACGTCCAATAAATTGTCAACGGCTCTACTGTACCCACGCCTTTTAAAGTAATACGTCACACTGTTTACCATTAGAAATTATGATTTATTAGACAAATAAGACTTCATCGTAGAGGACGAAGTTGAAGTTTAAATATATGTATATGAATGAAATCGGGGTTAACTCTTTTGGAGTTTCCTTCCAGTTAAGCATGGTTGACAAAATCTATACTTGAGGAAGATATATATTGTTACATACAAAACACTCAATATTATCTTTCGATTGAACGTCTTACTTGTGTTATCGTTGACAGTAATGTTCTTGGCCGTTACGTATTCAGAATCTAAGGACAGAGTCTTTCCATTTTCAATCTGTTGTAAACGTTCAGCCAATGCCGTCTTATCCGATTCCGTATCGTTAGTTAGAATTGTGCTGTCAAAACTTATCGAGCCACACCTGTGTTATTGACAATAATTAGCACGAGGGAAGTTCAACAGGGTTTACTTTATGATTTTCAAAATTTACTTATATTCAGGATGAAATACAATCAGTTTTATTCAATATACTAGTACACGTATCTCGCTTCATAAGAAGTTCAATTTCCCCTACATTTGTTAAGCATCATAATGTGTACAGCCCGACTAAGTTGCGGACTAACAAGGTTGGAAATGGTCTGATGCTTTAAAATACTTCGCCGACTGAATGGCCTACAGTGTATATACAGGCTGATCTGTTTCTACACTGATCGCACTGTTTCAGATTTATATATCTTAAAATAAATGAAAAAAGAAACTTTGAAGGCTTCTGACAAGTAATAAAACATTGCAGGTTCGATTTGATTGAGCCTGTTCATGGGCAGTAATGGAAAAGCATATTTACTGCCCAGGCAGTTCAACCAAGAATATTATAACAAAGCATAATATTAGAGTAGTCTATGTTGCATTTAAATTGCATCGTAGCAGCTTATTATGAACCTAATACATTACTTTATTTTCGCCATCAGAAAAAATACATTCCAACCTAGCCTTTACAATTCAACTAAAATACACACTGAATCAAAATATATGTTCTTACCTTATATTAAATACTATCACACCCTCGATTTTCAGTTCATCTCTTAGCTGTAAAAAGGGACAAGAACATAATTTACATAATATCACATATATATAAACACAAAATTCAACTTTGTGTGCTCTTTAAAATACTGTGAAAATGTAAAAATGAAAAGTCGCGCAAAAACAAGTACATAAAAAACACAGTCAAAAGGTAGAGAAGACAGAGAAACCTTTTTAGAAAAAGCGAATGCTTCAGAAAAGTAAGCAAAACTTCTTGGACTAAATATTACAACTAAAAAATGTTTCGTATCATCCAAAGTCTATGTTAAAAAAGATGATTTTATTTTTTAATACTGTACAATTCTATTTAAGTTGATGTCTTTATGTAACAGGGACATTTTTATATCACAGGTTGTTTGCTTTTCTAGAGCCTGAAACAATGTAAAAGATTTCAATGAAAGCAATCTTTGCAAAACAGCAACACTTTTAATCTCGGACTGAAATCACAACGTCTTAAGTTAAGGATATAAAGCTGAGATTGGAAATCAGTCTCAAATCTCAAGCATCTGACTGGCTGAAATGGCGACTGGAAGCCAATCGGATGCTTACAATTTGAGACTGGTTTCCATGCTCAGTTTTATAACCTTGGGCACAGACTACAAATGAAATACGCTTATCAGAAATGGTAACATTTTGAAGATAGAGTTAAATAGAATATAGGGAAAGAGTGCATGAAATTATAAAAAAATAGAAGATATAGTTAAAGAGAATATAGGGAAAGAGTGCGTGAAATTATAAAAAAAAAGAAGATATAGTTAAATAGAATATAGGGAAAGAGTGCATGAAATTATAAAAAAAAATCGAAGATAAAGTTAAATAGAAGATAGGAAAAGAGTGCATGAAATTATAAAAAATAATTTTAAAAAGACAAAATAAACTATTAACGAACATGAGAACCAGATAAATTCCGTCTTGGAAATTTCTGTGGCTAAATTCGAGGTTTAAACCAGGTTATAGGGTGCACCAACCTCACACATTCCAAAACAGGTTCTCATTATGTCAAAACAAGTACAAGTTGTCATGGTGGAATAATAAATAGGCTCAGTGACAATTTTTACACTAGATACGCAAAAATCAATTTCTGGATGCCCATTCCATATTCATTTGGAAGTTTCTGGAATTCCATTCCATATTCATTTGGAAGTTTCTGGAATTCCATTCCATATTCATTTGGATGTTTATTACGGATTATGAAGTATTTCATAAGTTAACATGAAAATGACCGGCAAGCATATAGCGATATTTTTGAGAACTAACGACGTATACTACAACCGACTTAACATTACCATCTTTTCGATACTTTTCTGGGTCCTCGTGTATTCCGACGGGATTGTAAGATTCGGGCATGTCCCGTTTACACTCATCTCAACCTTATGTTCAATTAAATCTGGAACGAAAGTAAAGATATATCACAAGTTTACATACACGTTGTATAAAATTTCTTAAGCACACATGATATTAAAGCAGATGCTAAAATTATAATTTAGAATGTAATACGGGTACTTTATTCATAGTATGCGAAATGCAGAATAAAAGTGTAATAAAAGACAATATAAAATATTCGTCTACTGTAGTTTATGGAGGAATAGACAACCTCAAATCAAAACAAATACGGCGGCATTTGTAATTATAATAGTCCTAACAACATACATGACGTCCATTGTTTTGTCGATTGTTAGAAGTACATGTAAAAGTACGCGAAATGCAGAATTAAAGTCAAAGTCTAATGATAACTGCACCAGACCGAAATCGTTGTCGCACCCTCTATGACATGTTCATGTTTTACAATGGTAAATATATTTTAGAAGGTATTACCTGTTTAATATGCCGATAATTGAATATAATCAATTCAATATGCTTAATTTCAGAATTGTGCTAATAGTTGTTAATAATTAACGTAAATTTGACCTATGATTGGTTAAGCTTAATTAAATAACAATAGCTTATATATTCTAAGTCATGATTAATTTAATTAAATAACGTAAATTTGACCATGATTGATAAGCTTAATTTAATAACAATAGCTAATTGCTTTTAAGTCATGATTAATTTAATTAAATAACGTAAATTTGACCATGATTGATAAGCTTAATTAAATAACAATAGCTAATTGCTTTTAAGTCATGATTAATTAATTTAAATAACGTAAATTTGACCATGATTGATAAGCTTAGTTAAATAACAATAGCTAATTGCTTTTAAGTCATGATTAATTTAATTAAATAACGTAAATTTGACCATGATTAATAAGCTTAATTAAATAACAATAGCTAATTGCTTTTAATTCATGATTAATTTAATTAAATAACGTAAATTTGACCATGATTAATAAGCTTAATTAAATAACAATAGCTTATATATTTTAATTCATGGTTAACTTAATTGAACGTAAATTTGACCTATGATTGGTTAAGCTTAATTAAATAACAATAGCTTATATATTTTAATTCATGATTAATTTAATTAAATAACGTAAATAAAATTAAAACACGATTTTAGTACCGTACATACTTTTACTGAATTCGACGCTAAAATTAACAGTGGCTGATAGCTGTGGAGTCCCGCCATCAACGACCTTGACTTTTAAACTCTGTTTCTTCGGGTCGGTCGAGTCTGGATATTTAACCAGTTCAAGCAATCCCGATGATTCATTGAGTGAAAAATATCCATCACCATTACCGTCTGAAAGAAAAAACGACGTAATACAGTTGTACGTAGAATAAAATTATATATTGTATATCATGTTTGAAAGAGATTTTTCTTTGTTTTTATTGTACATTATCTCTTATTTTACTAACAGCAATTAGCAGTGTAACTATTGCGCGGAATAATTTCAATTTCTTCCGAAAATCAAGATGACATTACTACAGCTTGTATAACCACGATCTCTTCTCCTCTCTACTTTTTGGCTGTGTGGGTAGCATGTGCCTGCTTGGATGTTGCCATTCCTGATATGCATATTTCGAGGTACCATGATAATCTGCTGAATATGAATAATAAATAATTTCCATCACCTGTTAATAAAAATTATCCTTATGTTCTACAACTTACCAAATAGCGAACACGCCAGAAAAGCAAGTAAATTTCCTTGATATAAATCTTTCAATTTAAACGGTTACATCCCTACTTTACTATGTGATAAAAGAGATAATTTCAATTATATAGTTAATTTTCCGGTTTTTGACGGCGAAATTTCTCGTGCTACATCGTATGGGGTTTGTATTTCACAGCCTCTCTTCTTTTTCGCTGCGTAGGGAGGCTGTGATTTGTGAGTGTGGCGATTTCTGATATGCATTTTTATGGAGATTTAATTTATAGACTTCAGTTTGCCTGGAGATTAACAAATCTACATTAGATCATTATGCTTACCACTTTGGTTGCACGACGGTGGCAGGGGTTTAAGACTTTATGATGGTTTATGGGAAAATCTTGTAAAAGAACCCAGAAGCTTGATCTGTTTGTCACGTCATCTGTTCTTCATCAGGGGCTCTGGTCTCGGTCAGGTCACTGAACCCACCCATTTACTTTACAATGCTATAAGCTTCTTGTGTTTTATATGTTTGTGTGCTTTTGCATACAACATTGTCAAGTTGAAGGATGGGTCGAAGTTATTTCACCAAGACAACTTGTACGTGTTTGTTCATATGAGAACCTGTTGGGGGCAAATGTGAGTTTGTTGCACCCTTTTACCTGGTTTAAACCTCCTTGTTGCAAATTGTTTTGCAACTGACCGTTCCAACACGGTAACCCCTCGGTTTCTCATATTTGTTACTTGTTTAATTGTTTGTGGTGTCTGTTTTGAAATTGGTCATTTTATAAAACCTGCTATCTTTTCCTATCTTCTTCTTGGCTGTCTGGGGAGGCTGTGTCTTTTGAACTTGGCAATTCATGATATGCATATTTCACTTTTTTACATTGTTACCCCACGAAGTATATGAACAATGCCTTTAACAAACTGTTCTGTTGCGCACACCTCTTAGAATTTAAATTATAAACTTGAGCTGACGAGCTCGTGTATATCTTTAGTAACTTGGATTGTGTGAACATAAAATAGTATGATGAAAAGTTTTATCTATGCAGGATATATATCTATAGCTAATTTGAAGTCCAAGTTCTGTTACTTACCTATTATAGAATATGTTAACACATTATTTGCCTGTGTTGCGTCCGCATCATCTGCCCTTATATATAATACTACTTTTCCTGAAAAAAAACACCATTTCATTTTAAATATTAAGTCCAAAAATATAGGAACCAGAATTGAATTCATAGACATGTTGTAATTAGGCGCAGAACTAACATATTTTTCTACAATCGGTGCGGTGGAAGCTGAGATATATTGGCCCCAGCGTAAGCTGATGTCTGTGGAATTATCAGATAATGTCCACAAATCTAATTTCATTTATAACCGTTACTATGATATGAAACGATAATAAAAAATCTTATCATACGTTTCCCAATTTTCAAGAAAAAAGGTATAACAATTGTTGTGATTTTTAAAAATGTTCGACAAAATCTCCAATTATTAATGAAACAATAATAATTTAATTTTAATTTCATTTTAAACAGAGTATCACCTAAATAACAAAAATATACCCGAAGACACCTGGTACCATGGCCTGTCCCAAATCAAATCAAATTTTGTTAATAAAAGTTATGACTCGGTCAATATGATTCGTCACCTGCTGCCTTGTTTTTGCCAATTTTGATGATATCGGGTACAGGGTTTATTAGGGGCGGGTTGTCGTTCAGATCGCTGACTGTGATTGATAAAATCCCACTTTCTGTTGTAAACGTTCCATCTGTCACACTGTAAAATGCATAAAACATGTACTGTAAACATTTCATCTGTCATACTGTAAAATGCATAAAACATGTACTGTAAACGTTCCATCTGTCACACTGAAAAAAGCATAAAACATGTATTGTAAACGTTGCATCTGTCACACTGAAAAATGCATAAAACATGTACTGTAAACATTCCATCTGTCACACTGTAGAATGCATAAAACTTGTACTGTAAACATTCCATCTGTCACACTGTAAAATGCATAAAAATTGTACTGTAAACATTCCATCTGTCACACTGTAAAATGCATAAAACATGTACTGTAAACATTCCATCTGTCATAATGTAAAATGTATAAAACATGCACTGTAAAAATTCCATCTGTCACACTGTTAAAGGCATAAAACATGTACTGTAAACATTCCATCTGTCACACTGTAAAATGTATAAAACATGCACTGTAAACATTCCATCTGTCACACTGTTAAAGGCATTAAACATGTACTGAAAACAATCCATCTGAGTTTCACATTATTAAATGCATCGGACATGAACTGTAAACGTTCCATCTGTTAAACTGTGAAATGCATGAAACATGTACTGAAAACATTTGCGTTAGCCCGTTAGCAACTTGATTTTGACATACTTATAAAAACATGTTCTCTTTTTCTCACATTTTCTGGATGCGTGGGGAGGTTGTGTTTTATGAGTGTAGCGATTCCTGATATGCATAATACACTTTTTTAAACGTATGGGAGTCGAACAATAACTGCAAAGTTGCCTGTGCCTAGCAAACATTTATTACAGCGCGGTGCTTACTGTCAAAGAAATATTCCGCACTCAGACATAGCTATTTTGCATGTTTTAGAAGTGCCTTGTACTGAGTAAGTATTGAGTTGAGCTCAATCTGGGGCTAGGCGGCATGGGAAATAATACATTGTATGCATTTCTATTACTGCCAATGAACAGGCTCAGTCAATCCGAGCCTTCAATATTTTCATATGTGTGCACTATTGTAACCGATCAAAAAGTTTACTTATATTCGTTGTTTAAAAAATACCTATCTTTAAAAACCTCTTTACTTACTTGAAGGATATCATGTATGAATCCAATGTCTCTCTGTCAATTTTTTTCGCTGTCTGCAGAATACTACCATTCAGGACAAATGCGCCATTTTCACTTTGACTTTTAATGACAGGTTGCAGTGTACCGCCGCTGTTGTCTTTATCACTTACCGCTACTGTAAACACAGATGATCCGATCGGAACGTTCTCGTCGATTAAAATGTTTTTTGCTGATGTAAGAGTATCAAAAGTTGGCTCTGCAATAGAAATTTAATTGGATTTTTTAATTATTTATTAATTTTGTTGATAGCAGCGTCTCTCATTGACGAGAACCGGAAATATTTTAGAAACAATCTCTGCCATACTGTCTCAACAGTCAATCAAGAAGGCAGAGGAAGAAGCCCATGTTTATAAAATAATTACTGTTATGAGAATGCCGCTTTAAGTACTTGATTTATTCACTCTCGTGTGAAATTGACATTAATTATGATTAACTTTGCCTAACTTTTCAAAAATAAAACAGACATTCCTTTAATACTTCGATCCATTTTTTAATTGCTACGCAGTTATCAGGTTACCCATCCAGACCCACACTCATCTATCCCACCCCTTAACCACTAAACATTTCTAATCGAAGTTTGCAAATGCCCTTTGTTTTATACATTTTACTATAAAACCTTATTAATAAATAACATTTAAAAACAAATTTCGAAAGGGTTACGCTTAGTCTGTGCTGCTGGTTTCTTCCCCACTTTCACCACCAAAAAAATCTTTTATTGGATTGAGTTTTAAAAACAAAACAGTAAAACAAATGGGACCAGTGAAGGGATGGTAAAAATGGCGCTGGAATTCCCACGGTGACCCCAACTCCAACAAGAAAGAGTGTTGGTATAAGTTAAGTCATTAAACAAATTAAAAAATTTAATCCTTGTATCCTTACTTGTTAATATACTAACGGTGACCGTAGATGATGAACTCAAAGACGGTGTACCACCATCTTTGGCGATCATAACAAGCTCATATGATGGTTGTCTTGTATAGTTTAGTGTTTTTCCTGATGCCACTGACACTACTCCAGAGTTCGTGACACTGAAGTCACTGGACCCTGAATAAGAAGATAAATCACACTGCATCAAAAGCCAGATGTCAAAGGTTATATTTTTGACATTAAGTTGTTACATGTACTGTATTTGAAATGAGTTTTTATTCTTAGACATCTATAACTAACTTTATATCTTGAAGTCACTTTGTTACATAATTTGACTGTATAATTTTTGCCGCAATATGCAAAATAAGTAATGTCGTCTGCTCAATCTGATGACGTCCTTTCAAGTAGAACGGCCCCAAGGTACATTTTCCCGTGACGCGCCCCAATTTAGTACAACATAAGAACGAACCTAGGAACCCAAACTCGATGACATTATTTGGTGCCGACATGTCGGGATCAGATGCTGACACGTTGAAAACTTGTGTTCCTGAAAAACGAAGCGGATCACTTCAGAAAACACGTGTATGAACAAATGTGTTTCGAATCTTTTTGTATTATTGATTTTTTTGCCACAGAAAAAAAGATGTTGCTGAATAAATATTTTCGTTAATTGTTTGTTGTGTCTTATTTTATATTAATCATGTTATAAACCGGTGCTTTTTTATTTTTACTTCTTACATTTTACTTTTGCTGCGTGGGAAGGCTGTGTTTTTTGGGTGTGGTCATTCCCGACATGCATATTTACTTTATTTTAGAAAGGAAAACATTAAGCTAAACTACGCATTACTTTTGGTACTGTGTATTTGCGTTAATATTGAGTTGCGCTCCATCCGAGCAAGGCGGCATTGGCATTCATAAAGCATTTCAATTTACTGCCCATGCATAAGCAGCAATTTACAATCAAACAGAGCCCGCAATATTTTCACATTTGTCCTGTTCGCCGGCTTTAAAAGTTTCCACTTGATTGTAATAATTTCACTACAGCTGATCATCTGTCTTTTAGCAACATGGGTTGAATGTTTCCTCCGTTTCTGTTGCGAATTCAAATAGAAATTTTAGAGGTGGAACTTTCGTTATTGTCTAGTGCGTCTGACTCCTTATCCGAAGATCACGTGATCGAATACCAAACGGATGCTTTTCCTCTACAAACTCCGCATATCACATGCGATACAGGTACATGTACATGTTACCCGGAAAATAGCGTTCGGGCGTGATTAATCAAAACGAATAAATAAAAACGGCTAGGTATTGTCGCCGTAACGGTACGTGTTCGCTCCCAAGTAGATGCAGTGTCATTTTTTATTTCATAATCGATGTAAACAAAAAAGTTAACGAAAAGGAAATATTCTGTATTAGTACATGTTTTTCATTTTCCTTATTTACAATATATCTCCCGATTTATTTCCAATACTATGCAAGTTGAGCGAGATTAAACTTAACATTTTCACAGACATCAGCATATAGATCCTTACCTGCCACAGTTGATTCTAGAATTTTCACTGGACTGTTCGGTACGGAAATAGTTGGTTTTTCATTAACATCATTGACATTAACGGTTAGTAAGGCACTGTCCACGGTGTACGTTCCGTCGCTAACACTGTACAAAATATACATAATAAAGGATAAAACTTACTCTAGAATGCTTTGGGTAGAAAACGTGTATAGGAACAAATTGCAAATATCGTGTGTGCAAGATAAAAAGTAATTTAGTTAACAATATTAACTTAGGATTATTTTTGTCATATTTTAAAACGAATATTAAAATTGACTTTATTTCGGTTTCATAAATTAGATCAGGTTGGATAGGTGTATAATATTAAAGTAAATCATTGTGCATTAATAATAAATTTTGAGAAAGAGCAGTGTTTCGGATGTCAATTAAATGTACACTAATTCAAAATGTTCATGTTTTTGTAGAGGCCCTGTCAAAAAAGTCTAATATTTAATTATTGTGTGCGTTTGAATGTGAGTTTTTGCGTGCGTGTGTGTGCGAGTGTGTTTGTGTGATTTTTGTAATGTTTGTTAAATACGCTTATACGGGAACTCTTGCAATGGTTTATTTTAATCAACTGTCGCATATTTGAGTTTGGAAGTCATTATAGTTTGAGATGTTTCCATTTTGCATCAGTATCACAAATCAAGTTTATACAATAGTAGCCATATTGACAGAATTATACACATTTAGCCAGATAAAATCTAAAAGGTGCAGCTGATAAAGTCATATTATTTATTAATTTACCTGAAGGTTATCGTGTAGGAACTTAACGCCTCTCTGTCAATGTTTGTCGCTGTCTGTAGAATGGTTCCATTCAGGACAAACGCCCCATTGGTACTTTGGCTTTTGATGACGGGTTGCAGTGAACCGCCGCTGCTATTGTCTTTATCACTAACGGTAACCGTGAACACTGAGGTTCCAATGGGAACGTTCTCGTTAACCGAGGCAGTGCTTGGTGATCCGAGATTATTGAACGTGGGCTCTGGAAACGAGGATAATATTTTAGTGGCATAACGAACATATATAAAAATGCCTAATACCGGATTTTGTTTTGTTGCAATTCAATTAACTTGTTATTAATCACATATGATATTTATGCTTGGTTATCAACCTATTTTACTAATTATAGATGTGCTTACCTCTTAGGTTGCACGATGTTTGAAAAAGAATACGAATTGTTCTGGACTATTTCGAAAACGAAAAAAGAAATTCAATCAGTTTTTTATTTTTGCCTTATTCTTGCGAAATAAACTCTAGACACTCTCATTTCAGTCAGGTCCTAAAGTACCTACCCGTTTTGCTTGACAAAGTCATGAACTACCAGTGCAGCAACACTTTTGAGAAGTGAATAGATTGGAGTCAAATATCCGAGGCAACTTGTTTATGTTTGTTTCTGTTAACTCTTATATTACATGCGAAAGGTTTATGTATACACGATCCTTAATTAAACTAATAGTGGAAATTAATCCACTGAACGTGGTCACACCTTGTATTCTCTGATTTTAATTTCTGCGGAGTCAATTTCAGATACATCATATTGTAAACGTGTACTCTAAATTCATATTTGGGGCACGCCACGGGAAAAGGTACCTTCGGTCATATTTTGTGACATTTACGTTCTTACTATATTTAGAAAGAACATACATTTATTTATTATTTTCCTATAACTAAAAGGTTATTTTGTGATATCTTTTGACGATTAAATGTTATTTTTTTCCGCGAAATGCATAATAATTAATGTTTTCTTCTGAACTTTATATCTTCATTTCAAGGATTGACGTCAAAATGTACGAAGGTACCTTTTCCCGTGACGCGCCCCATTTAGTTGTTTGCTTTGTGGAAAGCTGTGGTTTCTGAATGTGGCTATATCAAATAAGTATAAAAATGGCTTTTATTGTTTCATGTTTATTTCATACAAACAATGCACGTTTTTACGAAGCGGATCGTGTATGTTATCATTAAAGAGTGAACGTGCTGCTTTACAGAGAATAATAACCGCTTATCCTTACTTGTTAATAAACTGACGGTGACCGTAGATGATGAACTCAAAGGCGGTGTACCACCATCATTGGCGGTAATAACAAGCTGATATGATGCTTGTCTTGTATAGTTTAGTGTTACTCCGGATGCCACTGACACTACTCCAGAGCTCCCAGAGCTACTACTGATACTGAAGTCACCGGACCCTGAACCTGAAGAATAACATAATATCAAACTGCTTCATTCATTGAAGAAACCAAACAAAAAGATCAGAAATATATCCTGTAGTTTTTTTTCTAAGCCTATATGTGGCTAGAAGAATAAATGCAAGTTAGTAACTAGTTTGATACGTTAATGACATTCAATTTGATTTTACCAACTTTTTCCATAAATGTACTAGTATCATTGTGTGAGTATTTTTGAAGCTAAAGTCAAACATTTCACTTTATAAATATATGATAATGATATTTGAAGATTACATAGAAATCTACATGTTACTGATCGTGTATTAAAATCATTTCAAACTAACATTAGAACGAACCTGACAAAGAGTATGTGATGAGGTTATTTGGTGCTGACTTGTCTGGGTCAGATGCTGACAGGTTAAATACTTGTGTACCTGAAAAAAGAGTATCTCTTGAGACAATATCAGTTAGATAAGAATAAAGTAATACTTAATAATGTGTAGGAAAACAAAATGGTTGTTATTCGTGTTTTGGAATATTTTAGAAAATCCTTAAACTAAACTTTGCATAAATATTTTACTAGAATCAAGTTGTTTAAACAAGCAAGTATAAACGGTTAATTATTTCTGTCTTAGAAGAAATGAATTAAATTGATTTTCTATTCGTTATTGTTGTAAATAAAACAAATTAGTTCCCCTCAAGTGAAAATATTGGAGAAGTTGTCGTAATGAGTTAGACCCTCAGACTCCATATCTGGCGATTGCTTTTTGATCGATCTGAACGAAATTTATTTTAACTTCGGGAAAAATTCTTTTTTAGATATTTGTCATTTTTCTCATTTACACATTAACGCGAAATTATTTTCCAGTGCTATGCATGATAAGAGGTAATGAAACCTTTTTTCATTTTAATAAGACTCACCGAAGCATCTAGAACCTTACCTGTCATTGTTGATTCCAGAAGTTGTAGTTCATTAGGATAAATTTTATTTACCAGAGAAAGAATATGGTTATAATATATATTCAACAAATCATCAAGGTATTTCAACGTGTTGTTAAAGGCTGTAATAATGTCATTCTGATGTTCGGTAGAAAGAGACAACATAAAATCTTTTTCATAACAGTATAAAAACAAATCAGCAAGGGGTGCACAATAAGTACCCATTGGAATGCCTATTACTTGTTTATAAATAGAGGCACCACCGAAACACAAAGAACCTTACCTGTCACTGTTGATTCCAGAAGTTTTATTGGACTGTTCGGTACAGAAATAGTTGGCTTTTCATTAACATCATTGACATTTATGGTGAGTATGGCACTGTCCACGCTGTACGTTCCGTCGGTTACACTATAACATATACATAAAAAATGACAGACTATTACCCTAATATGTTTGGAGCAGCAAAGAACTGCAAATTAAATACTATATAAGCACTTATTTTGGTGGGGGATAAATTTTGGCTATATTGGCGGACAGGGTCAGTTACGCCAATATAAAACACCGCCAATATAAATCACATTCAGTTAATAACACCGCCATTTTAATATCTGGAAGGTAGACAACTATGATACACTAGCACATATTATGTCGCAGTTTTCTCAGTTTGATACAAAACTAATATAATACGAATACGTGGTGAATCAAACAAAGCAATATATTGTTAGGTAGCTGTGATAATATTTTCACATTAAAATAATGTGGTGTTGAATATTGAATGTAAATATTTTATTTTGACGATCTGTGTTAACCCCAATTTTAGACCTGCGGTTTTATTTTTGAGGTCTGGTTTGTATGCGTGAACTTTTTACCCCGCCAATATAAAACATTTCAAAACATGCCAAATTTGACACCGCCAATATTATGCGCTATACAGTATGCGTTAGAAAGATATGTAGTTTCATTAATAACATCGACATTTACAGGCAGTAAGGGACTGTGCATTGTGTTTGTTCTATCGTTTATTTAGAAATTTATGTTATTTCAGTTTATTTGAGATTGTATTGTTAGTCTAAGATTCTTTACACGAACTAGCGGCATAAATCGTATCATTTGAAAAATAATGAATGCGATCTGTTTATGTTACTGTAATTTTAAATGTTTTACTATATATGAATATGAAAAATTCACAGCATGTGTCAATGTCTGGCGAGAATGTTATGTAATTACTAAAATAACCTGCACAAGTATGCCTTTTTGAGGTCATAGCAAGAAGTCTATAAATATCACAGTAGCGTTGTTTGTGCTGTGTGGCGGCTTTATAAAACTAGATGGGTGTTCAGTTGAACACTTGTGTCGCCCTCTGGGGCTATGTCGGAATAAAAATGCAAGGACAAAAAGGGGCATAACTCCATCAAAGAATTTGGCATCATCATGAGCGTGTTGTCATAAGCAATATAATTTGAAAGTTTGATGTAAAAATACTAAGAAATGATAAAGTTATAGCCAACGTTAAGTTTTCGTGTAAAAATCCAAGTACAAAAAGGGGCATAACTCCATCAAATGTGACCTTGACCTTGAGAATTTGGCATCATCTCGAGCTTGTTTTCATAAGCAATATAATTAGAAAGTTTGATGAAAAAATATGAAGAAATGACAAAGTTATAGCCAACGTTAAGTTTTCGTGTACAAATCCAAGTACAAAAAGGGCATAACTCCATCAAATGTGACCTTGACCTTGAGAATTTGGCATCATCTCGAGCGTGTTGTCATAAGCAATATAATTTGAAATTTTGATAAAGAAATATTGTGAAATGGCAAAGTTATAGCCAACGTTAAGTTTTTGTGACGGACGGACAAAGCGGTCCTATGTATCGCCATTTCTTCGAAAGGGCGACACAAAAACTTCCTGTACATACTATCAGTACTGTTATCTTCTGCCAAGGCCGTTAAGCACGGAACATTATATTTGTGAAAGGATTGGCTTTTTATCATGATGTGTAGGAATAAAGACCAGACATTTCTAATCTTACACCTTTATAAACATTCAATTGTGAATCAATTCTGCTATATTGGGACATTCAAATTTCAATGGAACTCAATTTTGATTATATTTGCCACGATACTTGTTGTTAAAATATTCTGCAAATACTCATTTTTAAAACCTCACAGATTGTAATTTGCGTTAGTTGTTTGTGGTATCCTTTATTATAAAAAAGAATCATAATATAAAGCCATGATCTCTGTTCTTCTAAATTATTTTTCGTTGTTTGAGGAGCCTGTATTTTTCCGAATGTAGCTAGTCCTGAAAAGTATAGTTTACTCTTTACTTGATTAACAGTCTAGACGTAAACACTCGTCAGGTACGGATAATGACACGATATACAAACCCTTAGATGTAACCTTTGAAGTGTACCGCTTAATTGCTGATAAATTAATGCTATGGTTGGAAAATGACTGATGCTAGTTTAATCTTTACGTTAATGGTTATTTCATCTTTATCTTAAGCAATACCTCTACTTAGAAATACACCTTAAAATAAAAGTCATTTATCGCAGAATTTGACCACAATTTACAATTTGTATTGTATTATACTTTACTATCAACCAACTGGGGCAAAAGACAGTGAACTTTTGTGAAGTGAACAATAATTAACAATCGAACCTGACAAAAGTATGTGAATAAAGCGACATTTGTACTAGGTCATCGTGGTTTGTCCATGTTCTCTAAATTTCTTGTCTTGAGTGCTTAATGAATCTAATTACTTGAAAAATCTACGCTTTTGCAAAATCATTATGATTTATTATAAAATTTTAATAAATACTTTAACAATTATGTTTCAAAACGTGTTTACTTACCTAAAGGATATCGTGTATGAATCTTTTGTCTCTCTGTCAATGTTTATTGCTGTCTGTATAATACTCCCATTGAGGACAAATGCGCCATTGACACTCTGACTTTTAATTACAGGTTGCAGTGTACCGCCGCTGTTGTCTTTATCACTAACCGCTACCTTAAACACTGATGTTCCGATTGGAACGTTCTCGTTAACAGAGGTACTGATTGGTGATGTAAGTGTATCAAAAGTGGGCTCTGCAGTAGATATTGAAATAAGTTTTAATTAGTTTTTACGTTTGTTTATAGCAATGTCTCTTATTTAAGTCAAATTTAAATATGTCAAAAATCCTCAAAACTACAACCTTTACCATGTGTCTCACCACGCATTCATTCAAGAAGTAAAACTAGAAGAACAAAAGGTTGATGGTCTGAGTTGAGAAAGAAACAGAATGAAAAATGGTTAGAAAGTTTTCTTTCAAGGAGATATTTCACTCAGACGCCTTTCACCCTCTATTTCCCTCCCCATGACCATCTCTTCACCACTCAACACTTCTTAACAGTGTCATTTGTTTTATACTTTTCTGCTATAGTTTTATTTATAAAACGAAATATCAAACAATATTACAAATAAGTACCCCTTATCCTTTCCCACTTCACCACCAAAATAAGGTTATTGGTGAGTTTTGAAAGATAAAAAATGAATAAAGAATAAATATTCCCCCAACAATAAACAAAACAAATAGGTGTTTTATGTTTAGAAATGAATAAAAATAACAATTAAAATGTTTTGGAGTGGGATACCAAAGTCTTGCCACCCATGACCCCGAAACTCTTTCCACATCCCGCACATACACAACTTTCCTCTGCCCTTACCACTTAATCACTCGATACTGGCAATGAGGATATATAGGAATGAAACTTGAATGAAAACTTCAACTTTACATTTTCAAGTCCTAAAAGGGATAAAAATTAATTAAAAATGCAAATAAAGAGCATGATAGAACTTCATAAAATAACCAGATTGATGATAATGAACAAGTAGAGTAAGTTTCAAAACTGCAATAATAATGGTATAAAAGGAAGAGCTCGGATGCAAACTTAAACATATTTTTACAGTCCACACAGTATAAAAGCAGAGTCATAATTAAATAAAAAAAAAATGGTACAGTTACGGTTCTTGGTTTATCGACTGAGATACGATGGCAAACATACAGAGATTTAAAGATGTAGTATAAGAAGTGTGAAAGTATGAGCTAGTAACAGCTTGCAAGCAAACTTCAACCTTATATTCAAGGTAGAAAAAAAACGGTCATAATTTAATCAAAATAAAAGTTAGAATTGATTAAGATATGATGGTGAATAAGTTTATCAACTTTAAAAGCTGTAGCGATAATACCTTGAGGTTGCACCTAAACAGTAAGCCAATCCGGTCAGCGACAAAGAAACCAACAAAATGTAAGTAGAACAGCTCGACACATTTTCTTCGGATAGTCGGAATACATTTCCGTTGTAATATGACCATCACTACTACGTTACGGTGTTTGGTTTGATTTGACTGACAAAACAATTCGTAGAAAATAAAAGGCAATGTTTTTTTTCCCTCGTAATTAACCCAGTCTACGAAAGATTAAACCTATGAATATTTGGTTGCATGAAAATTGCAAATCTCCATGAATGTTATATACAAATTATGAGTATGATTGAAGGGAATCCATCAGTCTATTTTATTCCGGTTTTCATGTTTTTGCTGCTCTGTACTCATTTAGGCCATCTTGTACTACTTATTTTGTTTAACATTGTCTCACGCTATCTAGGGTTCGAGTTATAATGTGCAATTGCATGCAACACTTTTGAGTATTTAGTTCAGAGGAAATTCACAAGGCCAACGTGCACGTGTTTATTCTTATAAAAAGTGAAATATGCATATCAGGAATGGCCAAATCCAGCAGACACAGCCTCCCCACACAGCCAAAAAGTAGAGAGGAAACGAGACCATGGTATTACAATAATCAGTTTCAAAATTGACGCCACAAACAATTAACGAAAGTGAGAACCCGAGAGGTTACCGTCTTGGAACGGTCAGTGGCAAAATAATTTGCCGCTGGGGATTTAAACCAGGTTCTAAGGTGCACCAAGCACACACTTGCCCCAACAGGTTCTCCTTTCACAAAACAAGTACAGGTTGTCTTGGTGAAACAACTCCAACTCACCCAACAGCTTAACAATGTTGCATGCAAAAGCACACAAACATATAAAACATCTGAAGCTAATAGCATTGCAAAGCCAAAAGGGCGAGTACTCAATGATCTTACAGAGACCAGACATGGGGAGTCAAATTAGCAAGAACCCGATGAAAGGGATAAAACGTGAAGGGGCATGTGTAAAGATGATCACACAAGAACGTATATAAAACCTTAAATGGTAATATCTTTCGGCACTGAATATTCTAATAAGGTAATCCTTACCGTTCTTCACCGTTCAATTTCTTTGCGTTTTAAACGATGTTAATTTGTGGCCTTTTTTCCTAGATTTTGCTCTGTTTCATTCAATGCGCGATATAAAGACTCAGATTCTTTGGGTCCCGGACATACATGATATCATTTGAGAGTGTACATGCCACCTGCAGAATATAAATAATGACAGCTTTCTTACTTGTTAATAAACTAATGTTGACCGTAGATGATGAACTCAAAGACGGTGTACCACCATCATTGGCGGTAATTACAAGCTGATATGATGGTTGTCTTGTATAGTTTAGTGTTACTCCGGATGCCACTGACACTACTCCAGAGCTCGCATTGATACTACTGACACTGAAGTCACTGGACCCTGAACCTGAAAAATAAGATAGTATCACACTGCTTCATTTATTAAAGAAACCAAAAAATATCCGAAATATATCCTGGAGTTTATTTCTGAGCCTATATGTGGCTAAAGATTAAATGCAAGTTAGTAACTAGATTGATAATTTAATGACATTTAATTTGATTTTACAACTTTTACCATAAATTTATTATTATCATTTTGTGAGTATTTTTAAGCTAACGTAGCCAATTGCACTATAAATAAATGACGATTATAATTGAAGATTACATAGAAATATACCGACAAATCGTGTAATAACTTCATTTGGAATTAACATAAGAACGAACCTGACAAAGAAAATGTGATGACGTAATAACGTCATTTGGAATTAACATAAGAACGAACCTTACAAAGAAAATGTGATGACGTAATAGCATCATTTGGAATTTACATAAGAACGAACCTGACAAAGAAAATGTGATGACGTTATTTGGTGCCGACATGTCTGGGTCAGAAGCTGACACGTTAAATACTTGTGTTCCTGAAAAAAGAGTATCTCTTGAGACAATATTAGTTAGATTAGAATAATGTAAAATACTAAATAATGTGTCGGTAAACAAAATGGTTGTTATTCGTGTTTTGGAATGTTTAAGTTGTTTGTGGCCACAGTAGTTAACAATGATTAAATATATATAAAAGAAAATCCTTAAACTAAACTTTGCATACATATTTTTCTATAATCAAGTTGTTTAAACTAGTATAAACGGTTAATTTTTTTTTTTTTGCAAAAATGGATTGAATTGATTTTCTATTCGTTATTGATGCAAATGCAACAAATTAGTCACCCTCAAGTGGAAATATCGGTGACGTTGTCGTTACGGGTTAGACCCTCAGCCTCCTTATCTGGTGATTGCTTTTTGATCGATCTTAACGAAATTTATTTCAACCTTGGGAAAGGTTCTATTTTAGATGTTTGTCTTTTTTTCATTTACTCATTTACAAATTTACTCGAAATTATTTTGCATTGCATGATAAGAGGGAATGGAACCTTTTTTATTGGAAAAACGAATCAGCAACAAGGGGTGCACAATAAGTACCCCTTGAATCGCCTATTACTTGTTTTTAATTAGAGGTACCAAAGAAGCAAAAGGAATCTTACCTGCTACTGTTGATTCCAGAATTTTCACTGGACTGTTCGGTACAGAAATAGTTGGCTTTTCATTAACATCATTGACAGTTATGGTGAGTATGGCACTGTCCACGCTGTACGTTCCGTCGCTAACACTATAACATATACACAAAAATGACACACTATTGGCCTTATATGTTTGAAGCAGCAAAGAACTGCATATTAAATACTGTATAAGTACTTATTTTGGTGGGGTATTAATATTGGCTATATTGGCGGACAGGGTCAGTTACGCCAATATAAAACACCGCCAATATAAATCACATTCAGTTAATAACACCGCCATTTTAATATCTGGAAGGTAGACAACTATGATACACAAGCACATATTATGTCGCAGTTTTCTCAGTTTGATACAAAACTAACATAATACGAATATGTCGTGAATCAAAAAAGCAATATGTTGTTAGGTAGCTGTGATAATATTTTCACAATTTTTATTAAAATAATGTGGTGTTGAATATGGACTTGTAAATGATTACTTTTGACGATTTGTGTTAATCCCAATTTTAGACCTGCAATTTTCCATCAAGGGTTTTATTTTGGAGGTCTGGTTTGTATGCGTAAATGTTTGACCCCGCCAATATAAAACATTTTAAAACATGCCAAACTTTGACACCGCCAATATTAAGCACTATACAGTCTGCGTAAGAAAGATATGTAATTTCGTTAATAACACCGACATTTACAGGCAGTAAGGGACTGTGCATTTGTTTTTTCTATCGTTTATTTAGAAAGTTATGTTATTGCAGTTTATTTGAGATTGTATTGTTATTCTAAGGTTCTTTACAAGAACATGCGGCATAACTCGTATCATTTGAAAAATACTGACTGCGATCTGTTTATGTTACTGTAATTTCGAATGTTTTACTATATATGAATATGAAAAAGTCACAGCATGTGTCAATGTCTGGCGAGAATTTAATATAATGACTAAAATAACCTGCATTAGTATACCGTTTTGAGAAAGTCATAGCAAGAATGCTATAAATATAACAGTAGTGTTGTTTGTGCTATGTGGCAGCTTTGAAATATCTCCCTGTACATGCAATCAGTACTATTTTCTTCTGCCAAGGCCGTTTACAACGGTACATTATATTTGTGTAACGATTGGCTTTTTATCATGATGTGTAGGAATAAAGAATTGGCATTTCTAACCTTACACCTTTAGGAACATTCAATAGTGATTCAATTTTGTTATATTGTGACATTCAGATTTCAACGGAACTCAATTTTGATTATATTTGCCACGGTACAATGTACTTGTTGTGAAAAGAATCTGCAAATACTCATTTTTAAAACCTCACAGATTGTAATTTGCGTTAGTTGTTTGTGGTATCCTTTTTTATAAAAAGAAAATCATAATGTGAGGTCATGTTCTTCTATGTTATTTTTCGCTGTTTGAGGAGCCTGTATTTTTTCCGAATGTAGCTAGTCCTGGTACGTATAGTTTACTCTTTACTTGATTAACAGTCTAGACGTAAACACTCGTCAGGTACGGATAATGACACGCTATACAGACCCTTAGATGTAACCTTTGAAGTGTACTTCTTAACTACTGGTAAATTACTGCTATTGTTGAAAAATAACTGATGCTAGTTTAATCTTTACGTTCATGGTTATTTCATCTTTATCTTAGACAATACCTCTACTGACTAGAAATACATCTTAAAATAAAAGTCTTTTTTCGCAGAATGTGACGACAATTAACAATTAGTATTGTATTATACATTACTATCAACCAACTAAGGCAAAAGACAGTGAACAATAATGAACAGTCGAACCTGACAAACGTATGTGCATAAAGCGACATTTGTACTAGGTCATCGTGGTTTGTCCATGTTCTCTAATTTTCTTGTCTTGAGTGCTTAATGAATCTAATTACTTGAAAAATCTACTCTTTTGCGAAATCATTATGATTTATTGTATAATTTTAATAAATACTTTAACACTTATATTCAAAACGTGTTTACTTACTTAAAAGATATCGTGTAGGAATTTTTTGTCTCTCTGTCAATGTTTATTGCTGTCTGTAGAATACTCCCGTTCAGGACAAATGCGCCAATCACACTCTGACTTCTAATTACAAGTTGCAGTGTACCGCCGCTGTTGTCTTTATCACTTACCGATACTGTAAACACAGAAGTTCCGATCGGAACGTTCTCGTTGACAGAGGTACTTTGTGGTGATGTAAGTGTATCAAAAGTGGGCTCTGCAATGTATGTTGAAATAATTTTTAATTAGTTATTAGTTTTGTTTATACATGTAGCAGTGTCTCTCATCTCTTTTGTCTCATTTAAGTCAAATGTAAATATGTCAAAAATCCTCAAAAATACATACTCAGCAATCTGTCTCACCAAGCATTAATTCAAGAAGTAGCACTAGAAGAAAACTAGGGTGTTGATCTGAGTTAAAAAAAGAAACATAATGGAGAATGTTTAAACAGTTTTTGGTCAAGAAGGTATTTCACCCAGACACCTTTGACCCCGCACCCTCTCTATTCATCCCGTTACTCATCCCTTAATCACCCACTTCTTATCAAAGGTTTTCAGTGTCATAACTTTCTGCCGTAGTTTTAAAAATAAAATGAAATATTAAACAATGTAAGAAATAAGTGGGTACCACTTATCCTTTCCCACCCCACCACCAAAATATGTTTATGGTCGAATTTTTAAAGAAAAATCGTTGTAAACATTTTTTTTCTAAACAACAATACAGTTAGTTGTTTTAAGTTAAGAAAAAAAGTAAATTAAATTTTTTTTTGGAGAGGGATACCAAAATCAGACCACCCATGACTACGCACCCCCTTTTCGCCCCACCCCAGCAGACACAAATATTCCGTCTGCCCTTACCTATTTACCGCTCGACACTTGCTATGAGGTTATATAAGAAAGGAACTTGCATGAAAACGTATATCATACATTTCTAAGTCCAAAAGGAGATGTAATTCAATTAAAATTCAAATAAAGAGCATTGTACTTGACAAAACAACCAGGTTATAATAAACAAGGAAAAAGTTTCAATTATATCAAAATCAAGACAGAGTTACGGTTCTTCGTTTATCAGCCATATATACAAAGACAAACATTATACAAAGTTTTTAAGATGTAATTTAAGTGTGAAAGTATGACCTTGTAACAGCTTGAAACAAATTTTAACCTTATATTCTAAGTAGAAAAAAAGGTAATCATTTAATTAAAATGGAAGTTGGAAGTTGGCGAACAAGTGTACCAAGTTTAATCGCTGTAGCTATAATACCTTAAGGTTCCAGTAAACTGTAAGCAAATCCTGACAACGACAAAAGAAGAAGACGAAACTGTGAGAAGAACAGCTCGACATATGTTCTTCGAATAATCGAGATATAAGTCCGTTGTAATATAAACATCACTACTGTGGTGAGGTATTTTTAACGAGTGGTGTAAGTATTTGACTGACATAACAAAACGTATTAAATAAAAGGCAACGCTATTTTTTTCCTTTAACTAATAAAGTCTACGAACGATCTAACTTATTTGGTTGCATCACAATTGGGGCCTACCGATATACACAGTAACCTCCCATTGCGAGTGACTTCCCTTGCTGATTGGGTAGTTCCGGTTTAGAAGCGATAATAAGGGTATCGTTAGAAGTGTAGATAAATATTCTCAAAGTACATTTTGAAGTTAAAAATCATTGTCGACTTAGGAAAAAAAGTGAAACAGGCATATCAGGAATAACAATCATCTTTGTAAATTGATTTTAAGTTAATAACTAAATGCAACTTTACGTACATTACTTAACTTTATCCTTCTAAATTTTATTTATTCGCTGGCATTGAAATCATAGCTTTTTATGTTTTCAGCCGATCGCCATTAAGTCATGCAAACAATGCTATTTAAGAAACGGGCCTGGTGTTTTATGATCATGTTACGTAATCTAATTAGCAAGACATGGTTTTACCAGCTGGAGGTGAGATAAAGGTCTTTTGAAGTTAAATTGTAGATTTGTTAAAGAGGTTGAAAAAGCTGCTTGTTGGGGGAAAAGTGTTGTTTTAAGAAACTGACTAGGGATTCAATATTTCAATGAATTGTCACATTGTTGTTAGAGATTAGAGAATTGTATATTTGATTTTGGCAACTTAAAGTGCACCGAACTGAATGAAATAAAATAGCCATCGAGGAAATTTTACACAAAAATACATGTATTTAATGAATTTAAATGTATTGGAAAACTAAATAAACTAAAATAAAAATAAAAAATGAAGAGATAAAACGTGAAATCATTATATTATCAAACCTTGTTTGAATACATTTAAAATAGTATAAGAATAAGAAAGAACTTTTTTGGAAAAAAGAGCTGTATATTGAAAATTACGACAATACGAACATGACAAAAATCCTTGAACCTAATGGGATACATTTAATACATAAAGGGCTCAGTTTCTTTAAAATAAAACCCTATTAAATACCTGCGAAAATTTGGCATGAAAGAACACGCATAAAAGGGAACGGGTGTTTTATTTGCGGGCGTCAAACTTTAACTTATATCATGTGTTAAAAAGTTTACTTCATTTTTCTAAGGTTTTTGTAACATTTCTTACTCTCAAAACCGCCTTTTTAACATAAAATGCGTATTTTTTACTCCACTAGTTAATGAAGAGGTCGAACAAAACAATGTTAAACACAAACCTATCAACGTAATAAAACAGTTAGAAGAGAAATATTATGCGCTGCTCTATAAAAACATTTTTTTTCATTCAGTATTTAATACATGTAATCAAACGTTTCTATGACTAACGCTGATCTCTGATCGACCAGACCCTATTTAAACGTATTTGAAAGGACCATAGATGACTACTGCATGTCTATTTTAATTGTCAATCTCAGACCGGAACTACCCAGTTACAGGTGCGCGTTGCAAAGGGAGGTAACTTAGGACAGAATATTGAGATAACTCTGTATATCGGTAGGACCTCATTGAAAATCTTCATGAATGTTGTAGACAAATCTTGACTATGAAAGAAGGGAATCTATCGGTTTATTTTATTCCTCTTTTCTTGTTTTGCTGCTCCCTTCTCATTAAGCCATCTAGTACTATTCTATTTTGTCTGGCAATGTCTCAAGCTATCTTTGGTGTGCGAGTAAATGTGCCATTGCATGCAACACTTTCAAGTAATTAGGTCAGAGGAAATTCACAAAGGCAACTTGCACGTGTTTTATATGGGAATGTGAAGGGGCATGTGTGAAGTTGGTTCACACAAAAACGTTTATAAAACCCTAAATGGTAATATACTTTTGCACTGAATATTCAAATTTGGTAGTCCTTAGCAATCACATCCATTTAATTTTTTTGCGTTTTTACAGGTGTTTATTTATGTTCTATTTGTTCTAAAATGTTCTACAATTTGCAGTGGCGGCAGTAATGTCTTTATAAGGTTTCATACAATGCGCGATATAAGGACTTTGGCTGCCGGACATACATGATATCGTTACATGCCACCTGGAGAATATAAATAATGCCACATTCGTACTTGTTAATAAAGTTACTGTGACCGTAGATGATGAACTCAAAGGCGGTGTACCACCATCCGTTGCGATCATAACAAGCTCATATGATGGTTGTCTTGTATAGTTTAGTGTTTTTCCGGTTGCCACTGACACTACTCCAGAGTTCGTGATACTGAAGTCACTTGACCCTGAATAAGAAGATAAAATCACATTGCATCAAAGACAGATGTCAATGGTAATATTTTTGACATTAAGTTGTTACATGTAATGTATTTCAAAGAAGTAATTTTATAGACTTTCTTTTAATAGATTTGTCTTTAAATGTCTTTGTTAGATATTTTGACTGTATAATAATGTTTTTGCCGCAAAGCAATGTCGTCTGCTCAATCTGATGACGTCATTTCAAGTAGAACGGCTCCAAGGTACATTTTCCCGTGACGCGGCCCAATTTAGTACTAACATAAGAACGAACCTAGGAACCCAAATGTGATGACGTTATTCGGGGCTGAAATGTCTGGATCAGATGCTGACACGTTGAATACTGGTGTTCCTGAAAAACAAAGCGGATCTTTTCAAAAAAATACAAGTATCAACAACTGCTTTTTTCGAATCAAAGTTTGTTGATGGTTTTATGCCCAAAAAAATGAAGATGTTGTTTGATCAATTATTTTCTTTAATTATTTTTTGTGTCTTTTTTATATAATTGATGATGATATAAACCCGTGATCTTTTTTCCCTTTCACCTTTGCTGCCTGGGAATGTTGTGCTTTCTGGAGGTGGTTAATCCTGACATTCATATTTTACATTTTTCGAAAGGAAAACATTACACTAAACTACGCATATTTTTGGTACTGTGTGTTTGTGTAAATATTGAGCTGCGCAAGGCGGCTTGGGAATTCATAATGCATTTTAAGTACTGCTCATTAACAATTCCAAATCAAACCGAGCCCGAAGTATTTTTTTAATTTTGTCCTATTTTGTGGCTTTCAAAGTTTCCATTTTCATCTGTTATGAGAATAACTATATTTTAACAATTTCACTTCAATTATCATTTGTCTTTTTGCATCATGGGTTGATTTTGTTTCTTCGTTTCTGTTTCGAATACAAATAAAAATTTTGGAGGACCTTTCGTTATTGTCTAGAGTGTCTGACTCCTTATCCGGAGATTACGGGTTCGGATATCGAACGGGCGAGTTTCCTCTACAAATTCCGCAATACACATGCGAAGAAGGAATACACTCAACCAAAGTTTTAATTGGTCATTAATTGTATATGTTTAGAATGTATGCTAGTTTCGTTTCGTCCCTACGTCAAGAGATGTTGTGTAAAGAACTGGTTTGTCTTGAAATCAATTATATAATGTCTTCTTAATCTATTGATTGTTTTCTCAAATGAATCCAATACCGTTTACCGTCTACACCGCAGAGTCAAAATTAGAACAGTCTTTAATTGAAAGTGAGGTAATTTTAAATTTTGATACTTTGAAAGGGGTTTATTTAAACAAATGTGCTGTTGATAAATCATATTTTCTGTTTTTCCTACTTTTGAGGGGTTTTATTAAAACAAAACATTGGAATTAAGAGCAAATTTCTGTTTGCTTGACTTTTTTATGCAAGAAATGCATTTTAAGTAAAATTAAGGATAACTCTTGCCAAACTGTTCCAAAGTCAATTATTACAAGATTAAAGCTGAAGTTGAAGACTGTTGTTGGCATATGATCATAAAAAGAGTGAATTCAATTTCTTTCTTATCGTGGCAGTAATGTGCAATCCCATTACTGCCCATGAACAGGCTCAATCAAACCGAGCCTGCAGTACTTTCATATTTGTCGTGTTCGGTGGCTTTCAAAGTTCCCTTTTCATCTATTATAAAAAATTACGGACAAAAAAGTGACCAATTAGAACTTTTGGTGAGTATATGTTATTCCCCAGCATATAGCCATAGGGCTTTATTAATAAAAACGAATAAAGTTAAACGGATAGGTGCCGTCACAGTAGAGGTTCACTCCCTAGTAGAGGTAGTATCATTTTTATTCATAATTGATGTAAACGAAATAAGTTTCAACTTCGGGAACTCTTCTGTTTTACATGTTCGTCATTGTTCTCATTTACACATTAACTCGAGATTTTTTACATTACTAAGCATGGTGAGCGAGAGAAAACTTCTTAACATTTTCACAGACATCAGCATAAAGAACCTTACCTGCCACAGTTGATTCCAGAATTTTCACTGGACTATTCGGTACGGAAATAGTTGGCTTTTCATTAACATCATTGATATTTATGGTGAGTAAGGCACTGTCCGCGGTGTACGTTCCGTCGGTAACACTACACAGAATATAAATTTTAAATATAGAACACAAAGTTTTATCCGTAAATGTTTCCGATAAAAAAATTCCGTAGAAAAAATTGCACTTACATCTGTGTAAGATAAATGTATGTTTATGAACACGTTTGAGATTCTCTAGATGTAAAGTACTTTCCACGCTATATGTTTGATAAATTCATGAAACTAAACAACACAAAACATCATTTTAATGTCCATATGAGTATTATGATACTTACGCCGGTATGTGTTTTTCTTTTGACTTACATGTGTAAACAAACTGAGGAGTTTGTAAAAGTGTGTTAAACTTTCATCTTGAATTTCTTGGTCTTCATAATTGTTTTGTTAAAAGGAAATAACATATTGTTGTCAGGAGCATTATTCTTATAAGAACATTTAAAATAATTATTTGTTTTGTTAAGCTTTTGAGAATTTATGTTTATATAATTTTAGGAAATATTTAGGTCTAGCTATTTTCTGTACTGTTCTATCTTTTCTTAACCTATATAAAATAAAGATACGTTCATTAATATTTGTTTGTTGCGCAAATTTATTAAACTGCACCTTGCCGTTACTGAGATATTGATATTTGTATTTATTACCGATGACAGTGCAATGACGACTGAAGACGGCAGTGAAAACGAAACTATATAGCAATTTATTTGTTTTTTGTAACTGACTGATACCTCACATTCAACTTGATAGAGCTCGGCAATATGCATTACTTTTAAGTTCATATCAATTATAAACTTACTTGAAGGATATCGTGTAAGAACTTAACGTCTCTTTGTCAATTGCTTTTGCTGTCTGTAGAACGCTTCCATTCAGGACAAACGCCCCACTGACACTTTCAGTTTTAATGAAGTAGCTTAACGGGCCGGTGTTGTCTCTATCAGTAACCGTAAGCGCAAACACAGATGTTCCGATCGCAACGTTCTCTTCCACCGTGACACTTCTTGCTAATGCAAGATTATCGAACGTGGGCTCTGCAAACAAGGAAACATAAGTTTCAGAGATATATTTAAAATATATGACAGTGTCTTTCAAGGGTTTAAAGGCTAAGGGTTCTCATTTTCGTTAATTGTGTGTTTGTCTTATTTGAATTTGACAAACTTATAAACACATGCTCTCTTTTACTCCCCTCTTTTCCGCTGGATTGAGAGGTTGTGTTTTGTAATTGTGTGGTGTTTCCTGATATGCATATTACACTTTTAATCACGCTGCTTTGTTGCCTGATATACGAACCTATCACAATCAGAAATGGTGTCTTTCGTTTAAACATTTTTTTTTTCGAAAATAATATACAATAAGTCAAAATCATTCACAAAGAAATCTTAGAAGGAAGTTACAATAACTTGTGTAATATCGCTCCTGAAAATATGCATAACATATATATATAATAGAAACGTGGTGTCTAAGCATTACAGTACCTTTAATACAGAATTTAAAGGTGTGATCAAACGCCATTTCTCAAATTTTACTTTATTTAATGTTCTTACTGGTTGAAATTTTTAAGGTAACAAGCGCGGTGGCAGTCAAGTTATCGATTCCCCCTCCGTCTATGGCGGTCACAGTTAGGGAGTAGGACGGCGTTGTACTGTAGTTTAATGTGACACCGGCGGCAACGCTTATCACGCCGCTTGTGTTGTTAATTGTGAAATCGTTGGAGCCTTTAAAAGAATAAATTGCAAATAGAGAAACATTTTTTCTATTAACAATAATTACAAATATTAAGGCAAAGAGTGCAAGTAAAATGTTTTGATATTGGTATACGAACACATGCGGTATATGAGTATGATGAATAACTCCTAACTATTATATGTTTTGTTGTTTGTTCTTCAAAAACCTATTATGCGCTTTATGTTTAATGTGAAACGTGTATTGATAAACAGTTGTTACAGTAATGACGCCGATTATCAAATAACAAATATAATACAATTTCTACACGAGTTATAAATCTTTACCTTCTCTGAAAAAATAAAAAAAAAATCTTTACCTGACAAAGTGAACGTGACCACATTATTCGGCGAGGTTTTGTCAGCGTCAGTCGCCGAGACTTGAAGTACAGATGAACCTGAAAAACAACAAGTTCACTGTACATATCATTGCACATCGTATTGTGTACCTGTGTACCCGTATATGACATGAATAGTGAACCGGACATTTTCGCAGACTGGCCCGAGAAGTTACGAATAGTGAATCGGACGTTTTCGTAAACTTGCCCGAGAAGTTACAAAATGGTAATCTGAGTTTTCGTAGGCTTGACCGAGCAGTTAAGGACACTAAACGGACGTTTTCGTAGATTGGTCAAGAGGTTTCGAAATCGGAATCGGTCATTAAGGAGACTGGCCAAAGATTAAACGAATTTAAAATTGGATGTTTTCGTAGATTAATCCAAGAAGTTACGAAATCGGGATCGAACGTTTTCGTAGACTGGCCCGAAAATTTGAGAATAAGTTTTTACCTGGAGTTGTTGCTTCAAGAATTGACTTGGTGTAAGGAGTGTTCAGGAACACTGGAGGATTGTCGTTGAAATCTTCTAAAACAATCTGGGTGTTCAAAATCGAAGAAAAAGCCCCATCACTAACCCTGAAACAATAACACCACCTTTTTCGAGAAATCTACAATTATGTTAACAGAAAGGTTCATATTTAATGGTATTTTATTGCAACTAAAAATAAAAGATTTTATTTACGCAAATTTTACGTTTGATAATTTTTTGCATATAAACTTGTCCTCGCCTAATTAGATTATGACAAAGTAATTAAAGTTATATGAAAAGAACGATTGTAAATTGCAAAATAGTTCTTTCACTGAATAATGTTTACAATTTAACGAGCAAATTATGAAAAGAAAATCTTACTTTAAAGATATATTATACTGAAGCACAGCATTGGGTTTTTCGTAATCAAATGTGCCATTGGGAACACTAGATTTCACTTTCAGCAAGTCCCCAACAATTTCAAACAAGTTTTTCGTCTCAGTAGGCTGAAAAACAAAATGTATAAGAGACAATACAATACAATATGGCGCGGAAATCCGATTAGTTAATATAATTGTTTTAATTCTAGAAAGACAACTCTTTTCTATGAATAAATAATGGCATCAAATGCATTTTTTCATCATTGTCATGTTTACAAAACAATATTTAAGTTGTATAAGGAGAACGATTTCAGTACAACGAATCAATTATCTTTAGCCCTAACACCCATTGTTGTCATCATTTATTTACATTGTAGTTCTTAACGGCTTCGTGTGTATAAGAGAAACGCTCAACTCGGGGCTGGGCGGCGTGAACAGTGATATGCACAGGCAAAATCAAATTGAGCCTGCAAGAGTGTGATATTTTTCATGTTCGGTGGTTATTTATTTTGTTTTATTATTTTAATAGCGTTGTTTGTACAGTGTACTGGCCTTAAAATGTCTCCCAGTACATTCAATAAGTGCTGTTATAAATTAGTAGTATTGTATTGTCGACAATCATGATTTCCTAGTAATGAAACACCAAACAAGGCTCACTGAGTCTAATTAATGAACAGCATACACTTATGTTTATCAAAGTGTGAATCAAAACAATCCCAGCTCATTTTGAACAATTTACGAGACTAGCTTTTAGACGCACAAAAAGAATTTGCTTCTTAAACGGCCAGTAAAATATTTTTAAATAACAAACTTCCAGTCAAAAGGGAAGCAATGGTGGGGAATGACCTGCGTAAAGTGAGGTAACTAAACTGAGAATGAAGACCAGTGTCAAATCTGAGCAAGCTGCTCGTTTTTCAATGAGACAGTCTCAATGCTGTTCTATAAGAAGCTTGAGACCTATAAATAATTTTGGACGTTTCCGCAGACAGGCCCGAGAAATTACGAATGAGAAATCAGACGTTTTGTAGACTAGACATAGTTACGAATCTGACGTTTTCGTCGACTTAGTTTTTATGATAAATAAGAGGTTTTCCTGGAATAGCCCGAGAAATTACGAGTTTCGGACGTTTTCGTAGACTGGCGCGTCAAACCAGCTTCAGCAAGCTGTTTGGTTCACAATTAGACAGTCTCTGAGCTGAAAGTTTGATATCTATAACTGTTTCCTAAACTATATATACAATTTGTTTATAAATACAAAATTACGGAATTATCCATGCTGAAGATAAGGTTGGCAATAGGCGTATCGGTATCTGACGCTTGCAACTTTATCAATTCATCTCCACCGATCGAGGTTTCACACAGGTAGATGACGTCAGACGAGTTACTGGGATCCGTGAACTTCGGTGCTGAAAAATGTACAAAAATGATTTTTATAGAATAGCCCAGTAAGTTACGAAAAGTGAATTGAACGTTTTTTAGACTTGTCCGAAAAGTTACGAAATGTGAATCGGACGTTTTCGTAGAATGGCCCAAGAAATTACGAATGGTGAATCGGACGTTTTCGTAGACTTGCGCGGGAAGTAACGAAATCGGAATGCAAATTTTCTACACGGTTCTGTTTAAAATCATACAGGGTATGTGTCTGCAAAGAGTCATGTTACCTGGCGCCATTTAAAATAAGACCATTCTGACGAATATACATTTGAGCAAAGCCAAGTCACTGCTGAGAGACACAAAAATTTTAAACAAGTTTTGATTGAAAACTTCGCTGCCATAAAACTCTTCTGTGAAACTACATATAATGTATAAAATAATGTGAAAATACAAAAAATCCATGTTAAATTACATATGTTATACACAGTGAATGTAAAGGACTACAAATAATGTGAAAGAACATACAATTAATAAAGTGAATGTGACAGTTCATACAATAAATGTGAAATTACATACTCCCTGAATGTTTAAGTTCATACGTTATATATAATGAAAGTGAATGTACATAATAATTATAATATAATTATGCATGTTATATTGCATATACTTTAAAATATAATGAATGTGAAAAAAACGTATTATATATGAAAGTACATATCATATACAAAATTAATGTGAATGTACATACAATGAATATCACAGTAGATATATTGTATACAATAAATGTGACATAACATATAATATATAAAATGAATGTAAAAGTACATACTGTTATTACAATCAGTGTTAAAGTAAAGATAATATATACAATGAATGTGAAAGAACATACATTATATACAATGAATGCGAAAGTACATATAATTATTTATTATATATACTATGAATGTTAAAGAACATAATATGATATACACAATAAATGTAAATGTCACATTATATATACAATGAAAGTGTAAGTACATATAATATATGTAAACAAGAAATATCTTTAAAATAGATAAACGGCGTAGATTGTATATGAAATGATGCGGTTTGTAGCTGGTATTATTCACTTCATCTTGATTTACGTGTGAATTAAATAATTTCATTGCGAATCCTTCACAATGACTTAAAAGCGGACTCGCAGTGTTTTTTTTGCGTAACATATTACACGTAGTTGCCAGATTTAAGACAAGTAAGCACATTGTAAAATCCTCAGTCGCGATAAAGAATGAGTTTTATATAAGAAACGTATTGTAAAAGGCATTGGTTGTGTTTATTTCTTAAAACATAATGTATCAGATGATATATCAATTGCTGAAAGAATAAAATATTTTTAGTGAAGACTTTACGACTTACATAGCGAACTCATTGTTTATATCGCGTAGCATATTATATACAGCTGCCCGATTTAAGAGACGGGTAAACATTTCAATTACTGAAAAAGCTGGGATAAATTTCCATTAACTAAATACTAACAAATATTACAATAATTCAAGATCGCAGATTTTATTACTTAAGTTTTAAGCTTTACAGTGAAAGTGTAACATCGTTTTCTTTAAGCCATTTCCTCTTACTTTCACTTTCATTTTGTATAGGTTGATATAAAAGAGTGACTGTATTGTTGTTGACAAAAAGTCCTAGCCAATGACGAGTACTGTAGTGTGCCTCATTTCAACATCTTTCAACACAAGAGAATAACAAAGATCTAAACGTAACAGCAATAATCGTTTCAAACAGTGTATTAACTAATTGTTGAAAAATCCCACTAGATACCTCTTCACCCTGCTAGATGCCTCTCCGGTGGAAATAGCTACCAATCGAAATAGTTTATTTCATTTTCCCGCTGCATAATAATTTAATACGAGTATTATTTACAACACTTCATTGGTTAATAAATTAGGTCAAAAGTGAGCTTAGACAGCTACGCCGAAAAATTAAATTGATATACATGTAAACCACGAATGTTGAAGTACATATTATGTAAATAATCAATGTGAAAATACATATAATTTGTACATTAATGTGAAAGTACATATACTATATACAATGAATCGAATCTGATTTGGTGAAGACAAGCATTTGTCACACGATGTTATAAGAGAAATATATAGACGTGCTCACAAGCTCAATATGTGGCATAATTGTTATTGCATGGCTAGCCGCTGTCGCCGTACTATTTCGCTCCCTGTTAGGGAAAATATCACTTGAAATTCACAGTAGCGCTATATGTGAGTCGGCGGTAGAAAGTCTCCCCGTACATGTATCACTATGGGGAATCACGTGATCAAAATAATCTCTAAATAAATGTAAAACAATGAAAAATGAAGTATATTTTGTCCATGGTTTGTGTGAAGCTTTATTATGTAGCCTATCATATGCCTACTGGAAGGTATAATTATACTGACAATATTTCGCTCATGACCTCTTCCTCATAATTCAGAACACCCAAGCACTATAAAACATGGCACTGCAGAGGTAATCTGGTAAAATTCTAAACAAAACACTTGTTAGCAGTTGTAGTATAAAACATATAGTCTGTGGTCATATGATAGTACATTTATAAATTCTATTTGTGCAACTCAGAAATGAAAACTTCACAAAATTCAATTTTCCCTATAGCTTAGAGATTATTTTGATAATGTGATTCCCCACAGTGTGTATCGTTTCATGTATGGTGAGAATAGGAAACCTGAAAACCCGCTTACCGTAACCTAAGGTCAAAGTGACGGTCGCTGAGCTGTTTTTTGGTGGTGTTCCATTGTCAGTTGCAACAACTTTTAGCTCGTAAGGGCTTGAAAGGCTTACCAAAGATCCATTTACTTTAATAGTATGGTTTTCTGTGGTAAATATTGCTGGGTCTGAAAATAGAAACAATAGCGAGCATTGTTCAATCTTTTAATTATTTTTCCAATAAATGTCTTTTATCATTTTTGTCTCGATTGTATATGTTATTGATGAATAACACGTGGCATTTCTAATGCTAAGAGATCACGTGTACTAGGCTATAAATTCATTTAGGCAAAAGTAGACAGGAACAGACAGACACATCGTGAAATCGTTGTGATTTGTTAAGCGTTGATCAAAATTTAGTAAATTAAGGCACATTGGAACTCGACCTTTGTCCTTTTACCTTTTTCCTTGACTAAGGCCATATACTTGTCATGGCCAACACATTTACTTAGTTTTAGAAAATTACACCTTAGCATTCTCTAGAAATTTATCAGACAAAGTTCAATGTCACTGTGACATTTTCCTTTGACCTGTTGACCTCAAAATAAGTAAACCTCATCTACTTGTCTTCTATGATTGAGAACGTTAGGACACAGTATTCTCTAGTTTTTGATCGAAAAAATATATAACTCAATATCTCCTTCCGTCTTTGACTATTGACCTACTTATGTTATGTTATTGATACCTGCATCTGTTATGCTTCACTGCATCTGTTAAGATTACCTGCATCTGTTATGCTTACCTGCATCTGTTAAGATTACCTGCATCAGTTATGCTTACCTGCATCAGGTAAAGAAAGGGTGACCGTGTTGTTATCTGCATCAGTCACGATCAACCTTAACAACACATATGGTAAGCCTGAAACAATAGGCACAAATAAGTAAATGAAATATTATTATGCAGATACAGGGTTAGCCACATTCACAGCCAAAACCTAGAGAAGTAGAGAGGTAATTATTTAATGAGTTAAAACATTAACATACATTACGTTACATTCACGTAATGTGAGTATGAGCAATAATTTTAGAATATGGGGCGCGTCGAAATGACCTTCGGACATTTGACGTCAATTCGTGAAATGACGTCATGAAGTTCGACAGAATGACATTAATTATTATGCATTTCGCGGTAAAAATATCATTTTCTTGTCAAAAAGTGTAACAAAATCTCTTCTTTGTTTTGAGAAAATAAAAGATAGTTGTAATTTTATTCTAATTATAGTAATAATTAAAATGTCACAAAATATGTTCGAAGGTCCTTTTTCCCATGGCGTGCCCCAATTATCATAAACACGAGCCTGCGATTTGCGCCTTTCGCCATTGCTTTGCCATAGACAAAAAAGAAGAATATAAAAATATCTCAAACGGCACAATGCATTTCCATTAAACTTTGCACAAATGAATACTGTAAGTGTATAATTATTTTTCATATGCTAAGAAAAGTTAGAACAGAAGAGAAAATAGTTAGACCTAACAAATCCCTAAACTCTATTAAAAATTTTGCAATTTATCATAAAAAGGAAGCAACACAAAACAACAATTAAAATGTCAACATATGTGAAATGATACTGACAACATTATCTAATGTCCTTGAAAAGAACTTTCAATTGTGAAGAGAGAAATCAACATTTTTATTTTTATGTTATCCATTTTTGCGACCAGGAAATTGAAGGTCAAACACACTCCTTCAAATAATTCGCATTGTATGCATTTGTTGGACCAAAGGACCTTGGGTATCGTTGTCAATAAATCATTACTCATCAAGTTATTTAAATTGATGTTTAGTGTTGCTTCGTGTTTGTGATAAATTACAAATAGAATTTATGGCTTTTTGGTGTCAAACTGTTTTAACTTTTCTTAGCGTACGTAAATTTAACTTATATTAATAACATTGGTTTGTGCAAATTTTGATGGATCTGCATTGTGCTGTTTGAGAGATTTTTATATTTTTCTTTTGTGTCTATGGCAAAGTAATGGCGAAAGGCTCAGTACTTTAAAGTTTGTAAAATGACAACCAATATTGATTATACAACATTATATTCTACAGCGCTCTGCATTCCTGGCGATAAAGCCATCTACAGCTGACTGTTATGCTTACCTCTTTGGTTGAACGACGGTGGCAGGGGTTTAAGAGTTTATGAAAGTTTATAGGGAAATCTTGTAATAGATGAAAGGGGAACTTTGAAAGCCACCGAACACGACAAATATGAAAATATTGCAGGCTCGGTTTGATTGAGCCTGTTCATGGGCAGTAATGGGAATGCATTTTACTACTCACGCCGCCTTGCGCAACTCAGCAATTACACCATTAAATAGTACAATTTCGATCCATCCCAAACGATTGTATGCATATGGCGGTGAACATGGAACCTTCAATGAGGTATTTTCAGATTAATACCATTCCATGTTCAGCGGCGTATGGTCCCCAGATAAAAGAATGGGTTTGCCCTAAACGAGAAAACAATGGGCGGAACTAAACAGAATAGAATTTTGACAAGGGGATCTTAGAATATAAATCCTGCATATCACAGACGACGCCAAAGGCAAAATTTAAAAAGCAGGAAGTAAATCCTTGGGGGTGACTGGACAATATCCAAATCTATATTGGCTCGGATATTTAAACCACCTATCTATAAACTGGCCGAAATATTAAAACAAAAGTAATTTTAGAAGTACTATAAACATAGTACATAAGTATCGTGCTCAACGATCTTCAAAGTACGTAACTGATAACAGCACTGATTGAATGTAAACTAGAAGCACTATCTGTTTCTGTTTCTTATATCCCTGTCATCGTGTTATTGCTTATTTGACTCTAGGGGCTCTGGTTTCGGTAAGTTCATTGAGTAACAGCCCTTTTGCTTAACAATGCTATTAGCTTCAGAATTGTATGTTTTATATGTCTGTGTGCTTTTGCATTCATCATTGTTGAGTGAATGGGTAGGTGGCAGTTATTTTACTAAGACAACTTGTACTTGTTTGTTCATATAAGAACCTATTGGAGAAAGTATGAGTTTGGTGCACCCTAGAACCTGGTTTAAACCCTCAATGGCATAATTATTTTGCCACTGACCATTTTAAGGTGGTAACCCCAAATATTTACATTCCTATTGATTTCTTCGTTTAAAAAAATTCGGTTCATTTTGCATGAACCGCATGACCCGCAATGATGTCAGTAACGTCATGGCTGTTACTATTGAAAACTCCCACGTATTACTCCCCCTTTTCACTTAATACTAATTTTTGAAAGCGTTCGACTTAAGTTTATTTAAAGAAAAAAATGAATAAAATGTAAATATAAGTAATGATTCTTATTTTGGTGCGGTTCAAACCTATGAAGTGTATCCATCGCTGACAATCCGGAGGTGGTCTCCCCGTAGTGGTGCCTCTGGCCGTGATTCTTCCGCCGCCGACGTCCCTGAACCCCTGGTCGGTTTCCCGGGCACATTGAGTGTACCCAGTACCGCCGACCATGGACACTTCCATAACTTTCATAAGGGCCACACCCCCGGCATCTCCATCCGCATTGTGCTGCCACCACGCTAGCGCGTTTTATGGATTTGCCAGCTCTCGCGTTCACGTCCATTCTGCATGAACCGCACCAAAATAAGAATCATTCCTTCAAGGTTTACTTTATCGTTAATTTGTTTTGTGTCTATTTTGAAATTTCTTCTCTTGTATACTCTTACTCTCTCTCTTCCTCTCTTCACGTTGGCTGTTTTTTCTTCTGGTTGTGGCAATTCCTGATTTGCATATTTCATTTCTTAACAAAATAGATGAAAAAGGAACTTTGAAGACCCTCGACCACGACAAATATGAAAATATTGTAGGCTCGGTTTGATTGAGCATGTTCATGGGCAGTAATAGAAATGCTTTTTACTGCCCACGCCGCCTAGCCCCGGGTTGAGCGCAACTCAATATTTACACCAATAAACAGTAAATTTTGATCCATCCCAAACGATGGTATGCATACAAGCTAGCGTTAACTGTTAACCTGTTTATGCAAAAACAATGAACAGAAAATTGTGTTTAGTCTGTCGCATTCGTGTTGAAACCAGTGTTAAGTTTTGTGACAAAATCAAAGTTGAAGAACAGAAATAACCTTGTCCAATGGGCGTTAACCGAGATATGTTCGCTTCAACACGACCCCGTTGAGTCATAGCAAACATTTTTCGTTAGGCACGGACACAGCGATCCATATGTATCGCCTTTTTTAAGCAATTAATCTATCACAGGGACAACCAATCTTTTGGATTTTTTGTATTTCTAAATTGTTTCTGTACGATATGCAGAAAACAAAACAAATTTACGAAAAAAAATTTAAATATTCACAAATGAATATAAAATTTTTGCAATGTTTGGTAAGTAACGATTAATCTGTTTAGACAACTGCAATTGCCTTTTATTTTAGTTTTGTTGATTTATCGAATTAAAATAATGCACGAATTTATAACGCATAATATAACCTCTCTTAAACTAAAATTTATCTCGTTAAAATTGTTTTAAATGCGTTTTATTTTTATCTTTTTTGCATAATATAAATTAAACAATCATTACTCTGTGTAAATTACTACTGTAAATATGGAAACGAATATTGTAGATTTGATTTTCCTCTCAAAAAAAAAAAATACTGGCAACCTAAACATCAACTACGAAAATCATTTAAAAGTTTCTAAACTGTAAATGGAATAATAAGATACGACTGTTCAGATGACTTCCCTTTGCATTGTTCATTATGTCTCCTGTTTTCGTGTTAGTTTGGGCATGGAAAACATTTGGGTTGTTTAAAGTCTGTGAAGACCAAAGGGTTGCATGCGTATTTAAACTATCCAAGTGTTGTTTTAACCCAGTAAAATACAATCAAATATCTTATATTCTTATATTCACAGACGTAAATAAATGTTTACCGAAATTATGAATAATTCGTAATAGTTTGGCTGTTATGAATGGCTCGTCGACGTCATGGCACAACGTACGTGCTCTCGAAGTCATGGCAAAATGTACGTGCGCGTCGACTTAATGTCACAACGTACGAGCTCGTCGACGTCGTAATTTTTAAACATTGTGCCAGTCCAATAATAAATTGTGAGCGGCTTTTACTGTAGCCACGCCTCTTAAAGAAATACGCCATTCAAAACATTGTGCTAGTACAATAATAAATTGTGAGCAGCTTTTACTGTTAAAGTAAAATGCGTACCATCGTTAATAATGATTTCATTGATTAATAAAAACTTTATCTTAGAGGAGGAAGTTTAAGTGAAAATAAATGTCCTTTGCAACAGCTTTTTAGTTTATACCAATAAGCTTTAGATTATTTTACATGTGCTTAACAAACTATAAAGTGGCATGCGAGAAACATGTCACAGAATCTTCATCGGCATTTTCTGATTGTCTCTTGGATTGAGTCTACTCGTGTCCTTCTGAGTAGTTCCTCATTGGAGATGATGTTTGGTCAAAAGATCTTGAGTATTCCTCACATGTCACTTGACTCACTGCCAAGAAAAGCCCAGCGAGGGACCTCCACCAGGGAAGTGGAACCGCGGGCGACTAAAAGAGACATGGCGAAGGACTATAGAGAAAGAGCTGAAAAGCATGGTTAGACCCTCGTTAGACAGAGAGTGGATATCCCTTGCTATAGCCTTAAGTACAAGGTGGCGCAGAGAGGATTAAATGAATGAAATTAATAAACAAACTAAACAACGAATGCCATGAACAGATTTAACAAATGATAAAACTAGATGACTGCTTATTACGACAAACAAGTAAAACACTTACTGATATCGTCTAGGCAGTTGATTTTATCTCGGCACACCTTGATATTATATGGCGTCCCACTAAACACTGGTGCGTTGGCGTTCAGTCCCTTCACGACAATGGTAATAGTTATGTCTGCATTTACACCACTGTTTGAAGCTCTTGAAGTACATAACAATATTAAAATGAATAACAAATATATTAATTATATGAAAACATGAGTGCCGAAGGTTCTATATTTACCATCATATGCACATTATCGTTTAAACGATATGGAATGGATCAAATTGTACTGTTTAATTTGGTTTAATTTGGTTAATATTTAGTTACGCCCAACCTGGGGTTACGGGGCATGGTTAGTCATACATTTAGAATATTTTCCATAGACAGGCTCAATTAAACCGAGCCTGCAATATGTTCATATGTGTCATTTTCAGTGTCTTTCAAAGTTTCATCTATTTGAAATGCAAACAATGTTTAACAGCCTTTTGTTTTATTTAGTGTGTTCTGTTTAACTGATTTAGCTGTATTTAATGCGCAGTACGACAACCTTCAAGCACACTTGTGTTCTCCGTCCCGAACCCCCCAAGTATTAAATCCTGGGACCGCCACTATCGTAGATGCCATATTTTCTTCCATATTTATGTTTTGGGTTAACAATGAAAACAAATCAAGGACAAGATGAGTACGTGTTGCTAGGATATTAAATATTCAATCACATTTGACTGGTGAAATCTGTTTATCCAACACCGAAAACGAGTGCACATAGTGTTTCCGAGTTCTAGTTACAAATGTAAGTAATGTTCACCATCAGAAATGATCTCTAACATTAGTTGATGTTTTAATAGCTATCTTTTACCGAGTTTATCATAATATTAATTTACCTATCGTACCGGTGCAAAATTCTATTGGGTATCAAAAGAAATATTGCAATATGGTCTGAACACGGTTCTGTCAACGAAATTTGTTTACTAATCTTGCGACAAGGGATTTATAGCTAATGGGAACAAATTATTTTTAGTTTATGTTCAGTTTACTTACACAGCAAATTGGAATGGTTAAAAACCGACCATGGAACTGGAAGCGTTAAATATCCATTTAAGAAACTGAAAATGTTAACAGACTAAGAAATTGGAGCTGTTAAAACAACCGAACAAGGACCTGGAAGAATGAACATACATGTAACTTAGTTTATCGTGTTCGAATGCTTTTTAAGTTCCCTTTTCATCATTAAAAGAAATACAGGATATTTGTTTTTACAAGGAAACTTAAATATAGTAATATTAATGTAGTACATAAGTATCGTGTTCAACGACCTTCAAAGGACGTAACTGATAACAGCACTGATTGAATGTACGGGGAGACTTTTTACAGCCGTCACACAGCACAAATAACGCTACTGTGATATTTAAATAGATGAAAGAGGAACTTAAATTTCAAAGGAAGAAGCAGTAACTAGGAAACTTAAAAGGTCAAATGAAGAAGCGGTAACTAGGAAACTTAAAAGTTCAAATGAAGAAGCGGTAACTAAGAAACTTAAAAGGTCAAATGAAGAAGCGGTAACTAGGAAACTTAAAAGGTCAAATGAAGAAGCGGTAACTAGGAAACTTAAAAGGTCAAATGAAGAAGCGGTAACTAGGAAACTTAAAAGTTCAAATGAAGAAGCGGTAACTAGGAAACTTAAAAGGTCAAATGAAGAAGCAGTAACTAGAAAACTTAAAAGTTCAAAGGAAGAAGCGGTAACTTACCTGAGTGTTACACTATATGTTGTTGCCGTTGAAGCTTTTATTGTTGCTAGGTTACACTTGAGTATATCATTTCCAGTGTTCCCGTCAAGGGCTTTATCAAAACCTCCGGCTGGGGTTTGAGAAAACACACTGAAAATAAGACCTACGCTGTGAAAAGTAGTGTTTTTTTATTATTTTAAAACTGTTTTGCCTTTACACTTTTAAAAACTCTTTTATCCATTTCGGATCAGAAAACACACTGAACAAAAGCAAATTTCTTCATTTATTCCTTTGAGATTTTGTTCAATATTTCTTATAGGAACGTACTCATAAAAAAGCAAGAATAGCAGAAAACATTTACTAGAAATTCTTTTTGCACGTTTATAATTAATATAATGTTTACAAGACAAACATCTTAATCGGTCACCTATGGGCTACGGTGTTCCGTTGATTTTGAGACAGATCAGTTACATACCCTTTGGAAAAAATTAAATGTCGTTTCCTAAGTGCACCAATTTGACCATAGGTGGAATTATGCAACGTTACGAGTCCGAGACCAAATTTACAACAACATGTTATATGGCGATGGAAAAGATGATTAGCCACTTTATGGCTAACGTTTTGAAAAGGTCATAGATATATAGGGCGCGTTGCGGGAAAACAGTTGACGTCAATTCTTAGTTTAAACTTATTTATTTTACATCGATTGTGAAACAAGTTATTCCAACTTATATTAATCACGCTCGATGACTGCTTCCTGGGTTTCCGACCAGTACTCGCGCCGAATGTGGATTGAGGAAACTGCAGGCGAACCTCATCCCTGATGGGACTCGAACCCGCAGACTCCGGTTCTGGAGTCCGACGCTCTACCCCTAGACCACTGATCTTCCAATTCTTGAAATGGCGTCTTAAATTTGAGCAAACTACATTAATGATTATGCGTTTCGCATTAAAAATACCATTTTATTGAAAAATATCTCAAAAATTGTTTTATTAATCAGAAAATACATGTAATAACAACTTAAATGACCGAATGTACCTTTGCCTGTGACCTACCCTAAATCAAATACATGTACCTCCCCTGGTTGATTTAAAGGTGCAATGAACTATATGTCTAGGTCAGGTCCTCATAAGGGCAATAAATCGAACTTAAACGAACGTAAAAGGGATCAATTAATCCACCAGTTCACTCCAGTTCGACTTTTGACAAATCAATAAAATAGATGGCGTGGCCTAATTTTTTCGTGAATAAAAATAGAGTATTTTCACATTCGTTTTGATTTTGTTTAAACTATGTTTGCTTATGATGAAAGGTGAAAGAAATAGATGTTAACGATCTCTAGAGTGGGTTTGCTTGTTACGCCCATTCGATTCACTTGGCCTATCCACTATCTTCAGGGGATAAACTCCACGTTTTATTTTGTACGTAGTATTTAAATTATGCAGAAAGCTATTTTACTTCAATTATTCTGTACACTATGGAATTCTGTAGTGTCAGAGTAAAGTCTGATTAAGTTGACAAAAGCATGTCATAATGTGTTTCTGAATTACAAAATCTGAATGTCCAAATTTTATATAAAATTAGTGTAAATAAACAATTAGTCTAAATGTTCAAAGGTTATATAAAGTTAGTGTTAATAAACAATTACTTTGGATGTTCGTGAAGTTGACAGCCTGAAGTTAGCAGCTTTAATTTCACACTGCTAGGCTCTCAGGCTGCTTAGTTCACGTTTGCAGACTGCCAACTTCACGAACAGTTTTTACTAGGCATTGTTTGAACGCCCTTTGGTGTCAACCTACACTTGATGTTTAACTTTGGTGTTGAACACCAACCCAAAAACGTGATGCGTCTATGGAGTTAACGATGTAAACACAAAACACACAGTGAGTTGTAATGTCATAAATGAATGAAAAGAAGATGCACTTTAGTTTTTTTCCGTCATCAATATTGCTTTAAAAAATAAAAGGCACGTTAATTATACGAGGGTTGTTTGATAAATTCGCGGACAGCGGTCGTGAAAACAGAAAAAGACAAAATACATGTATAAAATTTATATGTGCATGATCTGTAATTCAAGTCGAATACAATACAACAACTGGTAATAGTTTTACATTAACAATAAACAAATAACTACATAAAACAAACGGTACATTAACGATTTACGGAGCACGACGTCGAAAATAACGCTATAATGTCAACGTCAGAATATAGCGCCGGTTCACTTTTCCACATAGTCTCCTTCCCGGATTACACATTTCTCATGACGCCGGATCCACTGGTCGAACACGGAAACATACCAGCTCTCGGGAAATGATGCCACGATCGAGCGCGCTTTCAAACTGAGGTCTATTGCTGACTCGAAACGTAGTCCACGGAGTTGACGCTTTATCTCGGGGAAGATACTAAAGTCCATAGGGGCCAGATCAGGCGAGTACGGTGGGTGGACGATGGTCTCGAAATCTAGGAGGTCGATCTCCAGAGACGTCGAACTCGCCCGATGTGCCGGCGCATTGTCCTGATGTAGCAGTACAGACGCAAGGTCAAGGTCCGGCCTCTTCTTCCTCAACGCCTGAACCAAATCACGCCGCAAGACCTGACAACACAATACGGAAATATCCTTTATTATTTTATTTAAATTGTTATACAATGATCTGATATTTGAAGATCATAATTAATTTGAAAATAAAATGTAATAATATCATTTTCTTTATCGCTATTTTTATTATAAACTAACTAAAATAATAATGTTAGGAATTTACTTTTGAGTAATAGTCCGCATTGACGGTCTGGCCTTCCGGTACACGGTGCTGCAGGATCATTCCTCGTCGGTCGGCAAAGAAGACGAACATGTGCTTCCCTCCAGATCTTGAAACCTTCGCTTTCCTCGGAGTCGGCTCTTCTGGTGTTTTCCAAATGGACGATTGTAGCTTAGATTCGGGGTCATAATTCCAGATCCATGTTTCGTCGGTAGTGATGATCCTATCAAGAAATTCTTCGCCTTCCTTCTTGTACCGCCGAAGAAATAACTTTGATGCAGCTACTCTGCGGGACCTGTCATTAGTCGATAGTAGACGCGGAACCCATCGTGCACTGCATTTCCTCATCTTCAAATCATCTCGCAGTATTCTGTGAACGGTTTGCGTTGAAGCCCCAACATCGTCTGCTAAACTTCTAACTGTCACGCGGCGATCTTCTTCAAGAATGTCTTCTATTTTCTGACGTGCCGTCGTCGACACTGATCTCGGTCTTCCTGATCTAGCGTTGTCGTTAATACTTTCGTGTCCGTTGCGATATCTCTCATGCCATTTGAAGACAATAGTGCGACAACACTTTGCTGAGTTCGACTTCTCAAGTAATCGTAACGTTTCGGTGGGTGTATGACCTAGGTTAACGCAAAACTTGATATTTGCCCTGGTTTCAACGTTTAAATTTGACGTCATGGTTTTCTCTATCACTATGCGATAAATTGCTGTACCGACGAGCGAAAACAACGGATGTCAATGAAAATTAACGGAAATGACGTTGACATATTGAGTATTGACGTTACGCGTTCCCGCGTAATTTCGACGTCTCAAAGTTACCATTTTAAAGCATTAAAAACAAGAGTTATGCCAATTTTACGGACTGCTCCGTAGAACGTTACCATGGTAGCGTTATTCCTCAATAAAATGGGCATTTCGAAAAAAACAAAGTTAAAATTTGTAATTACCATTTTATTAAACATGATTCCGCAATACCTGAAAATTTCATTAACTTTGGATGAACAATTATAATAAAATAAACACCGCTGTCCGCGAACTTATTAAACAACCCTTGTATAAGTGCCTATCATCATGGTCGTCGTCGTCGTCGCGCGCAAGCACTCGCGGTTGGACTAGCAAACAGACATAAAAACAGACTTATAGTGCAAAGCATTCATCCAAAGACTTAAAATGTACGTCCGATGTGACCGACAACAGTCGCGTAGCTAATGAGCGCATGTTGTTTCATTATCAACAATATACAGGATGCACTGTATATTAACCGATTGTATCATCGACCGGATTTAGGGCACTGATCGAACACATAGTAAACAGTTCAAAAATAAGGAGATTTGGTAATGAGAAATTCAATCGACAAATACATGTTCAACAGGCGATTCTCGTAGCACTTGTTTTGAAAGACGTTATTACCTTTTTTATGCAATATACTTTTAAAAAATCGGTTAAATCACTCGCACAAAGTACCGTTTGCACTGTGTATTTTATAAAATCAGCGTAAATGTTTATGTTTAAACAGGTTTTGAGAAGTATTCTCATGCTAGCGATGATAAAACATATCATTTTTATTTTTACAATAGTAATAATACCTTAGCTGATCAATTAAACATCAAAACATTAGACCAAACATGCATGTAGCTTCGACCCAAACTGTATCATTTATTGAACATGTTAACTCAATCATTTGTATGTTTCTAGTGATCTATGTGTATCAGTTATGGCGATTTTTTAAAGATAATTTAAGTATATTTTTCGGATTTAAGAACAACGGCTTGATGTAAAAACATGTGTTAAAAGTGCTTCGTACAGAGATATGTGATACGTTATGAAATATAAGGGTCTCGGTGCCTTTATATAATGAGACAACACGAAACAATTGGGTCTACCTGACTTCATTAGTTAACACTTAGGTCGCTCTGAGAACTACAATTTACAACAAGTGATAATTAATGTCGTCCCAAAATGTTTTGGATATGATAAACATAGTCTGTTGTTTTTTTAAAGTAATAGTTTCGAAACTGAAGGTTCACGATTATAAATACACACGCAGGTAGGCGTGACATACAAATTCTGAGGCAAAGCAAGTTATTTAAATACTGATATTTTAAGCTTATGATAAACTCTTTATAGTGCGATTATATTAACCTGCCCATTATGCATACATTACACAGTGGTTGAACGTGCTATTTTGAGACGGGGATATCCTTGCTATTTTGGACTGGTCTTTTGCATTTGTATGTATATCTTTAAAACTGCATTCACTTCCACGTGCAGTTGGTAGGAAGGCAGAAAATAGCAAACAACATTTTTTTTGTTTGCTGCTTGGCGCAGGTTCGAGTCGTACTTGGACCTATAATATTTGCGTTTTATATTGTAGATGTTTATTGTTTATTTGTGTATTTTTTTAAATATTATGGTTTTTTGGGGCTTTATTGATTTATTTTTATGGACTTTTTATTCTAATATTGATATTTCCATGTCACAAATTATATCAGTACAAAATATTTTAAACATATCACAGCAGTTCTGTTTCACTTGCGGTGTCAGTGCCACTGTCACTGTCGTCATCATCGCTGCTGTCATCGGCAAGATTGATCACAAAGTTGTCCATATTAGCGTCAATCACTACATCTCTCGATTGGTAAAAAGGTTTAAAAACAAAAATGGCTCTAGCAGGACTCGAACCACATACCTTTAGCGTTTGAATGCTGCACTTTACAACTGAGCCATTCCGCTTTCATACCTGCCTAGCGGAAAGAAGACACCTATATACTTTATGAATAATGGATTTCCCGTTGAGGTAATGACGACTTTCACGCTTTGGTGATAAAGTTAAAAATATCACAACCAACCACCGAATAATGTATGCAAAATGGGCAGGTTAATATAATCGCACTATACCCGTGCTTATTTAATGACCTTTACGAAAATAAATGAAGTGCCAGGTTATTTGCCAGACCATCTTGTGATTAAATGCAATTTTGCAAGTTTTTATCCCTATATATGCGCAAAACAAATGGTATTACAACCAATAAGGACTATACAAAATATAACGTACTTGTTTTTTGTTGAAGGTACTTAAAATGATCCTAATAATTCCGTTTTCAATGTCTTATTTACGATTTGTTTATATCGCAGCCATGCAATCACCTTACTATATCCAGCATATGATACAATCGGTTTATATACAGTGGGATGTGTTACTGAATATGAGCAAAAATTCGTTATCGTCTTCGTCAATTTAATCAAAACTAACGTTCTTCCCGATGGGGAAATAGATAGTATATTTCAACGGACTAGATATGACCATAGAGGAATAGTGTGTTATTTGGTTTAATGCAGTCTAAATCATTTGTGTTTTAAAATTCAAAGCATTTAAAACATCCAACAGGGAATCTCAATTTAAATGTACTTATTATATAAATTGTACTTTTTTATTTCTGAAAGAATAGCCTCGAAGAACCCTCACTGCAATGATGCTGTGACGGTGCAGGTTCGCTCTCAGATAGAGACAATATTATTTGAAATTCACAGTTGCGCTATTCGTGCATTGTGGCGGCTGTAAAAAGTCTCCCCATACAAGTCAGAACTGTCATCAGTCAAATAACCCTCTACCGACGTCATGTAGTGATGATAATGTATATCAGGGATATACGATCAACCTTTATGGGAGTTGTACCGGGTAGCTCAATCGGTTGAGTTGTCGGAATTGCAAGGTTAGGCGATGTTGCCGTTCTTCGCTTCCAGATAGAGGCAATATCATTTCAAAGTAGTTTAAGCGATTTGCGAAGACGGATATCCACTATTTCAAGAAAACAATTGTTTCTTTTATTTGCTGTTTTTTTTTTTTAATTTTATTTACTAAGTTTTTTTTATTTTGTTTAAGAACAAATAAATTCTAAGCAAATTGGTTTGTTCAATTAAATTGGTATGGCGTCATTTTAAAGAATATCGTCGGTTTCCCTAGAGACGCATTTTCCTATGCAAAAGCTCAAAATAACTTGCCTGTAAGATACAGTACTTACATCCCCACTGCTGGCGTAAATTTCCGTTACTTTATCACACGCTGTGTTAATTGTCTGTCAGTTGATGACGGTTTTTCTTCGGGTTTGTATCTTTACAAATTTCGACCACATTCATATTTCCCTCATAATCACATAAAATGCAATGTCATAGGCTGAACTTAGCGGTATGACGTTATTTAATGGAACGTCGTCAGCTTTTCTACACATCTCAAAAAATACTTGCCTGAAAGAGACAGTAGTTCCATCCCCACTGCTTGCTAAAAGGTCAGTTACTTTATCACACGCTGTGTTGACTGAGGCGTCCAGAGTGATGGTCGCGCCATCTGTTGGCGTTGTCCAGCCAGGCGGCGCTGACATCACATATTTCATCGCTGCAAAAAAAATCAATATTAATCAACATTAGTTATCATATTTTGTTTTCCTGGCAACATAATTTAGAAACAAACAGTCGTTGTATCTTATATCTATAGTAAAAAATTTAGGACCAGCTACAGTCGTTATTGCACTTTTATCGATGAAAAGAAAAATTATCCAATTTCTCTCTAACGATAAAATGCAGTTCATTAAAACTTTACACCATTAAATAGTATTACTGCATATTCTAAGAAATCTAGACCAATAAAGAAAAGTAGCTAGAACTTAACTTCCATAAATTATATTTACATTAATTCACAAAACTAAACAAAACAAAACATCATTTTAAATGACTATATGATACTGTCAACAGTATGTTGAGTTCTTTTGCCTAATATATATATGCAATATGAGATATGTGCAATGGTGTGTTTGACTTTGAATTTCTGGTCGCAAAAATAGATGACAACTAAAAAGTTGATTTCTTATTTCATAATTAGAAGTTTTATAAAAAGAACACAACATGTTGTCAGGATCATAATACTCATGTGGTCACTTAAAATAATGTTTATGTTGTTGTTTAGAATTTATGTTGTTTGTGGCGGCCTGTACATTCCATCGGTGCTTTTATCAGTTACGTCCTTTGAAATGATAGTGCCTCTAGCTGGGAGCGAACCCGCACCGTCACGGCGACAGCGCCTAGCCCTGCAATTCCTGCGGCGCAACCAAATTGAGCTAACCGGGACAACCCCAATAAAAGGTTGATCGGATAGCCCTGATATACGTAACAATCACTGCATGACATCGTTGACGGGTGGTTTTGCTTATGTTTGTTATCAGCTCGGGCCAATATGACTACCATTGGCCCAATAACAAGGCCGATATGAATTCACTTGATGAATAACTATTATACTGATACTTTCTTATGGATATCTGTCCATATTTCATGTACTTGATATTTGAGACTGGTATCCAATTTAGTTTCATGATCTTGGGCCTTGACGACAAATAAGACAATCATCAGTTTAATTAATTAACTTTAATAAATTTTTGAGTTTAATTAGTGCGTAATTTTTAAGCTTATTTAAATTGGATGTTAACAATCCATAGTATGCAATACTCGTCAGGGCCCAAGATCATTAAACTAAGTTTTGAGATCAGTCTCAAATCTCAAGGATCTGATTGGCTGAAATGGCGACTGGTCGCCATTTCAGCCAATCAGATGCTTGATATTTGAGAGTGATCTCCAGATTTTGTTTTATGATCTTGGGCACAGGTATGCAGACAATCTGCGAAAACCCCAGAACAAAATAAGCTTCAGACAATTATTGTCTGCAAAATTCCCAAAGAAGGTAGGGTGGGTGCAAAGAAGATGTAGGTGCAAACATATTCCCCGCCGGAACATACAAGTAATGAACAGTCCTAGCAACGACGTTTTGTATTATTTTTGTCGGAACCTGTATAACATTAACAAACGGAATTATCGGTAAGATAAGGGTATGAAGTGAAGGCCTGCTTTTGGTCCTCTTTCTTTGTATTAATTTCGTCTTTTTTAGTTAAAAATGTCATATAATTACCCGTTAGTACAGCGAAGATCTTGTATAACATGATGACTAGTGTTTTGTCTTCGTTTGTTTTTACTTCTGTTGCGCTCATAGGTTTTGTAACACAAGTTGCTGCTTTAATAGTAGTAATCGACGTTGTTGTTGCTGGAAGAGTTTTTATGTTGTTGCTTTAAGTTTATCTGTCGATTTAGCATCTGCTGACACTTGTATCACGCCGTCTTGTCGCTGTAAAACCAATTGAATAGTGCAGATTTAAAATACTTCAGTTCAATGTATACTGGTAATACTCAAAGTTTGCTAAAGTTTGATATTTTTGTAAATATCTTTTGCGGTTTGCCAGTTTTAGTTTCCTTTCTTTTTATGTACACGATTAGTGATTTTAAAAAAATAGACAAATGCTTTTACAGCTATAATGTAATCTTGGGATTTATTTGGAACTGAATGGACAGATGTTAAAATAGATGAAAATGGAACTTTAAAAGCCACAATTATGAAACTTTTGCAGGCTCGGTTTGAGTGAGCCTGTTAATGGGTTATCATGGAAATGCATATTACTGCCCACGCCGGCTTGCCCTGGGTTGAGCCCAACTTAATTTTCCTTGTAAATATATATAATATAGACATTACCATGATATGTGGTTAAGATGTTGCTAAACAAACTTTGAATAGTAACTATTAGAACAGTGAAATAGCATCTCAGGAATTGCCAAAGTTATGGATCAGAGTGCGTTTTTAGTTACCGCAAAATTTAAATGATAACGGAGTAAAAATTGAAAAGTATTTGTAGCAGATTTATAGGTCTTATGGTAAAGATTTTGATGGTTAAAATGTATATCAAGTTTCAACGTGATATCTCAAGTAGTTATGGACCAAAATGCATATTTTTGTTAACGGACGCCTACGCCATCGCTGGGTTGAGTAGGATAGCTACCCTATTCTTCAAAAAGTTGAGCTAAAAAGTACATATTTTTATCCATCCTTAACATTGGTGTGCTTAAGACGGTGTACATAGAACCTTAAATGCACTTTATTCAGATTAACTAGTACAGTTGCATGATCTGCACGATCGGATTCAAGATTTCTAGAAAAAAGGTTCTTTTGGGGAACTCTTATGGTAGTTACATGGCAAATTCGAACTTTCTTGCCAAATTACCCATAACATTGAATATTGCTTCAAAAAAATGAAATATGCATATCAAGAATCGCCACACTCACAACACACAGCCTCCCCACGCAGCGGAAAAGAAGAGAGATGGCATGTTTGTTATAAGCATGTCAATTCAAATAAAAAGAGGACGGGGGCTGAACCCCACTGTACCATCTCTGGATGTGATCCTCATCAGCGGAATATGATCCCCCAGGTAACAGAATGGGTTTGCATTAATGAGAACAAGATGAGCCTAACTGTGTCCAAGATAATAAAACTACGAATGGTCACCATTTGAGCCAATTAGATGCTTGAGATTGGAGACTAAACTCCAATCTTACTATTATGATCTTGGGTTCTAACAGAATAAAATGTTGATCGGTGATCTGGTATAACAAATACTGCGTATCAAAGAGACAAGAACAGTTGAAACAGTAAAGAAAAATAGCTAGACATAAAATTCCACAAAATTCTATTTACATAATTTCACAAAAACTAAACAAAACAAGGCATTATTTTAAATGTCCATATGCGTACTATAATTATGCTGACAACAACCTGTTTGGTCTCTTTGAAAAAAGCTTTCAATTGTGAAGAAAGAAATCGACGTTTGTCACCGATTTACGCGACCAGGACATTCAAGGTCAAACGCACTTTTACAAATATCACATATTGTTTACATTAAGTAAGTTAACAGGATACAATACATTGTTGTCAGTATAATTTTACTCATGTGGACATTAAAAATGATAATTCGTTTTGGTTAGTTTTCGCGAATTCATGTAAATAGAATTTTATGGAATTTTTAAATCTACTTATTTTTCTTTCCTGTGTCTTAACAAATGTAAAATAAAGATATATTTATAGCATTCATTTGTGCATTGAACGGCATGTTGCCGTTGGAGAGATTTTTTTGATTATGTTCTTTTTCATCGGTGACTGTAAACGGCCCTTAATATTTACACAGGTTTCACGATTCGTAATTTTGAATTAACTTTTTCTTTGTTATATTATTATTCAGTAATATGACTCGTTTGATTTATGTTCATCTTATATGACAAAGAAAGGGTAAACACTTATATTTAAATCACAATGATGTTTGAAATCGGCACTGACACACAAATTAATGGAATAATCAATACGTTCATTGTGCATGAATTTATTTTTCTATTACAGACTGGTGGCCACGGCCAATTGTCGGGCGCCATCTGTCACAGGGTGAGAAAGAGTTTGCAGCCATACCGGGACTCGAACCCGGGACCCCTCGCTGACAGGGCGAGTGCTCTTCCGACTAAGCTATCCGGGCCTCTTATACATCTTCCACCGGATAGTGACTAGATTCGTACCATGACATATAGTAGCAGATTCTCTCTCACCCTGTGACATTAATTTATCCCAATATTCACATCACAGAAGAAGTACTCGATTCGGTAATCGAACAAATAAGGAATGATAACATTAAATTTTGTTCTTTCTATTGGTAAATCAAGACCAGTTGGTGATATTTACAGTTACTAATAGAATGTAAACACAAGTTTTTAAAACTTGATACTAAAAGATAACATCAGACAATTATAAAAAAAATATAATATTTATTATAATTGGAAAAGTTGGGTGGGTACCTGGTATGAATTGTATTTGTAGTATCGAAATAAAACATTTTCCACTTAACGAATCAAGCATAATGGATTAAACTATTCGCGTTCCATGTTCCGCTGCCAGTGACAAGGTGTTTTCCATTAACAAAAATCAAATCTTTGACTTCAGTTTTTGTTAAATACCACACAAATAACATCACAGAAGATTTTGATTGTAAAGTGTAGAAGTTAAGGATCCACTACACTCCTCCCAAGCACGTTAATTGATAAAAAAGAAAATTATTAAAATCTTAATACAGGTAAAAGGCCGTTCAATAAAACTTAGCACAAATGAATGTTACTAATATAATTAATGTATCTTAATTTTGCATATGGTAAGACACGTAAGAGCCGTAAAAAAACTGCCAGACCTAAAAATTCCATGAAATTATATTTACATAAATTCACAAACACTAAGCAAAACAAAACATAATTTTAAATTTGCTGTGTACTTTGAAAACTACGAACAGAGAAATAACGGCTTGTCACCCGTTTTCGCGACCAAGAAGCAACCAGAAAATTGAAAGTAATCTCATATAGTTTACGAGTCACGAGGACACAAGATATTAATGTCAGTATCAAATAAGTCATGTGGGCATTTAAAATGATGTTTTGTAATATTTAAGTTTTGTTAATTTATGTAAATAGAAATTTAGGGAATGGTTAGGTCTTCAATAGTTTAATTAATGCATTTAAATATTTGAAAACACTTGATATTTTCGTCACTAGTAAGTGACTAGGTACCTTTAATGAGTGTGAATTTTTTTTTATATTCGTTTGCCTCCATAAGATACACCATAAACTTTATATCTAATAAATTGTATGCTTACGACCGAACGGAAAACATATCAGGATCATATTCAGTATGCCATATTTAAAAGCATTCTATTAATGTGATATATAGATTCAGATTAATAGTAATAATTTTTCCACCTGATGGCTACATTCAATTTGGCAGATATCTTTGCGGAGATATATGGTTTAATTATCGGGGTGGATAGACACGTGACGTTAAGAATGTCGTGCACACACCGATATCACTTGCTTCAGGTAGGATTTTTGCTAATTTCTCAGTAATTTCTGGGACCAATTTTGATGAGATTAAGAGCCCTGGACTTCTGTTAAAAGGATTTTCATCGACTTTTAACCTTTAATATTAAACGGCTGCCGTTTTCTCAAACATTCAAAGACATTACAAACAAAATTTGTTTTTGAATATTTGAGAAAACGGCAGCCAATTGATATTGGAGATAAAATGTCGATGACAATGATTTATAACAGGAGTACGGTGCTTTTAATCTGATCAAAATCGGTCCAGAAATTACTAAGAACTAACCAAACAACTTACATGAAGCGAGTGATTTTGGTGTGTGCACGATATTCTAAAAGTCACGTGTCTAGCCACTCTGATTATATGTGAACAAAAACATATAAGGGCTTATCACATATGCGACCAAGTAAAGTTGATATTCATGACATCTGAGACATTAAAGTATCCCTCTCTGAACCGTGAAAGGTTGCTTTAAAAAGGTAGATAGCCTGGTTCATTAAAATATTCTCAAACTTCGCATCCCCATTATTTTTCTATAGTTCTATAATTCATTGTAAGAAATGGTAATTTACGATGAGTTCAAAAGATAACTTTTCACATCTGTTTACAAATTACTAAAACAATCAAATTTCCTTTCTTTAAAATTATGTCAATAGAGTATTACTCTATCGAATTTGGTAAAGTTATGGCATGCAATAAAAACAAACCATGCATTTTGGGTACAACTGTTGTTATTTAAGATACAGGTTCAAAATACGACAACTAGAGTGTAGCCAAATTACCTTTTCAAATTATTCAACAAACATCACGCTACAATTTTAAATAGTTTATCTTATATTTTTATTATAGCTGCATATCCAAATACCATTCAAGTTCATTTTAATTCTATGCAGCTAAATACCCTTTACTCCATCTTTTATTGCGTGGGTAAATAGTTTAGATCCAGATCCCTCTATGTTATCTAATTAGGATCCCTCTATGTTATCTAATTAGGATCTAAGCTGTTTGCTTTCTAGATTCATTGGGTTAGTTCTGAAAAAGATGTTTCCAGTGAAAATCAGATCAGAGAAACGAATGTGCCAACTGATTTGGATTTATACTGGTCGCGCATGCGATAAAATGCCTATACATTTTTATGTAGTAAAGGGTTAAATAATGTAGGGGAAGGGTAGAGGGTAGTTGGTTCCTGGCTATGGTTTTCCTGACAAGGGTTAAACAATGTAGGGGAAGGGTAGAGGGTAGTTGGTCCCTGGCTATGGTTTTCCTGACAACGGATAAACAATGTAGGGGAAGGGTAGAGGGTTGTTGGTCCCTGGCTATGGTTTTCCTGACAAGGGTTAAACAATGTAGGGGAAAGGTAGAGGGTAGTTGGTCCCTGGCTATGGTTTTCCTGACAAGGGTTAAACAATGTAGGGGAAGGGTAGAGGGTAGTTGGTCCCTGGCTATGGTTTTCCTGACAAGAATATTAATTCCGTTTCTTTTTATCATCATAAATATGGTGACATAGACTTTTTTTACAAAATATCAAATATATGTTTGGTGTATCAACAACAACATCTATATATTAAAATCAATCAACCAACATCCAAAGACACCCTTTCACTTAAAACCATACCATACTATTAATTTATTCATTATAAAACATTAAACAATTTTATAGCCTTCAATATAACAGTAGAATATTTAACGATGGTGAGGACAGCTAAATGTTTACGAAACATAAGAAAATACATAGAAGCAAAATTTCGCGGAAAATAATACAATATAACTGGAATTTAAATTTAATTTTAAAATATAAAATAAGAATAAAATGATAACCTGGTCAATCCTATGTTAATATAAACTCCCTTATGTATATCCAAGTTATAAATGTCGTTAAATCACAAATTTACGTTTTAAGAGAAAACTGTCATATTTGGTAACATGATACGCGTATGCTAATTTAATGGGTGTAAACATTTTAAATATAACAAAAATCACAATTGCCACCAATATAAAGTCGTTTGAGAATACCTTGATTTTGGTACAAGTGCATGTAGCACACTGCAAGTATCATCTTACACCATTTACAATAATTGCATGACGAGGTAGCTTGAGTGCTTCAAATACTATAATTTTATTTTCATTCAAAATAATAACACGTTTTAATAATTTAGTTTTAAAAAAAAAACAAAGTCAAATGCATTTAAATCTATTTGTTTTTAGAGATTTCTTTCTTTTTAAATTTATTTTTTAAATTACGCTAATGTTGCGGAGGTTAAAGAGAGAGATTCACAGACGGACGGACGGACGGACGAACGAACGAAGGGACGTACAGACAAACAGACAGACAAAAAGGAGAGCAAGAGAGAGATAAAGAGAGAAACAGACGGAGAGAGAGAATGAGAGATAGCAAAAGAGAGAGATAAAGAGAGAGACAGACGGAGAGATCGAGATTGAGAGAGAGAGAGAGAGAGAGAGAGAGAGAGAGATGGGACAGAGAGAAGCAGATAGATCACAGCCTAAATCACCGATTTGCTGGGAAAATGCGCAAAACAGAATACCAAACTCTGACAACGTGACTGCTTCTAACATTACAAGAAAGGTGTAGGTTTTAATATGAATAATTTCAGAAACGCCTACCACAGACAATTAACGTGCATAATTTGAATTGTTAAGCATTGGAAAGGTCGGTGACATAACGTATTTGCCCCTGTTTGTGTAAACCGATCTCCTTTCTGAACCAACCTCACAACCTTTAGGATTTTCATACGTAAAAAACGCCATGGTGAATCAGCTTTAACCACGACCTATCTGCTAAACAATATCGCATGAAATAAAGCATGCAGACACGCAAAACACGAAAAATAAAAAGTACATTTGTAAGTCTGCACGAACGCGATGACACGAATAAAAGAAAACAAGAAACCTTTATAAAACTCCTCCATATATCAGTGTTTTATCAAATAGGACTGAAATCCGATCAACTGTAGAATAATGGTCATACTTTCTCTACTTACCGATGGTTTTTACAAATGAAATGGAGACATTAAAAGCGAGTCATCTTTCTTGAATTCGTAAATCAAATATCCATTATACACTGGTTTATATCAACCTTATGCTTATATTGCAGAATCGGGTTGACTGAAAACTGAAAATTGCCAGTAATGAAAACGCAAACGATCAAGTCAATCTGACTGGCTGCGGCTAACGAAGTAGCGTATTAGGCATTGCGTGGCTAGGCGCTATCGCCGTACGGGTTCGCTCCCCAGTGGGGGCGATATTATTCAAAAGTTTGGAAGAGATGATTATTGCTTTGGCTTCGTGCCCTACTGTTAAATCATTTTCTTTCGCGCGGGTTTAATTTTCGCGAATTTCGCGCTACGGCTAGAGCGCGAAATTTAACCCCAGCGAAATTACATCATTTAATAGTGTTTCTTTACAGGAAAATACAGTTGCGCGAATTTATGTCCACACGAATTTGTTATTTACCGATTTTGCGCGAAATTTTGTCACAGCTTAATTAAATGATACTACAGTATTTCGCAGCCAACAAAGAGCATGTTATGATCTCCTATGTTAAATGTATAGATAACCCCAAAACGAAATAAAAACATACATAAACGGCGGCAGCGATTAGCCAACCTTGCAAGAGACCAGCATCGAACATACCATCTGTATCCCCCAAAAGGATAGTTCAAGTAAGCCTATATATTGCCGCCCACAATGATTGACATTCTGCATGGTTTGAAATAAGCATTTTACCATCAAGGGAGGTAATTGAAACTGATAACTACACCGAAGTGAAGTACAGGGAGAATTTATACAAACAGGTTTGTATGCCTCTATGTCTGTCCGTAGGTTCGTCTGTCAATATCAACCGACGGTTAATAAAACCAATGTAACAAGGAACAAAATCATTGCTTCGTGCGAGTAAACAGTCCATGTCAATATCCTATTAAAATTTCTTTTCAACACGGATAATTGAAAAAGTCACGCCCGATTCAATTACAAAACTTTATTTCACAACATTCAGGCACGCTTGTTACGAAAAAAAGCGAAATTATTCATCGTCATGGTGGTGAACATTCATAAAGAACAGTGGTTGTGGTATGTAAAAAGGATAAAATATACAAGAAATATTTTAAAGAGAAACACCTTAACCGCGAGGGGAAATAAGAATTAAATCTACTGTTTTCGTATTTAATGTACTGAAATCTGATACATAAAAGCTGATTTTGTTTGATGGGTTTAATAAAATGTTCTAAAGTTAATCGGTGCTTAAGTTTACATCTTTTATATAAGAAATAGACTGAACAACAGAAATTAATTGCGATCGCAACAAGTTTACATATACGATAATTAAAAGCAACAGCAACAACTACAACATTCTGCTGTTATATAGAGCAAAAAGACTACCATATGATGCCGCCGTTTATGATTGTAATGTCAAAATAAATATAATAGATTTTGTTGTTTATGTTGTTGTTTATGTTGTTGTTTATGTTGTTGTTTTTTTTGTTGTTGTTTTTGTTTTGTAGAGTACAGGTTGTTGTTCTTTGCTCTTGTTCGTTCTGTTTAAATTGTTATAGTTGTTGTTTTTGTTGTGTTTTTTTTAAGTAGAAAATCTTTATCGCAAAAATAAAAATCTTTTATGCGAAATCAAACATAGCGATTGAAACGCAGTGAGTTTAGCTTTAAAAAGATAGCGTCCTGAGAAAAACTTTTGTCTGTTAGTGTTTGTTTTTTTTCGTTATTTCGCACGGCGCTATTACCCTTTGGTTTGATGTTGTTGTTGCTGCTGTTGTTGTTGTTGTTGTTTGGCATTCGTGGAAGCTTGGTGACTTTTTGTTATTTTGCTTAAAATTATTTCGCCTGGCTTTATCGCTTGCGCCTTTTCCCATAATCCCGTAATGAATGGGTGACGCACACATAGTTTAAATGAATAACTCAATTTTCATTTACAACGTTTGAGATTAAAAAATTAACTTTTTACCTTGAGTACACTATGCAAAATAATAATTGATTTATAATACCTTTCATTTCGACAGGCCAAATAAAATAAAAACAAAAATCATAAACCATCAGAATATCTTAAATTTAATGATTATAATAGCCTATATTTACACTTTAAGTTCATCCTCTACGGTTTGTCACGAGTTTCTGCGTAAAAAGCGTGCCGTCATTTGCTTTGTCACGTGGCTGTTTCGATAAGCAGCAACACAAACATACTGTACATCAGAAATGGAAAAATGGAGGTGAAAATGAAATTTTACAATATAATAATATGTTAAATAAATATTTGTTGAAATTATCGTATTTAAATTAATATTCTTACAAAAGGCATCATTAACGAATAAGGAATTGTTTAAGAATTGTTTTGTTCTGAGAACACATGCACAAAGGGAACTTTAAGCTAAACACCATTCTTGTTTGTAGGTTTGCGGAGTTAACATCGCTATTTTTAGTTTAGTCGCGAAAGATTCAAGTTGTGATACTTGTAGAATGACATTGCCCCTACCTGGGAGCTAACCCGGATCGTCACGGCGACAGCGCCTAGCTCTGCCCTATAATCACTGCATGACATCGGTAACGGGTTATTTTACTGAAAACAGTACTGACTATATGTACGGGGAGACTTTTTACGGCCGCCACACTGCATAAATAGCGCTACTGTGAATTTCAAATGATATTGCCTCTAACTGGGAGCGAACCCGCACCGTCACAAATGGCAATATTAACCTAAGAATTGCGTAATGTATGTGTGTGTAAAACATAAAGTTACCTTAATATTGCGTAATTTTATATACGTGTATAACATATAGTTACCTTAAGATTGCGTAATTTAGCTATGTGTTATCTATGTGTATGCGAAATATACATCTAGAATTTTAATAAAACATATGGTATGGTCGCTTTAATTATGTTAGATAAATAAATTTAAATAATAAAAACATATATCATTAAACGACATGCGCCTGTTCCAGTTTGATGGTTTAGAAAAAAATATAATAAAATGGTTACCTGCGTCGAGTAGATTCTTAATGTGTGTCATGTCGTACAGACTAAGTCAATTTACGTCACCAATATGCCTTTTGCATAGTTTTTTTTTATTTATTTCATCTAGAAACTGTTAACTTATAACAATTTACGGCAAAAATAGAAAATACCCCAAGTTTTGGCATCGAGATCAACGTATAATTCTTTCGTACCTCAGTTAAGGCATCCACAACAACGTATAATACTTTCGTAACCCAGTTTGGGCATCGACAACTACGTATCATACTTTCGTACCCCAGTTTGGGCATCGACAACTACGAATATTACTTTCGTAACCCAGTTTGGTCATCGACATCTACGTATCATACTTTCGTAACCCAGTTTAGGCATCGACAACTACGTATCATACTTTCGTACCCCACTTTGGGCATCGACAACTACGTATCATACTTTTGTACCCCAGTTTGGGCATCGACATATACGTATAATACTTTCGTACCCAAGTTTGGGCATTGACATATACGTATCATACTTTCGTACCCCAGTTTCGGCATTGACATCTACGTATGATACTTTCGTACCTCATTTTGGTCATCGAATCTACGTATCATACTTTCGTACCTCATTTTGGTCATCGACATCTACGTATCATACTTTCGTACCCCAGTTTGGTCATCGACATATGCGTATCATACTTTCGTACCCCAGTTTGGTCATCGACAAATACGTATAAAACTTTCGTACACCAGTTTGGTCATCGACATCTACGTATATAATACTTTCGTACCCCCGTTTTGGCATCGAATTTACCTATAATACTCTCGAAAGTGCATTTAGAAAATTATTCTTTTTTAAGAAAAAATTAAACATAAATCCGTTTTACAAAGACGGTATGTGTAGTTATATAATTCTATTTTAATTTGTATGTATAAATATTCGGTTAAAGATATTTCTGTTATTAACACAATTGGAGCGAAAAGTTTGCAAAGTTGCACCAAAGTAAATCAAATTCCTATTGGGTTAAATGTTAAAAACCCAATCTTGAATGTCCAATAAGGATGATTTCTATCATCTTAATTCCTAGCAAACAATATAATATTGATGTGAAGGTCTACTTTTCATCTATATATTTTGTTGTTTTGTTGTTGTTGTTATTGCTTAGGTTTTTTAGTAATTATGTTCTCCATAAAGTAGGTAAACATGTTTTTCACATTATTATAGAAACGGGTATATCTTTATTTCAGTTTCAAAAGTGATAGTTATTTTGACATGGCATTTGCTTTTTAATAAATTTGCATTTAAATGTTATCTTTTTCCTTCAGTTATTGAGATGACAGCAAAATGACTTATTGTAATTCAAATAAAACGAATTGTGATTCAAACGAATGACATCCTGAGATATATTTTCAATAATATAATAATCGCTCTGTTTTGAAAACTTTTGATAGAGTTTATTCGGCGTTATCTAGGTCACAACGTCATTTGATGAAAAAAATCTGTAAACAAATAAACATAGAACGACATTACAAAAATGCGGGGCGTTGGTAAACTTTTTGACACTTTCGAAACGTTTTTAAGTTTATACAAATGAAATACACTTAAGTACATGCTTACCCTTGTTTTGTTTGTAATACCGGCTCAACAATCAAGAATGTTTTTCTTATGCTGTTTGTGACAAATAAGGAAATCCCGCAGGGCGGTGTCTGGTTTACCCAATACCGAGCAAAATAGGACGGCGCTCTCTAGGAAGCAGTTGTAATCGAGCGGTACAGCTGAAAGAAATCGCTCATCGGACGGTGCCCGTCGAAAAAAATTAACGTCAACCTGTCGATTTTTTTGAGTCAGGGAGGTGAAAACGACCGGAAGGGCGCTGTCTGATCGCCAGGCGGCGCTTGAAAGGGGTTTGCTAGGATCGAGCGGTAGCCGTACGATATTTCTACTTTAAAAATTCAACAGCGACCATTCGGGCATCTTAATTTCGCCGGCACCGGCATCGGAAGGGCGTTTCATTATGGTCGCTTTGATAGCTGGTAAGAAACTGTTAACATTGGCATAATATTTCTGTCGAACAAATGTTATATACTTAAAGAAATTAGAAATGCAACTTTTTTTAAACAAGAAATGCATTTCATGTTGAAAAAGCTGCGTTTCTTATTTCTTCAAGTACATATAATATAGTGAAAGAAATTAAAAAACGCAACTTCTTAGATCACGAAACAGTGTTTGTGTTTAAAGAAGTTGCGTTTCTAATTTCTTTAAGTATATAAATGATGCTGCCCTTACTGGGACTAAAACGACAGTGCCTAGCCATATAAAGGTCCGTTTATACAGAGCGCGAACTCGAAAGCGAATGCGTTTTTTTTTTGTCCTTGAATAGTTTAGTTACTTGTTCAAATAGAGTGCGAATGAGAACGCGAACAAAGTTTTGTTCGCTCAAATGACCGCCTTGATTGCCCTCAGAGCGAATAATTTCAGAAAGTCGCGCGGATTTTTGCTATCAAACAATCAATAAGTATTTCCCTGCCATCGTTCCCACATAAAGAAACGTATACACCTGACCGTTCCTATAAATAACTTATAATAATAGGTTTTTCACGCGCGAGTTCGTGTTCAATTTGAATGGCAAAACTGCTCAAAAGTCGCGTTCGTGTTTGTGTTCGCGTTGAACGCGTTCGCGTTCGCGCTTTGTGCGGTGAACGCGTTCGCATTCGCGCTTCGTATAAACGGACCATAACTCTGAACACGCTAGAGGGACCCAAACACGGTTGCGGGCCAATACCTGGCCAATTAACATCGATAAACCAGAGTAAGATTGTTTTTGTTTAGTCTCTCGTTCCGCTTCATGAATCAGGAAAATAACAGAGACGGATAAATGCATACGAGTATTTACCTACAACTGAGCTTTTGATAATATGTTCCTTAGTCAGCCTATTCACTCGGATCATTTAATTTTTATTATTCAGATTAGACACATCTGCGATTGAAATTCATTAAGATGTTTTTTTTTCGGTTGACGCAATGCACTCTCGGTGGGTTATTTTGCTTTTGAAGCTGTCACGTTTTATGTCATCGATGAAAATTCTTTAAAGAATGTATTTAAGTTTAGATATTATTACGTTTTGTGATCAACGATTAACCCGACCAACATAAAGAACTATTTACACAATTAAAAGTGATTTCGGTGTATTTATTATGTCATAAGAGTGCAGATTTCAAAGAAGATTTAATTAAGCAATACTGTTGTATCATTATATTTCGCGATGGTTTAATTTTCGCGTATTTCGCGCTAGGGTAAGTGTGCGAAATCAAACCCTAGCGAAAGCAAACCATTTGGTTATCAAGTCTTATGAGAATAGTATCAGTGCGCGAATTTAAAACCTCGCGAAGATGTCACTTATGTCATTTGCTCGAAATTTGATCCCAGCGAAATTAAATGATACAACAGTATTATTGGATCCGACCAAACTTGTTAAAATATGTCGAAGTGATAAATGATAAACGCGATAATTAACACTCTAATTACTAAACCTAAAAATATTAACTTTAAAAATTATCAGTTTCAAAAAGGAAAATTAAAACAACTAAGAGACCGAGGGGTTGTCGCCATCGAACTCTCAGTGGAAATAACTTTACGACCAGGAGGTTTAAACCAGGTTCACCAAGGGTACACCATCCTCACGCTTGCCCTTACAGGTTCTCACATAAACAATCCTGGTGAATACCTCCGACCTAGCCATCAACTTGACATTGATGCATGCAAAAGCACACAAACAACAAAATGTGAAATATGCATATCAGGAATCGCCATACTCACAAAACACAGCCTACCCACGCAGCGAAAACGAAGAGAGGAAGAGACAGCATGTTTGTTATAGGTATATAAATTCAAATAAGACGCCACAAACAATTAACAAAAAAGAGAACCCTTGAGGTTACCCCATAGGAACGGTCAGTAACAAAATAAATTGCCGCTAGGGATTTAAACCAGAATCTAAGGTGCACCAACCTGACACTTGCCCCAACAGGTTCTCCTATCAACAAACAAGTACATGCGAACGGCATCGTCACGTGAAAAAGGTAGGTACTCAATGCCACTACCGAGACCAGCATCCACACTTAAACCAAAAAGAACATGATGGCAATAGAAAAAACTGATCTAGCTTCGAAGTTCTTTTTAATGACTTCCCGGGAAACCTTCATTAACTCTTAACCTTCATTCGCTCCCAGATGGAGGCAATATATTTTAAAATTCACATTTGCGCAATTTGTGCAGTGTGGCGGCCGTAAAAAGCCTCCCCGTACATACAGTCAGTTCTGTTATCAGTATTTATCATGTCGTGCAGTGATGACAACTTAAATCAGGGCTATCCGATCAACCTTTTTAACGGGTTGTCAAGGTTAACTCGGTTGGAATTGCAGGGCTAGGCGCTGTCGACGTGACGGTGCTGGTTCGCTCAATATCAATTTTAAACATTTGCCATCGGTGTGCAAACAAAAAGGTAAGCAACGCGATCAAATATAAATGGGTTAATGACCAAATATGCAGAGCACTGTTAAGAATATCATGTTGGAGGCAATTCTTTTGAATTTACAGATAGTACATACGATAAACATTAAGAAACTAATTTTGACTTTAATTTTCTGTAATTTATATATCAAATCTCCGTGAAAACACTGGTTGAGAAATATCTTGTTGCAGAAGTGATTTTTTAACTGCAGATGTATTTTTGAACTACACCTAAATCCTCGTAACGGCGATACAACTTGTAAAACGTTCATCTTGAATGTTATATTTTGTATTCACCTATATAAACAACTAAGCTATGCTTGGAAAAAAAACTGAAATATGCATTACAGGAATGGCCACATCTAAAAGACAGCCTCCCCTTACAGCCAAAAAGTAGAGAAGAAAGAAACACATTGTTTATAAAATGATAAATTTCAAAAAAGACGCCAAAAACAATTAATGAAAATGAAAAGTTGAGGGATTACCGCCTTAGGGATTTAAACAAAGGAGTAGGTTCACAAAGGTCTAATATTGGCCTAAAAATATGTCAAATTTTAAATTTTGTTACATATCTTAAATTTTTAATACTTTGAATACATAAATGGTTATACTTTCCATATCTTAAAACTTTATATTGATAACTGCTAAAGGAGTTTGACATAGGACCATCAAAATTGCTAAAAATGAGAAAAATGTGCAAAAATTCATATTTTTGTCCATTTTCATAGCAGATTTTAGAGGATTTTGATAAGGGCACACTTCTCGACCAAAATCAAATTTTGACCATGAATTCAGCACACATTTTTACAAAGAAAATACTTTAAATTAATGTGGTCGAAGCCTGTGCCCAATATGAAAATCACCAAAATATGATGAAAATTTAACAAAAAATTGCATTTTGTCAAACATTTTTAAATTTCAGACACATTTGACATACTTATTTTTTTTATTTTGGTTTATGGATTCATCTTCACTTTTTAACTTTTTAAGAAAACAACCATTATTGATTATAAAAAGCACTCTTTCAGTGATATAAGTGCAATTTGAAAATTTGAGATAATTTTAGGCCAATTTTGAGCCTTCGTGAATCTACCCCTTTAGGGTGCAAAAGTAATTGCTTCTTGCTCTCCATATCACAAGTCTATCTGCATACAAGGAGTCATAATTATGATAATCTAATTACTTTTATTTACATAAAGTTAAGGAATACATCAACTGATCACATTAACCTTCTCCTTTTTTGGAAACATGGAAACTTGCCAGGTGCAAGCTTTCGCATGTTTAGTTCACAAAGCACAAAGGTTAAACATAATTGAAATATGTTTCCTTTTAACGAGTCAGACAGAAATCTGTACTAACAATAATTACCACGTTCTGATATTACCAAAATTTTAATTTACTGATGCAACAAAGAAGATATTATGTTATTTTGTTAATATATTAGATTCATGGAAGTGCACTTTATACTGTTTATTGGTGTAAATATTGAGTTGCGCTCAACCCGGGGCTAGGCGGCGTGGGCAGTAATATGCATTTCCATTACTGCCCATGAACAGGCTCAATCAAACCGAGCCTGCAATATTTTCATATTTGTCTCGTTCAGCGGCTTTCAAAGTTCCCTTTTCATCTATTATAAACATGTTAAAATGTTAAAAAGACGGGTCACGGCTAAGACTAAACAAATTATAGATACAACAAGAAGTACACAATGCTAAGGCTATTATTTACTGTAAATATAAAAGTAAAACATGAATTAAAGGAATGGTCACTCTTAGAACATAGTGACTTCACACACAGTCATAAGTCAAAGACGCAAAGAGAGCATTTCAAGACTTTCATAACAGATTTTATTAATACCTGTTAATAAGGCTTCAAATATATAATATAACTATAGTATGATGGATGCTTTATTATATCTATTTTAAACAGAATAGCTTAATACCACTTATGATTATACGGACTTCTTCAACCGAGGTTATTCACAAACACAACGTATAATCGTTTGTTCATATAATAGGAGGCTGTGTAATTATTAGTGCTATTAAGCTATTCAGTTGTGAAATTGATATTATGTACTGTATCTGTCGCGTTATAATTATATTATATTTTTTGAAGCCTTATCAGCAGGTTTTAATAAAATTTGTTATAAACGTCTAGAATTCCCTTTTTTTAATGACGAAAGTAAAAACGAGTTTGATGTGGTATTAAAGGTATTTCTGTTATAGAAATATATAAATTTCAATTTTTCGAATATCTGTTGCCTTTTTCTAATTATAATGGACTCTTTTGCATGGTTTATTGCGAACTAAGTTGAAAATCTAGAAATTTCATGAGAGGCCTCCATTTCAGGTGGAATTCTATACTAGTATTTGGGACCTTTAAAAATTCCATTACGGATGCTACACTGGAAACGATAATTGGGGCACGTCACGGGAAAAGGTACCTTCGGTCATTTTTAGTGATATTTTAGTTGTTACTAAATTTAGAAAGACCTTACAACTATAAATCAATTTCCTATAACTAAAATGTGTTATTGTTACACATTTTGACAATAAAATGGTATTTTTACCGTGAAATGCATGATAAATTTATGACGTCATTTCAAAGATTGACGTCAAATGTCCGAAGGTACATTTTCCCGTCACGAGCCCCATATGACAGCGATCCGAAATAAATAAGCGCAATAAACTTTTGAAACCTGTTTATCATACAGTCAAAGGGAAAATACACTCGCCTACACATATTCAACCTTTCAAAAAGTCCATCATGAAAGAGACGAAAAATATGAATATAATTTTAAATATTTACATTTAATGCATGGTGAATAGCATGATTAACCGATATTATAATTCTAGAGCGGCAACATCTATTAACCATAACTGACACATAACATTTTAATTGTTTCTTCATTTTGAAAAAGTAATCAAGTTACAATTACTATTACTCTGAATTAGGTTGTGCGCGGACTAAATGCGCAAGCTTTTTTTTTAATTACGGCCAACGTTCGCGTGCTTCTCTCTGTGCAAGTTACCCAAGCTTGTGCGCAATTTACCACCGCATTTAAAACGCTTATGTTGAGTAATAGTTAAGCCTTTGTAAAAGTACTTGGCAAATAGCCTCATCTATAACATGCTAATTTTATTATCTCATGCTGACTTCATATTTGCACTTATAATATAAAATTGAAGAAAGTTTCACTTGAAAAAAAAAGCTGAAGATACTTTTGTATTGAACGGCAACGAAATAGATTTTATCTTTTTAGTCGATGTAATAATTTTCTCTTGTTAAGCTAAAATTGCCAATCAAATGTGTGTCGCTGTGGGTTCATTCTCCTTGTGGATGTTAAACTAAAAAAAATCATGTTTTAACAGATTTGAATGGTTCAAGTAGCACTGAAGCAATAACAAAAGGTGTGGCTTAAATAAAACAATTTTAAGGCGTGATTAATTATGAACAGCGTTCTGTTAATTAAATGCTTTCCCGCTATTTTTCAACGGAAATATCGGTTGCCGCGCCACGCGATTAAAGTTTTGGTTGAAAGCCAATATCTAACTAAAATTGAATTTTGTAGTATACGCAATCTGTTGCCCCTAATATAACAGCTCAGACGACACTTCCGGGAGCCTTATTTTTCTTAATCTTAATTTTGCTATTTCCGTATAATGTCATTTCTGTAAAAAAATGCATTTACTGCGGATAATGCAGCTTCACTGTACTTTGCATCGAGGGGTATTAGCGAAAATGTTCTAAGTACTATAAAATAAAGAAGAAGAAAGAACATGCTTGCTTTCACCCAACGTTCGAAAGAAAAGCGGATAGGTTCTAAAAAGTGAAAATGCATATCTTTTAGGACCACATCCAGCAGACACAACCCCCCCCCCCCCTCCAACAGCCAAAAAGTAGAGAGATGAAGAATGACATTACAATAATCAGTTTCAAATTGGATGCCACAAACAATAAACGAAAGTGAGAACCCTAGGGGTTACCGCCTTTGAACGGTCAACTTGCCACTGTGGGTTAAACCAGGTTCTAGGGTGCACCAACTTCACACATGTCCTAACAGGTTCTCATATGAACACATATCACCAAGTTGTCTTGGTTTAATAACTCTTACACACACATCGGCTCAACAAAGTTGCATGCAAAAGCACACAAACATGTAAAACATAAGAAATAATAGCAGTGCAAAGCCAAATGGGTTGGTACTTAATGACCTTACCGAGACCAGGATACCTTGATTAAATTAGCAAGAACACGGTGACAGGAATTAAAGAAACAAATCGAGCTTCTATGGTCTCATAAAAAACTTCCCAGTCAACCTTCATAAACTCTTAAAACAAAGTAGTAGAAAGAACCTCCTCGCTTTCATCCTACGACATAAAGTAAATCGGAAAAGTTCTAAGTTATATTAAATAAAGAAGCGGAAAGATCCTACTCGCTTTCTCCCAACGAAAATAGCGAGATACAAGAGTGTTATGAATACGTTTATCTTCTAGATACCATTTCCGGAACACTTTCATCTTATTTTGTGCGAGTCCATCAATCTTACAATTATCTATCTTTTTCGTAACAAATGCTGTACAGCGGGTATTATTCGCGGGGGTTTTATTTTCGCTATTTTCGCGGTTTTTGTTTGACCGCGAATTTAAGACTCCGCGATTATATTTCAACTTGGTGATGTAAAAACGTAATATAAATGAACAACAGTATTTACAAGGAAAAAAACATGACCAATCTCAGACAGTGTTTCTAAAATTTATCGACAGCCGGTCTTTGACCGATTTTCGGGGAAAATGTCCGATTGAAATTTCAAAATTGTTAAAAAATCGGTTAATATTTTTTTCAATTCAATCTAAGTTTTTCGTTCCTGTCCATAACCTGTTATGAAAATTACCTACATGTACAAATTTTCACACTTAATCCGCTGTAAACCTGTCATAAAACAATTGGAGTTATACTGCTACAAACCTTTATCAAGTGGGCATACAGTCATGAAAGTTATTCACCAGGACACTGTTATAATAATACCTAATTGGAGATGGCAGTCAAAATCGATAATTGGCTTGGCAATCACGCATTGAACTTAACAAAGGCGTAACAACGTTTGACATTTATTCACAGCGAGTAAAAACTATTACAATTCTCTTTGGATAGGACAGGTTTCACTCAATGTAAATATTAATTCAAAGTCACAAAAAGTGTTAATATTAAGATCGTTATGGTAAATAAGTGAAAAAGGACTTAACGGAACTTTTTCGAATTGATCAATACCGCATTAGGTTATATATGTGCAAATATCACAGCAAGTAAGTCACACGGCACAGGCAGTGAAAAACATGGAAAACGGTGTTTGGGTAGAATGTATCTTGGAAGGATAGCGCGAATTTAAGACTCCACGAATGACCCGGATTTCGAAAAAAACGCGAAAATTTAACCCCGTGAAATTAACCCGCTGTACAGTATAGGGATTATGTTACAAATTTTGACACTCACTTTCCCAGCTTCCCTTACCTACTCTCCCTCCACTTTCCCGCTTTCCCTCCCTTCCCCACTCTTCCTCCCCGCTTTCCCTCCATCCCTTCCCCCCCCCCCGCTTTCCCTCCCTCCCCCCCCCCGCTTTCCCTCCCTCCCCCCCCCCCCGCTTTCCCTCCTTCCCCACTCTCCCTATCCCCCGCTTTACCTCCCTCCCTTCCCCACTCTCCCCCTGCTTTCCCTCCTTCCCTCCACCACTCTCCCCCCCCCCCCGCTTTCCCTCCCTCCCTTCCCCCGCGTTCCCTCATTCCCTCCCCACTCTCCCTCTACCCTCACCCCGCTTTCCCTCCCCCACCCCCCCGCATTCCCTCCCCCACCCCCCCCCCCCGCATTCCCTCCCTCCCTTCCCCACTCTCCCTCCCTACCCCGCTTCCACTCTCCCTCCCCCCCCCGCTTTACCTGCCTCCTCCCTTCCCCACTCTCCCTCTCCCTGTCCCCCCGCTTTTCCCTACCCCCCCGCTTTACCTGCCTCCTCCCTTCCCCACTCTCCCTCTCCCTGTCCCCCCGCTTTACCTGCCTCCTCCCTTCCCCACTCTCCCTCTCCCTCCCCCCCCCCCGCTTTCCCTCCACCCTTCCCCACTCTCCCTCCCCCCGTTAGCCCTCTCTCCCCCCGCTTTCCATCCTTCTCTTCCCAATTGTCCCCCCCCCCCGCTTTCCCTCCCACCGCTCACTCACTCCCTACCTTCCCCACTCTCCCTCTCAAACAACCAATCTCACCTTACATTCCCTCTCCAAGGAAGGGTGAAGATAACCTATCACTCAAAAGAAAGGGTACTTTTCCTCCATCCCACTAAAGAAAAGGGCATATGAAACAAACCTCCACCAAAGAATTGGGAGGCAACATCTCCCCCGTAACAGGAGAGATTTCAAAACATTTGGAACTATACAAGGCACGACCACCTTAACCCTCTTAACCTAAGGGCCTTCAGCAGTTCCATGTACTGAAGTACAAAGATAAGTTAAAGTGCTTTTATATATCCAAACTATCTGGACCTTCAACTGGTTTGAATTGACATAATTTTCCTTTTGGTGTTTGGCACAGACATTATTTTCAAATAAATTAAGGGGGAAAAGTAAGAACATAATATGATAAAGGCATTATACCTCAAGTGCTTCTGATTTTTTGTATTTTTTCCTATTAAAGGGAGTTAATTCAAATAATGTATGTAATTCATATAGATTGAATAAGATTTATAATGCTTGATACGTATTAGCTCAGTCGGTTAGACAGAAAGCTTACGGACCCGTTGGCTATTGTTCTATTCTCAACTGATGTTATATAATTTTTATAATGTGTAGTTTAAATAAACACTATTTGTAATTTTAATACAAAAAATATAAACGTTTACTTAAGTGTTATTAATACGATTTCTAGCCATTAAAACGTATAAATGGTATACCTCAGGATTTTTAGCCGTTAACGTCAGCTGTTATTGGCGAAATTCATATTGTCCCCCAATCGTGCAAACTCTTAGTTGAGGAACATGTCTTCAGGTGTCCATACAATGCACAACTGTAACTTGTGACGTCGGTTTTTGTTGCCCCAAAAGCAATGATATGGTGTAAAAAAATGAACTACATTGAACACGGCAAATATCGTATATTGTATGTTCGGTTTAATTGAGCCTGTTCGTGAAGTACTGCCCACGCAGTCTTGCAATGGGATGCGCGCAATTAAATATTTATACAAGTAAACAGTGCCAATGTTGATCCATTGATTGTTATGATAATTCTTCGTCACACATTTGAACTAAACAAATAATTACATGTTATGTGTAACTGAACTAAAATTTATTTGTTGATAAAAAGAATAACGACAACAACAACCTGCAGAACATTGTGAATGATTGCAGCTATACATAAAATGTGTATTTCAAAGTTCCCCTTCTCCATGTTGTTTGTGCCTTGTGGCGGCTGTAAAAAGTCTCCCCGTACTTTCAGTCAGTGATGTTATCGGTACTTCGAAGTCCTTAAGCACGACTCTACGGTCTGTTAATAGTACTCCGAAATTACGTTTGTTTCAATATTTCGGTCTGTTTCTATTTGGGTGGTTTCGATATCACAGCCCATATAGATTTGAATATTGTTCAAACACCCCGCGGATATACCTCCTGCATTTTAGTTTTGCCTTGGACATTCTTTGTTATACGAAGGATTTATATGCACAGATCCCATGTCAAAATCGTATTATGTTTAGTTCCGACCATCGGTTTCTCGTTAAGGTCAACCCCATTCTTTTATCTGGGTACCATACGGCGCTGATCATGGAAAGGTATTAATCTGAACATTTGGAGACGTAAATTATGACAAAGATTTAGTAGGCCTAAATAAAACAAACCAAACGAACTTTCTCCAAAAAAAAACATTTAAAAGACTAAAAACGGGAATATATATTACGAACACGCATTTGTGGCAATCATGAAACTGAATTATCGTATGACGTAAAATATATTATTGCCTTTTTGTCATATTAATTGACAATGCGCATTTCGTCATTTCAAACGTTTGTAGAAAGTAAATTGTTCACGACGGACAAACAGCCGAAATCCAGCAATCCGCACAGCTTCATATGTGCTCTTTGTGCTCGGACGAGCTAAAAATAATACATCATCATCATCATTATCATCATCATCATCATCATCATCATCATCATCATCATCATCATTATATTTGTCGTGAAGGTCGTTGTCATCATCATCATCATCATCATCATCATTATATTTGTCTTGAAGGTCGTTGTCATCATCATCATGATCATCAGCATCATATTTGTCGTGAAGGACCTTGTCATCATTATCATAATCATCATCATCACATTTGTCGTGAAGGACCTTGTCATCATCATCATAATCATCATCATCATCATCATTATTATCATCATCCTCGTCGTCGTCGCAATCGATAACAAAAACAACGACATCAACAACAACGTCATTACCATCGTTTTTGTTGAAATAGTACAACTCTATTTTTCAACCTTTATAGATATAAGCAACTTTTATGTTATGCATTGAACGTGGCCGCATAAACGTGGTCGCCCTGTTTGTGCGTTGACAATCACCGCATAAACGAACAAACGCGTGTATATGGCGATGCTGCTATGCGGCGTTACATGGGACTTTCAGATATCATGTTTTTGTCAATAATTCATTAATCGACTATCAAAAGACAAATTTAAAATGTCCTACCAATAAACATTGTTATAGAAGCATACTTTGGCATTATGGAAAGATCAATAACATATTAAAATAAATAGCATTACAAAGGTCCAATATGCCCCTGACTGTGCGTACAGCGTTGCAAAATGATCAAGCGGAAGTAATGGTCGTGAAAAATTCTTAATCACTAAATTGATCAATAGCTGGAATATGATATTTTCCGCAGATAGATGGATGAACTACTCTGGTATCATATATATTTCGCGCGGCTTTAAATTTTGCGCATTTCGCGATTAGGTTAATGCGCGAATCGAAACCAAGCAAAATTCCACCATTTAGATTAGGCCTTAGGGAATATATCATTTTTGGCTTTGCGCGAATATTCGTCCCAGCAAAATTTAATAATACATTGGAAGTTCACCGCACACGTCTTATTTCTAAAAAGAACGTCTTATCCAGAAAATGCCTTTTTATTCCACGGCAACAGACTGGATAAATATTTTTAACCAAACGACACAACACAATTATCGCCAAATGAATTCATTGAGATAGATATTGTGTTGTCAAAATATCCTCCAAACTAAAATACAAAATGATATGTTATCCTGGAGAACTAAACTTTACGTCATCCTCATGGACTTAACTTTATGTCATCCTCATGGACTTAACTTCAGGTCATCCTCATGGACTTTACTTTACGTCATCCTCATGGACTTAACTTTAGGTCATCCTCATGGACTTTACGTCTTCCTCGTGGACTTCACTTTACGTCATCATGGACTTAACATAATGCCGTTGTTCATCCTCATCTTCAATGTTTATGTCAGTGAGATTCTAGTCCATATTTTGCTTTAATCTGTGCTTCACCATACGTTTGTTTATTTATTATGTTTTTGTGGTTACCAAGATGATGTACTTTGTTCAAGTCTAATAAAATATATGTTATGTTCTGTTCTGTTATTAACTTAAGGTCATCCTCATGGACTTCACTTTACGCCATCATGGACTTACCTTTACGTCATCAGCATGGACTTAACTTTAGGTCATCCTCATGGACTTCACTTTACGCCATCCTCATGGACTTCACTTTACGTCATCATGGACTTAACATAATGCCGTTGTTCATCCTCATCTTCAATGTTTATGTCAGTATGAGATTCTAGTCCATATTTTGCTTTAATCTGTGCTTCACCATGTGTTTGTTTATTTATTATGTTTTTGTGGTTACCAAGATGATGTACTTTGTACAAGTCTAATAAAATATATTTTATGTTCTGTTCTGTTCTTAACTTAAGGTCATCCTCATGGACTTCACTTTACGCCATCATGGACTTACCTTTACGTCATCAGCATGGACTTAACTAAAGGTCATCCTCATGGACTGCACTTTACGCCATCCACATGGACTTCACTTAACGTCATCATGGACTTCAAGAAAATTTACTATAATGCGTATGTACTACCGATTCTTGATTATGGAGTTATCTCGTTGGGACAATGTTCATAAACCAACAAAGATCGGATTAATAACTTCCAAAGACGTTTTGCCAAATTAGTGCTAGGTAAATCAGATTCAGCAGCTAATACAGAACTTTTTAGTGAACTGAAGTGGTTATCATTTAATGACCGTAATGGCCTTACAATCTTCGGTCTAACTCAATGCAATGTCTTGTCCATCCAAAGCTAAACACAGAATTTATGAAAAAGACATTTAGTTACTCTGGTATGATTATCTGGAATGAAATTCCTTTTACCATTAAAAATTCATATACCCTGAATTTATTCAAAAAATCATACAAACATCATTAATTGACAATAAATTCTTAAAATGTATCTAGATATACACACAAACTGGTAACTGCTCAATGATTTGTCGTTGCTGTTTTTTCTCTACTTCTTGAGTATGTGTATTATAATGTATTACATTATAATATTTTTACCTTCTCAAAATGTTGCCCAATTAACGTGTGTGATTTTGTATTGTTCATCTTTTTATTTCATTTTATTTTATTTGTGTGTAGTTATAATATTTCATGATGGCCTCTTGAAAATAAGGTTTGTATTATTGTTGTTTTACTTTGTACAAAACTTAAGAGTTACCATCTATAAATAAAGAATTTATTATTATAATTATTATTATAATTATTATTATAATTATTATTATTATTATTATTATTATTATTATTATTATTATTATTACTTTACGTCATCCTCATGGACTTTACGTCATCCTCATGGGTTTTACTTAACGTCATCCTTACTTGGTCCTCATGGACTTAACTTTAGCTCATCCTCATGGACTAAACTTTACATCATAATCATGGACTTTACTTTACGTCATCCTCATGGACTTTACTTTACGTCTTCCTAATGGACATAATTTTACGTGCCGTTTTGGGAAAACAACAAAATTGTTCAAAACGTGGCAACACACATTTTCAAACAAACAAGAAACAACTATTTTTGAGTAGTGGCTGCAGAGGCGCGTGCGCGCGTGTCAACGCGCACACAGAAAATATACAGATTTTACGGTGCGCTAGATTCCCAACTTCAATCGCACTTCACTGACATACCATGCACACACATGTTGTTGTTTTTTTTAATTCGACATTCACTTACTATTGAGTGATGCATTCCGCTCGGCTTCATTTTGCAAATGAACTTCTTACAAATGCCATTTATACATATATACTTGAGCAATTGACAAAATAATAAAAAAGGAATTCATGATATGCAATAAACACACGCTGTAAATATGATTACTTCAGCGCATGCAGTAATCGTACACTGTACGAGTATACATATGCTTATTACTTTAAATCAGCTTCATTCAGTCGAATCTAATGTTAAAACCAATAGCTCTATATTGTATTTCATACGTGAATTTTGGACTTGCACAATCTTACAAGGTAATGTTAATTTCTTTTGTTGTTGTAAAGCAAAAATAATATAGCCATTATTATACTGTTGTTCACTGTTAAGTGTTTTGTCACTTCTTTTAACTACGTATATTAATTTTTAATTAAACAAAAATCACAAGATATAAACTACGTATTGAAAACACAGTGGTAAAATGAAAGTTAATATTGTTTTGTAAGGCCTATTATTTCACGTATAGATAAATCGTTACATAATTGAGAAATGTTAACACTTTTGGTAGGAATAAAACTTACAAAGAAAATTATTGAATGCCATTCTAACATTTAAACAAAACACGCATTTGCTAGTCCTTGTGTTTTTAATGAACACGGAAGAATTTTTGATTTTACACAACCAAATGCAAAGCTGATTTAAGCACAAAATTGCAGCAGCTGTGATTTCAACGGGATCATTAGGTAGCTATTAGGTATAGGTAAATAACAACAACAATAACTACAATAATAACAAAAATAACTACAATAATAATAATAATAATAATAATAATAATAATGATAATAAAAATAATAACAATAATAATAAAAGTAATAATAATAATTCTTATAATTATCATCTTTGATATTATTATTATTATTATTATTATTATTATTATTATTATTATTATTATTTTTTATTATTATTATTATTATTATTATTATTATTATTATTATTATTATTATTATTATTTCACTATTCATACAGAGCTAGAAAGCCAATTAAGATTAATGAACGTTCTATATGTTTCGATCATAACTCATTGGTTTTCTTACACACGACATTGCTGACTGAATAAAATTTGAATCTTGAATCTTGAAATCTACATTAGATTCAACACAATTCTCTCATTGTAGCCCGGGGCTTGCGAGCTAAGAATCACAAAAATGTGAGTTCTCCAGCATCCAGTCTTAAGCAGCTGATTTGTTGAATCTAATCACAGTTTCAAATTTACCAATCACAAGCCAGAGTCTCCTTACTGGTTTCCAATCTCATTCAACAAATTGACCAATCAGAAACTAGAGTTTAGATTCGGGTTTCCAATTCTATGTCTTCAAATCGACCAATGACACGCTAGAGTTAAGATTCGGGTTTCCAATCTTAGTCTACTAATCGACTGATCACAAGCTAGAGATTAGATACGGGTTTCCAATCTTAGTCTACTAATCGACTGATCACAACCTAGAGTTTAGATTCGGGTTTCCAATCTTAGTCTACTAATCGACTGATCACAAGCTAGAGTTTAGATACGGGTTTCTTATATCAGTTTAAGATGTTGCGCTCATGTGACAATCAATTTTAAACACATTTTGTAACAGATCAACTATTTTGAAATTTGAGCCTATTTAAATCACGCAAAAACATTAAATGATCATTGTCCTTGAACAGTATCATAACAGTTTTAATGGAAATCATAACATTAAAGTATACTGACGCACTGGCAGAGGGACGAAATAAAACAAGTTACATTCACAAAAAGACGATATTTCAGTCGTTGTTTACCTTTCATTTCTTTTCCAAATGAATTATATATACAAAATACCACCGTTCATTTTCTTTGTGCTTTTTCGCATATCAATGTATCTTCTCTTTAGATAACCATAAGCTCATTGTTACAATATTGAAAATGTCAAACTCATTGTACTAAAGAATTCACGCACAACTTTTGTTTTACAGTTAATTTAACATTTTGATCAATGTAAACATAAATTGTTTGTTTTCTTTTTTTTACAAACCATGCGTTAATACACCTTAAGAAAAATTATCTGCTACGCATCATGATTTTATTTTACATGATATACATATTCGAGGGGAATTAAATTTCGTGGAATTCGTTGGTGTGCATATCTATTAATTCTGAAGTCATTTAGGACGTAAGAGTGATCAGCTAATTTGACAACTGTGGTAACATCATATTTCGTGCGGATTTAAAATTCGCGTATTTCGTGCAAAATGTTAAAGCGCAAAATTAAACCCTAGCGAAATTACAATATGTCGTAATAGAAAAAAAACCAACTGCGCGAATGTTTACCTATGTGAGTTTATCATTTGTGACTTTTGCGCGAAAATGAATCCCGCAAAAATAAATGGGGCATGTCACGGGAAAAGATACCTTCGGTCTTTTAAGTGATATTTTAATTTTTTACTTAATTTAAAAAGAACTTACAATTATATATAAATTTCTTATCACTAAAATGTGATTTTGTAACATATTTTGACAATAAAATGGAAATCTTTACCGCGAAATGCATAATAAATAATGTCGTCTGCTCAAAAATGACGTCATTTCAAAGATCGACGTCAGCTGTCCGAAGGTTCCTTTTCCCGTGATGCGTCCCAAAGGATACCACAATTCATTTTAGTAAGAAATAAACCCCCAACAAAACAATCATCTTCGAATGAGAGAAAAAAAAATATAATACACTTAACAAAGTTCATTAGGGTCAACTGTAAAATTTGCAATCGTCAAATGTACATATTAAGTTCATGTAATAATGAATTTTTCAAATTAAAGTTTGATTGATGTAAAATATCTTTTTAAGAGTTTGGTATATAAGTATAATAATTTGTCAGTAGCTTTAAGTTGGTTAAAATTATGACGGATTTTGTGTTATTAGATTATTTTTGTTGTTTTGTTGAGTATATAATCAAATAGTCGACCATTTTGCATTCTTGAAACACCACATTCAATACATTTAGAAATGCAATGCAAATTAAGAAAAATACTAAAAGCATAATTTAACATGAAAATGCTGATTTGACAAAAAAAGAAATTTAATTTGATAACTTTCAGAAATAAAATGCGATAACGATAGCGCGACGGTACGATAATTATTACGCGACAGTACGAAAATTATCACGCGACAGTACAATTATTATCACGCGACAGGACGATAATTATCACCAGACAAGTAAGATAATTATCACGAGACAGGACGATAATTATCACGCGATAATGAGACAACACGACGATCATAACATAACAGTAAGACAATACAACAGTACAATAATGAAAACGCGACAATACGATGATAAAAACACGATATTATATCGCATTATCACCATCGTCGCAAAAGGAGTTCCATACAGCGTAAGGTGGTTTACATGGGCAACAAGAAATTATACGAACGTAAAGACTGCATTTTATCATATACCCTTCTCGATCATAACACATTTAAATACAACTTTAGTCAAATGTAATGGTTTGGATAATAGTAACGTAAAAATAAATTTATGAATATAATATATTATATATATTATATATTATTATATAATTATTATTATAATATATTATGAAACATAAGAATATCGTAATGCTTGTAGAACAGTGACGGAAATTTGCAATTTTGAAGTTCGAAATAAGCCCCCCAAAAACCTATCAGATTACACAATATAGTATGACGTAGTTATGACGTCACATGTGACACGGACAACTGTAGTGATAAGGAATCAGAAACCCACAGTGTCCGATATGGATTTACTGATCTCGTTGTATCAATCTTGAGGACACAAGATGAATTATGTTAAAATCATTCTTGGGTATATAATTATACAAATAAAAACTAATGTTGAGGTCAATATGTAGTTTTGCGGACCTGGGTAGTGTGATATCGACCGAGGACGAAGTCCGAGGTCGATATCACACTACCCAGGTCCGCAAAACTACATATCGACCTCAACATTAGTATTAACTTGTTATATCATATACCCTATGAATTTAAAGCATTCTGATGATGATGATGATGATGATGATGATGATGATGATGATGATGATAGCAAAATTAGTTATTAATTCCCGGGGTAGTTATCACTTTTTTCGGACTGGCGAGTACGGAGCTCTCGACCAATCAGAATGCTTTAAATTCATAGGGTATATGATATATCATTGTAACAACAAAAGTCAGTTAAATGAGAAGACAGTTTTATGGTGATAAACGAGCCTGATACGAGCCAGAAAGAGAATATAAATAAAATAAACAGGAAAATAATGCTGTTTCAAAAACAGGAAGAAAAAAATCATTCTGTCGCATTTACTGTTGTATGTTCATCATCATAAAATAAAAGGTATTATTTTACTAAAATAAAATTTGCTGTTTGATTTAATGGTGCAGAAATTAATTAATACCATGTTTTCATGATAATGGTTAAATATTATACCACGCAGAAAAAAAATGATCTTAAGGAGAATGCATAGAATTTTTTTCTGCATTTTCTACCTAAATGTATTGTCAGCATTGTCACACCCGAACATATCCACACCCGGCAGATCTAGGAGCGGACGGCAGATCCAAGAGCAGACACGGTCAGAGTTTAAATATTTGAGAGAGGTGTAAGTAATTTTCATCTCTGCTTGTTTTAATTAACGTTTGGAAAGGAATATCGGCTGACTTTAAAGGCCAAATGAAATCTGCACCTATCCGTTGATTCCTGGAGTGGTAAAAGGGATAATAAACATTTGATCGCGATTTAAATACAGAAGTTTGTGTTGAAATCTTAAAGTTCTGCATTTTAAAGCAAAATGCTCCGTAAATCTGAAAACCTGCATTAATCTGCCGTCCGCTCCTGAATCTGCCAAGTGACAGGTGTGATTCGCATTTATGAAAAACGCATTCATAAAATGAATCCTATTCCAGTTTCATAACTGCGATGATAAACTGTTGAAGTTATCTACATGCACCATTAGACGTATATTCACGATGTACCGTTTTCAATTCTAAACCTTAAGCAGTTCGCTTTACGTGAGCTTACATAAGTTGCAACAACCATATAACACTACTTTGAAAGAGAACGAGTAATCGGTACTGCGTATTTGGGATCTCTTTTTGTTCAAATAGCAAACATAAGTGCAATCAATTAACAGCTTCATACTTTAAAATAACTTTAAAACGTAAATATACGAAACAGATCGCTTCCGCAAGAAGAAATTTGACATCGCTTTCATTTCATTACAGTGGTGTTCTCGCGTTCTTATAAACAATCGGAACGGTAATCCCGCTAACCTTAATCAATTTCGCAAACCTTAATCAATCCCGCTAAACTAAATCGATCTCACTAACTTGAAAATCGGAACGTTTATCCCGCTAACCTTAATCAATCCCGCTAAACTAAATCAATCTCGCTAACCTTAATCAATCCCGCTAGACTAAATCAATCTTGCTAACATTAAAATCGGAACGGAAATCCCGCTAACCTTAATCATTCCCGCTAACCTTAATCAATCCCGTTAACCTTAATCAATCCCGCTAACCACAACATCGGAACGGCAATCCCGCTAACCTAAATCAATCCCGCTAACCTAAATCAATCCCTCTAACCTAAATCAATCCCGCTAAACTAAATCAATCTCGCTTACCTCAAAATCAAAACGGCAATCACGCCGACCTAAATCAATCCCGCTAAACTAAATCAATCTCGCAAACCTTAATCAATCCCGCTTAACTAAACCAATCTCGCTAATCTCAAAATCGGAAAGGCAATCCCGCAAACCTTAATCAATCCCGCCAACTTAATCGATCCCGCTAAACTAAAGCAATTCCGCTTACCACAAAATCGGAACGGCAATCCCGCTAGCCTAAATCAATCCCGCTAACCTAAATCAATCCCTCTAACCTAAATCAATCCCGCTAAACTAACCCGATCTCGCTAACTTCAAAATCGGAACGGCAATTCCGCTAACCTAAATCAATCCCGCTCACCTGAATCAATCCCGATAGCATAAATCAGAACGGCAATCCCACTGGCACTCACCTGAATTTGAACAGCTAACATGCTCACCTTGACCGGAACAGCTATCCCGCTAACTTAAATCGGAACGGTAATTGGCGTTGTTGCTGCCTACTTTTATTCGTTCCTGGCATCTTTCGCTTGTTTAAAAAGCTAATTAACACTTATATAAGAAAATTTAAATCATGAATCAAAATAAACACATGAAATTATTTTAAGGGGCTGTAAAGCACAAACGTAACTTATTTTTGTGAAGCGCTTTTCAAAACAAATATGAACAAGAAATTGTGTTTTGTATTTACGGAGATATTTTTTTTTACTATCTTATCTTCAAGTGTAACGATAAGATATTTTATCTTTGTTATTAAGTATTGATGGAAATTTAAATTGAAAGTATAAACTGATTGGGAATCAATATTTGACATCAAAGTCTTTTAAATGAACGCTAATTTTAAATGGCATTGATTTATACATGAAACCATCTACTCGGTAAGTATTTTTTCTACCGAGAAGAATAAGAAATGTGGATATTATGTTAACGAGTTGTTTTTCTTCTCAAATTAAATTTTGAATTATTTATCATTGACGTTCAATTGACTTTTGAAAGCGAATTTCAGTGAATTTAAGTTTGGACTTTGGAACAACGGACAAACGGGGGTAAGCCATTTTTATGACTTTGACAATAAAATTTGGAACCTATTTTAAATATATAAAAATAAATTCGAATAAGAAATTATTCTTTTATCTGCGGACATGGTTTGAATATTTTTTGGGCGAAAAGAGTCATAAAACATTATGGTCACAGTGACCAGCTTAAAATAATCGAAGCTGATTATGATTTTTTAAATTTATTTCTCAGTCTTTTTTGCTGAAATTATTCTTTATAAGTATTTATATGTTTTTACTAAACATTTGAAATGTGTATTTAATTGTTTCATAAAAGTGGCATGTGTTTCTTACAAAAAGCCACCTACAGAAAAATACTCCACTTAAGGCCAGATAATAGTAATAAAAAATCGAATCAGTTTTGAAAAAAAAAGATATAAAAACAATTAAAAGTTCAAATTAAACTAAAAAGTTCATTTTAACATAGTTTCAAGTACTGTTGGTGAAATTAAATATTTATTTTGAAAATAAAATTTTCTTAATTCCTTCATCCTTGAATTTACAACCGTTGTCGGCAAGAATTCATTCAAACGTTGTCGGCACGTATCAATGCAAACGTTGTCGGCAAGAATAGATTCAAACATTGTCGACAAGAATGTATTCAAAAGTTGTCGGCAAGATTCAATTCAAACGTTGTCGACAAGAACTAAATGAAACGTTTTCAGCAAGAATCATTTCATATGTTGTCGGCAATAATCAATTCAAAAGTTGTCGGCAAAAATCAGTTTAAAAGTTGTCGACAAGAATCAAGTTAAAAGTTGTCGGCAATAATCAATTCAAAACTTGACGACAAGAATCAATCAAAACGTTCTAGGCAAAAATCAATTCAAAAGTTTTCTCTAAAATCAGTTCAAAGTCGTCGGCAAGAGTTAAGTGAAAAGTTGTCGGCAAGAATCAATCAAAAGTTGTCGAAAATAATCAATTAAAACGTTGTCGCCAAGAATCAATTCAAAAGTTTTCTCAAAAAATCAGTTGAAAAGTTGTCGGAAGGAATCAATGCAGACGTTGTTATAATTATTCATACCTTTAAATCAACGTATGTCAGAAGAAAAACTTCCGTTAGAATTAAAATCGTACAAATGGTTGTCTATTATTATTAATCTTCTAATGGCTTTAAGTAAATTTAAGAAAAACATGACAGCCAGTTAAATATACGTGTACATTCTACAACCATTTTCAAAATGACAATATATTTGTCCATGCATAACTGTCGTAATTATTGAACATTTATTTTGTACCAAAAAATTCGAAATTGCCAGAATTTGGAGACAAAAATAAAGTTAATAAAGTGCTAACTGTTATACACCAACAAATCTTGCTGGCCCTGGTTGCTTTTGCAGGGACCTGTCTCAACAATGACATGATTTGAGACACTTAGTATGCTGGAAGTTTACGTATAAAATTGAGCAAACGCATACTTAAAATTTAACCGAGATTAATGAAAACGATTGGAAAAGGATTTTTATAACGGACCTGGTTAAAATTAAAACAAACGTTAATTGAACAGTTTTGGCAAACGACACAGATTAAAAAAAGTTAAAAGAAAAATATATTTACGTAGAAGAGTCCCAAGTTTACAATGGAAGAACCTTTAAGATCAACCTTTTTGGCATTGTTCCGGTTAGCACAATTGGTTGCGTCGTCGGAATTGCAGGGCTAGGCGCTGTCGCCGTGACGGTGCGGATACGCTCCCAGGTAGAGACAATATCATTTGAAATTCACATTAGCGTTATTTATGGAGTGTGGCGGCCGTAAAAAGTCTCCCCGTAAATAAAGTTAGTACTGTCATCAGTAAAATAATCCGTTACCGATGCCGTGCAGTGATGATAACGTATATCAGGGCTATTCGATCAACCTTTTTGGGGAGTGTCCCGGTTAGGTCAATTGGTTGCGTCGTCGGAAAATGCAGGGCTAGGCATTGTCGCCGTGACGATGCGGGTTCGCTCCCAGGTAGAAGCAATATCATTTAAGTACTTTCAAAATCTAAAGTATCTTAACATGTGATTGTCAAAAAAATGTTTGTGCTCATGAAAAGTTAAAAATGACTTTGTAAAGTTATCATGAAAGTATGATATATTATTGTTATTCGTTATTAAATTTTGGGTGGAATAGGCGAAAGTTGATTTTTTATATCTATCTTTATTTCTTTGCTGTCCTTAATTTTAAATTTTTGGCGATTCCCCCTTATTTTTAAAACGATTGCTGTAGTTTCTTTTTTCACAAGGTTATGAATTTCACGTGTTCGCCGAATGCATGATATTATCGCAATTTGCAAACTCACTCAGCCTTTCAACAAATTTGATTCAAAAGAATAATTTAAAAAATATCTTGCTTGCCAATATACACGTGTAAAACAATTTACATTTCTTTGAACAATAAACCCTCAAAAGAATGTAAAATTTGCAAACGGTGCTAATGCAAAATTCATAATATGTGAAATCAAAAACTACCACATTCGCTTTTAACAAAAACCAGAGGAGTGTAATTTTAAACAGAATAAAGGCAGACCAACGCCTAGCATTTGTCGCTGGCAATGACCTTTTCGATATTAATGCTCATTGGAGTTAAATCAACTTTAAATAATTAAAATTATTTATAGGTAATTGTTTGCAATTACTTGTTTTTCTGTTATTTTCTGTTATTTATTTGAAATGAAATTTAATGTAACTTGTTAAGTTTACCTAGATATATTCAAGGTAGTATAAGCAAAATCGTGCACTTTTCATTATCTTCATACACGAATAACATGAATTCAATAAAATACAATTCCTAAATGTTTTACTTTTACGATAAATAAACTTGACAGCAGTGACATTAATTATAACGTGGCATTTAAAATGATTTATTACTTTTTAACACTGGAAGTTGTAGGTGGATACACACTATTTTAAAATATTGTGTTCGCTTTCCAGTCTTTAGACTAACCAAAATTTAAAAAAAAATAAAAATGAAAATATGCAAAATATCTCCCAACTTATGCCTTGTGCTTTTTAAATATTTATAATGATTCATTCCTCGTATAACCAAATTAGGATTATTTCTGGTTTGTATTATCTAATTTGAAATATTTAGTATTTCTATAATCTATAATCTAACTTTGAATATTTGTTTGTAAGATATTGATATTGTTGTCCTGTAATGATGTAATGGGCCTGAAACGAAAAAAAAATACAATTTAAAAACAAAAATAAATGAAATATGTTTTCTTTGTTGTTTTTATTGTTGTGTTGGTGTTAAGGGGAGAGAGGGGGTAAATTACATGTAGTTTATACAGTCCTCGATACTGCAAAATGCAAATTACAATTTTACAACAAAATAAATTGTGTGTCCCCTAAGAATTTGGCTTGAAAATTGTTTACACATGTTTTCTGTGTACTGCAAACACTAAATAATCTTTAAGTACAGTTCACACTGCCCCGCTGTATGCCACGACGCGTGCTGGATATTTGTAACTGGTTGACCGCGGTAAGCCGGGAAGATTCGAGAAAGCCAAGTTCATACTGCTCCTCCGCGTCCTGGCCCCATGATTATAAAACTTTTTTCATGCTCAACTCAATTCTGTGCTCAAACTTAAAATGTCTAAAACATTAACCGTCTTCATAAATAAGGAATAACTATCTGTTCAACAGTTGTTGTTGAGGACAATTTTGTCATATATTCAGTTTAAAATGTTTTATCTTATATAATGAACAGAAACGAAGCCATCAAATTTTCATGCTCAAATTGAGTCGAGCATGAAAAAAGTTTTATAATCACGGGGCCTGGTTTGATAACCGATTCCATCCGGAACCACAACCGTAGCGACGCCGTAAGGTCGGTCCTGAACTAGAGTCTAATATATAGCTTAAACCGAATGTCGTATAAGCTCCGGTCACCACCCGCCGTGCGTCTTTTTTGACCGTACATTTCCCGCGGAGGCTACGTTCGCTGCGTTTTTTGGTCGGACGTGCCAAGAGCAGAGACGACGCACGTCACACTCACGGTTGCACAAGGTGTGAGTACGTGGCCCGCACGCCACGTTTAGGGGTAAATGGTTGCCTGCATCGAACGTTCCGTAGGTGGTAAGTGAGTTGTGCGTGCTTACAACGCAAGATCTCCGTGCGTTTTCCATGTCAACGTACGGAGGCTGTACAGCTCACGTACGGTGTTCTTACTCCGACGCTCGCTCGTTGTAAGTGCGTGTAAGTGCGGTGAACGTGAGTTTATTTAGGTCGCTGTTGGGTGATATATATAAAGATGATCTTTCGATACTCGAAATATTTTACATGTATATACCGCAGAGGTCCGTGCGCACACCGTGCGTTGTAAGTGCGGAGCACGTACTTGCTCTGTAAGGTCCGCCTGAGTTCTGTTCGCGTTTTGGACGGTTGAACTGAGGAAGCACGGACCACGCACGGACCACGCAAAGACTCGCAGAGGCGCATGCGTTATGAGCTTGTGGACGTACATGGCACGCACGTCACCCGTACAGGTGGTGAATCCCTAGCCCGCACGCAGCTCGAACGCAGAGAAAATTTTGCATGCACTAAAAATGCTACGGCGTCTCTGCGTGCTCCCAAATCCGTACGGAGGAGGTACTCAACACGTACGGATCCCTGAATTTGGTCCACGTTTTTGCACGTAGACAGCACGCACTTGCACGTACGGCGGGTTGTGACCGGGGCTATAGTCGCAAAAGTTTCTGCCGTACGGCTTTGGTTCACAGTGCGGACTTTCTTCAAATCGATAAGTAAAAACAGGAGAACAAATAGTTAGTTTTCCTCTTTCTGCAGAAGGGACGTTCAAAAAGATATTTTATTGGCTTGCAATTACTCAAACATTTTGCGTAAAATAACAGTTCCTTATCACCACGAATTTCTCAAACGAATATTTTAATTGCTTAAACAAATTAAAGTTATTACAAATACTGCGCAAAACGGTATTATTTTCGTATATTAAAAAATCATACTTTAGCTCCTTTCTTAGACAATCTCTAATCTCTCTTGGGTCGGAATAGATGTACATAATAATTATCCAGTAAAAGTTCACTTTAAAAATAGTGCACGGCCAATATTTCTTCCAGAAAAAAAGTGTGATAAAAGCAATCTCAAAAGATCGTACAGAATAGAAATGATCACATCATATCGATGATTGTTCATTAGTATGGCGCCCATTTTGAATTGATTTTCCGACCGAATTTTCACTGAATCTATACCATAAATAAATAGCAAGATTTATCAATATTTAACTATATTACGAACGTAATTTTCTTTCTTTACATATCTAAATAGTTTTCTAATTGTGTATTATGTAATGCATTTCATTGCAATGGCTGTCATTTAAAAAAGAAGTAAGGCTTTTCTTTAATGACCAATTTAGTTTCTATTGGTACAAGCAAAGATTGTGCAAAGTTTCATTCTTTTATGACAATTTCAAATATTTTGACCCCTTTTTAAATAAAATGTCCAAGGCATACTCAATCACAAAAAATAAACACAAATCAAATGTGTTCTTTATAATATTTGTCGGCTGCAATGTTCTGTATTTTCAGTGTTAATAATCTAAATAGATCTATCAAGGTTATTACTGGAAATGTTAAAAAGTCTCATTTGAAAAGACAATACCAGTGTATCAATACATAACAGGCAGGATTATAAATGGAAAAATAAGAATACAATTTCAAAAATATTCAGAAAATTAAATCGTTGCTTTCGTTAAATCTTATAAAGACGAAATGTAAAAATTTGGTCTACATTTTCTAATATAATTAACGTTTTCATAAAATGAGTGTGAAACCCTTAGAAGATGTTTAAATTGAAGAGTTATATCTTACGAAAATATTTAACTGATCAAAGAATTAATTTCAAAACGAACTATTTTCTTTTGTAGAGTTGATTTGTTATTTAACATAAACAACGACTTAGCCGGTGTCAGAACGCTGTGGTATAGGCGTATTCATAAGCAACAACAACAGAAATCTTGTTTGACAAACACCTAAAAGCAACAGCAGCAGCAATAGTTACAGTTGTAGCAGGAACTACAGTTATAAAATCAGCGTCAAAATTAGCAGTGTAAGCAATTGGAGGCACAACACTTACCGTCATGTTAAACAAGATTCTCGCTGTACTTACAGGTAATGGTCTTATTCATCAAACTGATAATAATTTCTTTTGGTAAACAGTGTGACGTATTATCCTTTAAATTACCCTGGCAGGAATAATAAGTATTTAACCAGTTTAAAACACACTCTTCAATAATACGTTTTGGCCATTGGCCTCTTTCGGTTGTAAAAGCTACAACAAATCTACATTTTCATTCTTTCACAACGTTCATAAGGACGTTTTATTTTTAAAGGCGTGGCTACAGTAGAGAGGTTCATAATTTATTAAACGTTGCTCAATGTTTTGAGGTGTGACGTCGTCGAGCACGTTTTGCCTCGAGTAACTACGAAAAAGCGTGCCGTCATTCAGTGTGTCGTCAACGTTGTTGTTCAAACAGCCTTTTGAAAAAGCCGTAATATCACGAATTCTTCTTATAATTTCTGTATTAATGAGAGTATTTATGAGCGTAAATATAAGGATTGAATCAATATTAAATGGTTTTCATCTGAGTATGGAAAACAGTTGGGTTGTTTAATGTACGCGTGAAGCCCGAAGGCTGTTGGAACAACAACGTTGACGAAACACTGTTTACCAACAGAAATTATTATCAGTTTGATGGATCATACTTTATCGTAGAGGACTAAGTTGAAGTGTAAATATCAGGTAATGAACGCTTGACGTCATGTTATACAAGATTCTCGCTGTAATAACAGGTAATGAACGCTTGACGTCATGTTCTACAAGATTCTTGCTGTACTAATTAAGGAATGATTCTTATTTTGGTGCGGTTCATGCAGATTGGACGTGCACGCGAGAGCTGGCAAATCCATAAAGCGCGCTAGCGCTTTATGGTAAATTTGCCAGCTCTCGCGTGCACGTCCAATCTGCATGAATCGCACCAAAATAAGAATCATTACTTATATTTACATTTTATTCATTTTTTTCTTTAAATTATCTTAAGTCTAACGCTTTCAAAAATTAGTATTAAGTGAAAAGGGGGAGTAATACGTGGGAGTTTTCAATAGTAACAGCCATGACGTTACTGACGTCATTACGGGTCATGCGGTTCATGCAAAATGAACCGAATTTTTTTAAACGAAGAAATCAATAGGAATGTAAATATCAGGTAATGAACGCTTGGCGTCATGTTATATACAAGATTCTTGATTTGGAATATATTTTTATGTTATTTGTCACACTGTCACCTGTCAGTGCACATACGAGGCGCGTATCGGGAAAAGGTACCTTCGGACAGTTGACGTCAATCCTTGAAATGACGTCATAAAGTTGAGCAGACGACAATAATTATTAGGCAATTTGAAGTAGTAGGCAACATTAATTTTAATGTTTATGTGGGACTACCGGACTATAGGATCCTTATCGCATAAATAGTAGGGAAAACAATGAAGGTTGTAACGATGCTAATTATTAGGTTCCTGGCCACCTATCGGGACCTATCTGGATGAAAAAATTAGTAAAAAAGTGCTAATATAAACTGTAGAGGGCCTGTTAACTCAATTAATTTGATATTTTTTACAGTTAGCTTACGAGTTGAAATATTTAAATCCAAGGTTGTTATATAGCGTTACTTACTCAGTAATACTCACTGATTGGTCCAAAATGTCGGCGAAATTTGCATCCTTTCAGTCATTTTCAGAACATTTTGGAAACATTTAGGCATACATTGTCTTGGATTTCCACATAAGATAATGATGTAAGGTGTCCGAAGATTGGACCGGAAAGTTCCGAGGATTGGACGGGAAAGTTCCGAAGATTGGCCCTGAAAGTTTTGACTTTGCACTGCTCATTTGAAGAAATACAGTGCATAAAAGCTGTTACAACACAAAGGCATGTTGATCACAGTGACGTCATCAGAAGAATGATATCATATTATTTAAACTAAGGAAATCCTGAAATATCTATAAATTCAGGAAGTGTTTTATACAAAGATACAACTCATCTCCATTTCCATGTAGATCTAATGTTGCCAGGAAAATATATTATGCGAATTATTGTTGATGTGTTTTGCAGCGATGAATTATGTGATGTGTGGTATGTCAGCGCCACCTGGCTGGACAACGCCAACAAATGGCGCGACCTTCACTCTGGACGCCTCAGTCAACACAGCGTGTGATAAAGTAACGGAAATTTACGCCAGCAGTGGGGATGGATCTACTGTCTCTTACAGGCAAGTATTTTTGAGATGTGATATAGGAAAATACGTGCGTAGAAAAGCTGACGACGTTCCACGAAATAACGTCTTACCATTTAGACATTGCATTTTATGTGATTATGAGGGAAATAAAAATGTGGTCGAAATTTGTAAAAAAAAAAAACAAAGAAAAACCGCCATCAACTGACAGAAAATTTTAATTCCGATACGTATCCTCTAAAAGTGAAAGACGCGTATTATCTTTGTGGTTTTACTGAAAAAATAAACATTGGTGCAATGTGGCATCAAAACTTCTACGAACATTTCTCGCGCGGACCTTCGAATTTCCAAAACCGTCTGTTTTTGGACATGCACCCTTCACACTATGTGATGTGCCGGAATAGAGCTAGACCTATATCTACTATCAATGCAACATACAGAGGGAGGACGGTTTACAGAACGCAAATTTTCTACGATATTCCAATAACGATACATGTCATCAATTAAAACACGTGTGTTCTGCTGCGTTTGTATTTTCCGAGTCATCGTGAGCGGCCGCTTGAAAACAAATATCTTGTTTTGTTGATTCTATGCGTTAAATTATGCGTCTGATGTTCTATTCTGTCCTTAAATCACGTACTTTCTTTTGTTAGGCGTCGATAGCTAAGATATTGGATAGGCCCAGTGATTCGGATGGGCGTTACAGGCAAACAGAGTTACAGTTCGTTAGTTTCTCTCTTTTCATCTATTACAATAAGCGTTAATAAGCAAACATAGTTTTGTCCGCAAAACTTACGAATGTATTCGAGTACATCTGAATTTCAAATGGTTTACAAATAGCGGCACGCGCGGCTAGTCTCTTTTAATAATATCACAATTCATGTCAAAATATTATTGATATGTTTTCATTGTAAGTTTTACTACGTCTTACAAATTAAATTTAATTTCACTTGAAATTGGAGCGTTTAAAAAAGAAACTGGTATTATTACCGGTCCATTAATTTGTAGACGGAATTGATAAGTATCAACAGGTGATTGTCTCTCCCTTCCACGCCATAGAGTTCGATACCTAAGAGCCAGAGTTAATGGGTGATTCTTTATTGATGAGACTATATGGACCTTTATGCAAGGTCGTATTCAAGATTTATGTTCAAACAAATAAAAATTATAACGATTGATTTAGAGCATTTTAAGTGTCAATATTAAATACAGGCAATCTGATTGAAATCATCTCCCGAAAACCGCTAGGCGTACAGTTTGTTAGATCTGTTTTTATGAGATCGAAATACAGGTGTAAAACAGTTTCAATAAACTAAAGTTATAAATATAAACGACTTGTACGCATGTTAGATCCTATTATACTCTTAACAGCAAGGAAGTTTTCAAGTGTGTAAAACCTAACTCATTTTCGCGTAGTTTTTATTATGACATTAATTAAAAAGGATATTCACTTCATTTCTTTTTCATAAATTTCGTTAAATTGTTTAACATCAATAAAATAGTTTGTTTTAGTTCCTTATTACTTGAAATTAAAATGTAACAATTGTCATACACGAATCTTTACTCTCTCTTACACTACTGGCTAATATACATTCACCTCTGTTATAGGCTGGGACTACTTTCAACTACTTTTACTTAAACTCTTAAAATACATGTAGTTCGCCAAATACATTTAAAAATCTTCGGTTTAAATGAAAGATAACGAAGATTTCTGTCATTTGTTTTACCACAAGCTTTCATATTCATAATAATGGTATACAATGTAGTCGCTTAGTTTGGTGATAATCTTGACATTTAGCCTTTTGCAGAGGTGTAAAGTGAATATAAGGAACGACAACTCTGAGAAGGAGATTAGAATCTTAACGCTGTTTAATGGGACCAAAGACAAAGTAATAGGAAACATTACTTTTTTTCACTTTATCGGTTTGAACAAATCCGTTGAAAAATAAACTAGAATGTGTCCTCAGGCATAGATGCCCCCACTGCTGCAACAACATTTGTTATAACAAAGGGCCATAACTCTGGTAAAATGGCCGCAGGAATAAATCATTTCTTAACGATCATCTGCACATCCCATCAACTCGACATGGTTGCATAAAAAGGTCAATAAAAAACACACAAACATATAAAACTTAGGAAACTAATGGAATTGTCAAGCAGAAAAGGTGGGAACGTAATGACTTTACCAAGACCACTACACTTGGAGTCAAATAAGCAAGAACACGATGGCATAAATAAAAGATATTAAATAAAGAATTTAAAGGTTCAAAGTATGACTTCCTTCACAAGTATAAATGATTCAATAAAGGAACAGATTAAATTAATAAAACAATATATTTAACTGTCCAGTATACTGTCTATATAATTTCCAGTCTTAAGGGTACCGGCTGACTTCCATTTTACAGAATGCTATTTTGTTGTGTTTTTTTTTTATGTTCTTTGTAATTGTAAAAAAAATAACGCAATCCCGTTATACGACATTCGATACAATACCACGTGCACTGTAATCTTTAGATTTTCTAGGCGGATTATTATTATTTTTTATAAATGCATTCCAAAGATATTACAAATACATGTATACCGATCAAATATTCAAAACTTAATTTCAAAAATTATGTTCAGTGATGCTATATATTATGATTGATTTAATATGTTGTATCTGTACATATCTGGACATGTGATAAAATGGAATATGTTGTTATTTTTACAGAGGTCAAGGTTATCTCACGAAATATTGCAATCTCCTTCGCAGAGTTGTCGTTCCCTCGCTCACTTTACCCGTCTGCGAAAGGCTCAATGTCAAGATTTTGTTAACAGCTTCATTGTATACAGTCATACGAAAGCTTACGGTAAAACAAATGACTCAAATGTTTAGTTTCATTAAAACCGAAGAAACACAAATGTAGTTGGTGGACTATTTTTTTGAGATTATGTAGTCGAAAGTAGTCCCAGCATATAACAAAGGCGAATGTAAATGAGCCGATAGTGTAAGAGAGTTGATAACGTCGTTTGAATTTAAACGTATTTTAGAAAAGTGAAAACTACAAATTTAGAAACATCAGAAAATCCCGTTAAACTAAAAACAACGAAATTGTGATATAAGTGTATATCTGTATTACTGTAAAACGCTTTAATTTCGGAAGGTCTTCTTATTCGCATATTTATGAATTCGCGACATCGTCAGGCGTTTATATGTTTTGCCAAATTTATCTAAATGATTTAATCAAATGACTGAATAGTGGCCAAAATGGAATTATATGTGGCTTTTAAAATGATTTAACAGTTCTACTTTAAGTTGCTTATTTTAGGATATACTTATTGTCGGATATATGGAAGCATCATAATTATATCCGCGGTATTTATGAATCCGCGAGGTAAGCCATTAGCGAAAATAAAACTTACGCGAAAAAAACCAGATCCAAAGGTTATAAAACTGAGAATGGAAACCAGTCTCAAATCTCAAGTATCTGATTGGCTGAAATGGCGACTTTTCCACAGTATTTTCCAAAAGACAAGTTTTTAAAGCGTCGCTTTATTTTCAGTGTGCTCTCTCAAACCCCAGCCGGAGATTTTACAACAGAACTTGACCCCTTTACTGGAAATGATATACTCAAGTGTAACCTAGCAACAATAAAAGCTTCAGTGGCAACATCATATAGTGTAACACTCAGGTAAGTTACCGCTTCTTCCTTTGACCTTTTAGGTTTCCTAGTTACCGCTTCTTCTTCTTCTTCTTCCTTCGACATTTTAAGTTTCCTAGTTAACGCTTCTTACGATGACCTTTTAAGTTTTCTAGTTAACGCTTCTTCCTTGACCATTCTCGTAAGTTTCCTAATTACATCGTTTTCCTTTGAACTTTCAAGTTTCCTAGTTACCAATTCTTCTTTTGACCTTTCAAGTTTCCTAGTTACCGCGTCTTCCTTTGACCTTACATGTTTGCTAGTCAACTCTTCTTCTTTTAACCTTACATGTTTCCTGGTCACCTCTTCTTCCTTTGACCTTACATGTTTCCTAGTTACCTCGTCTTACTTTGACATTACACGTTTCCTAGTCACCTCGTCTTACTTTGACCTTACATGTTTCCTAGTCACCTCGTCTTCCTTTGACCTTACATGTTTCCTAGTCACCTCGTCTTCCTTTAACCTTACATGTTTACTAGTCACCTCGTCTTCCTTGATCGTGTAGTCATAGCGTAGTTACGTGATGCCATGGTTTGTTAGAGAGTGCCAATGGCCCAGCATCTCCGATTTTAACTCTCTAGGTTGATTAGGGTTACCTCTCCCAAAGCCTTTGTCGACCCAACGACTGACCACAAGGCGGTGGTGTTTTTGGAAGGGTTGTCTCCCTTGGTTTGAAATAAGAGTTTTCCTTCTCCTAGACAGACTGCCTTCCCTGGCTAACGAGCTCCATCTACCCGAAGCAGTGGTTATGGCGCCACAGGTCCGCCTTCGCCCCTTCTCCTGTTAGTAGTAGCAGGTCCGCCGGGCTAGTTACAAGCCACGCGTGCAGGCCAGGAGCTGGACTTGGTAGTCAGAGGCTATATTTTACGCAAGCCATTGGGAGCACTTTTTAAGCAATGGGAGCTTATCCAACATTGCCACCCCCGGCGATGACAACCCTTGGAACCCTGTCTTCCTTTAACCTTACATGTTTCCTAGTCACCTCGTCTTCCTTTGACCTTACATGTTTCCTAGTCACCTCGTCTTCCTTTGACCTTACATGTTTTCTAGTCACCTCGTCTTCCTTTGACCTTACATGTTTCCTAGTCACCTCTTCTTCCTTTGACCTTACATGTTTACTAGTCACCGCTTCTTCCTTTGACCTTACATGTTTCCTAGTCACCTCTTCTTCCTTTGACCTTACATGTTTCCTAGTCACCTCTTCTTCCTTTGACCTTACATGTTTACTAGTCACCGCTTCTTCCTTTGACCTTACATGTTTCCTGGTCACCTCTTCTTCCTTTGGCCCTACATGTTTACTAGTCACCTCTTCTTCCTTTGACCTTTAAACTTTCCTAGTCACCTCGTCTTCCTTTGACCTTTTAAGTTCCCTAGTAACCGCTTCTCACTTTTATCTATAAAGTTTCCTATTTACCGCTTCTCTAGTGATTTTAACAATTGGAAAAGAGACGTTGCATTGTGTGATATATAGGTGTTTTAGTTGCCTTTCCGTGATTCTGCGTGGCGGTAACCCCAATGGTTCTTTTTTTTTCGTTTATTGATTATTATGGCGTTTAATTTGAATTAACATACTTATAACAGCATGCTTTCTTTTCTTCCTTTTTTTTCGCTGCGTGGGGAGGCTGTGTTTTGTGAATGTGGCGATTCCTGATATGCATATTTCACTTTTTTTTTTAATTTGTTGTGATAAATATTAAAACATAATGCCAACCTTACTATTTATAGTAATAAATCTTAATAGTCTCGAGTTAATATAGTCTATTCGGGCATTATCAAATAATCGACCTCGTGCTAAATCCCTTGGGCCGTTGTGCCACTCTCGGATAGATTATCACGCCCAGGCTCTGCTCAACCGTATAATATCCCCTAAATCTTGAACTCGAAACCTTTTAAATGGGACAGATCTATCTTCGTCTGCAACATATAAAATGCTATTGCCTGTACCTGGGAGGGAACTCGCACCGTCACGGCGACAGCGCCTAGCCTTGCAATTCCGACAACGCAACCAATTTAGCTAACCGGGACAACCCCCAAAAAGTTGATCGGATAGCCCTCATATACGTTATCATCACTGATAACAGTAAGTATGGGGAAACGTTTTACGGCCGCCACACTGCACAAATAGCGCTACTGTGAATTTCAAATGATATTGCCTCTAGCTGGGAGCATTCTTAATATTCTGAAAGTCCAAAAGGGCTCAAAAATGAGTTGAGGTAGGGCCGACAAGATATACTTTTTATTTTGGTACCAAATTAAAGCCCGTTATATGGCCAAACAATCTGGATTGGCCTGCAAAGAAAATTTTATTGCGAATCGTCGGAAAATAAGGGGAGATAACTCATGCCAAATCATACAAAAAATCAACAAAAAACTGATAAACTCAATGATAAGACATATATTATGAAGAATTTTTTCTGTCTTCATTAAAACTTTGTCAAATAAGTTGCAAGATGCAATTTAAAGTCCAAGATGAACAACTTATGCATATAATATGTGAAATACAAAAGTTATTCCCCTTTATTTTATTGAAAGATAATGTAAATCACTTATGTCCTATTTTCTTTTGCTAGAAAGTGATATTTCTAGTGATTTTTTAATTTAGAGAAAGGAATTATAGCACAAATTCTCTGAAAAAGCTTGTTAAACACCAATAACCATCCAGGTCAGATTATATACATTCAATTTCATACCTAAGAGCAAGCCATTTATTACAAGCCAGTTTGACAAACAGGACGTATTACAGACTCATCGGTGGCAGGAAACGTCCACAAAATGTTATCAACTCTCTTATGGCAATAATACTTATTCAAGGTATTCGCCAAACTTTGTTTGAGTGGTTACGATACTAATATATTTAATAACCCGCCAGATTACTTCAGTCAGACTGGAGTTATTGCTCTTTAATTACTAATTTTGACCAAAATGGTAATTAAACGGCAATAACTCTATAGTGACTGAAGCAATCTGACGGGTTAACTCCTCCACATTTTAACTAGACAATCTTCAACAAACTTGCTTAGAATTTTTAAGATAAACATATGCATTTCAGAACCTTGCAGGTAGCTTTGATAGATAGTGTCCTCTAATGGCTGTTTTAACCAAATTAGGACTGCCCAAGGCCCCAGCTTGTCAGAATGTTGTGGGCATAATATGTCTGCTAATATCTAAACAAGATATTCTAGATTGCAGCAATGGCGTGGGATTCATTGATATTACATTGCCGTTTTTGAAATCAAATAAGCAATGGATGCTTTCATAATTAAAATGACAATCTTCATCAAACTAACTAAGAACATGTATGTACATAATATCTTAGACAAGTTTGATAGCCAGTCAGATTGCTCTTTTCACTCTTGAGTAATGCCCTTCAACTGGAAATATTTAACAAGTTACATCTATACCAAACAATACCTATATTTACTATCTATACCAAACAATACCTATATTTACTATCACTAAAATTTGTCCGACTGTTTAAGGGGACAATAAGTTCTCAGCTATGTATGGTTAGAAGCAAGATTACATTAGTCAAGTCACCGAGGAGTTATGGGTCTTTAATTCCCAAAACTTAAACAAATAAACAATTTCTGCTCTCTGACGGTTTTGTGGCAGTTTAAAATCTTGTTCTTTATTAGTTGTATTAATGATTCTATTAAATCATTCGTACATGTTGAGTTTAACAATATGTGTGTTAAAACCCTTTTATTTTTCTACTTTCTAAGTGCAATCAATGCACACGAAATCGAAATTAAAAAAATGTAAATCAAAAACAAATACAAGTAAATGAGCAGTGATAATATGACGACATCAAACTAAAAATGTTTTAGTTAACATTTGGTTGAAAGATTATTTTGGAAATTACCTAAATAATATTTTTAAAGTGTTCCATTGACTGCTTCTGCTTTAGAGCTCATTTGAAAAAGCACAAGGGAGTCTTTAATACATGTTTGCTATGGCTATTGATAAATATGCTTGTGGCTAGTGCTACACTTAATAAACTAAAGTCTGACATACTTGCACTTGTCCTTGACAAAATTTTCAAGCTTCTGAACGACAGTCTAAGAGTAAGGTTTGGGTCCATCTACGGGTAGTACTTCCAATAAATAAGGATGGTTCCATTTGGACAGAAGTCTCAAGAGTATTACAATAAGTGAAAAACAAAAAAAACCTTCATATCTATGGTTTGTTATGTTTAATTATTACAGCTTCATCTTGATCATTCCTTTTTTTGCTTGAAACAATGAATCCATTTTCATTCACATGGAACTGGTTTTAATAATACTAAGCTTGAAACTGGTTGAGGAACCTCATGGAGACAATGTGTTTCTGTGACCAGTTATTGTCTCAACAGTCCCTTTGCTTCAAATATGGCCTTAGTCTTCGTGAAAGGGAAGTGTCAGTCCTAGAAAAAATGCCTAACCCCTTCTGAGCCTGAATAGAAACGTTGAAGTAGCAAGTTGGTTTTAAATATTCTTTGAAATTGACTGAAAGGCAATCTGAAGCCATTCATGGTAGTACATGTACTTCCTTCTTTGGGTAGGACTGCATCTAGAATAGCATAGTAGACCAAACACAAAAGTATACATAAACCTTACATTGGCCAGGGAACAAGAACCTAGGAACAGCGATATGAAAATAATAGGTGCTGTGGGTTATACTATCAGCTTGTAGTTGATAACAGTATTTTAAACTTATTCCAGCTGCAGTCAAATTGTTGCAGTCCCTTCTGAATACTAGCACTACCCTTGTAATGGAGTGATGGCCTGGGTCTGAAAGATACTATTCTCTAGCAATACAAGTAGCCTATTAACTCTTATAATAGGGTTGAGGATCCTAGTAGGGAAAGCATTGTCATCAGAACAAAGGGTCCAGATTCCTTCGTAGGGTTACCTTATTCTAATTCTTGGATCCTGCATCCTTTTTATGCCCCCACTCTGAACGAGGAGGGGCCTTAAAGGATGCCCTTGTCCATCCGTCCCTCTGTACTTACGAAACCTGTGTCGCACATAACTCAAAAAGTATGATAGCCACAATCATGAAACTTAACAGGTATGTTGACCATCATGTTTAATTGTGCATGCACCTGGGGTTTTGTTTTGGGCCACGCCTGTTAAGACCAGAGTCATGTTACTTATGCATTTCAATATTATATGCATTCAGCAAGTAATCTTGGTGTATGTAATTCCAAAAGTATAAGAGTCGCAGTCATGAAACTTTACAGGCAGGTTGACAATCATGTGTAGTTGTGCACCTGGGGCTTTGTTTTTGGGCCACACCTGTTAAGACCATAGTTATGGCCCCTTATGCATTTCAATATAATGCATTCAGGGTGTAATCTTGTGTCGGAGGTAAGTCCAAAAGTATCAGTGACAGTCATGAAACTTTACAGGCATGTTGACCATCAAACTGCACTCATATCTAATATTGTGAACTGAAAATTCATCTGTTTTTTTTTCCATGAAAATTTTCACCATTATATGTACTTTGAGCACAATATTGGCGTGTTTCACAATGACAACTGAGGGTGGGGGCATCTCTGTCATATGGACATATCTATAGTTAGAATTAAGAAAGAGTATAATTGCCTAATTAATTAAATAGTTCTGTTTTCTTTTCTATAAGTCTAGACTAAAAACAACTTTCGAATATTTTACCTATCTTAAAAAGCGGTTGCTATAACATAGAACTGGGAAGTAACCATTCTAAAACCTCTGGATAAGTGTTACCATACGTCTTATGGCAAATACACTGGCATCAAGAAGGTGCTTCTGTGGTGTAGGAAGCAAGACCGTGTCATATTTTAATGACTCTGCTTGCTTATATAAGACTCCCTTGTTCTATATTCGAGCAACGCTAGCATCCAGAAGTGACTGTTTCTCCATTTTACATAAGCAGTCTTTTTTCTCTAAGCTCGAACAATATATACATGTATATTTTGATATATACAGGAAAACTACTTTACTTACTATCCTTAAAAGACTTGCGATATTTGGGATTTTTTCTCTTTCCTTTACTAGTTTTAGCTAGAAATTACAAAATGTGCCATTCTATTTCAAAATATGTAAAAATGAAAAAATTTACAGGCAATACAATATTATGTTTTACTTACAACCAACAAGATTGTAATCTTACTTCCGTTTTCGCATGATGAGGTGAGAACAATGTATAGACTTTTATAAAGTTATGCCTAGCTTCTTAAATGTTGCGGCACCTTTCAATATGAAACAAAATTACCCAGACTTATTCTAAGATTAGTGCAACCCTCGATATGGGAACTTACTATTTGTCAATGCAAGCATATGTAATGAAGTTGAAAACTGTTTTCTGGAGGAAAAGAAGTTAAGTTTGCCAGATCTCATTGTATTTCATTATTTAAAGATAGATACCCGCAATTTTCCTGTAATTTAGTAAAAGTTAACTTAACAGAAGACAAAACATCTGAAAAATCTTCACTAAACTTGTGTTTCAAAATAACAGTAATATTTATCTACTGTTTAATTACTTCACTTTTTTTCAAGAAATTAGTTACCATCTGTATAATAAACTGGCTTATTTACCATTATGCTGTTATACGTCATTATATGACTTTACAATCAAATACAACAGGCACTCTGATTTGCATAACTTGTTAGGATGTTCAAATCATAATAGAATACAAATGTGTTGATGCTGTTATTTAAGAAGTGCCTTTTTATGAGTATGGGGGATTACTTCCAAGAAGTAGAAGACATTAAAACATGTAAATTAAGAATAAAACAGATCTATTGGAGACATCTGAACTTCGACAAAATGTGTCACTAAATTATCATATTAGAAAATATTATTATATTTTATTGAATTAACTCTTTTCATTTGGTGTTTTACAAAGCATTTCCTTTCCGGGTTGCTTCTTTAACTGAAGCAGATCATACTCTATATACATTGTAAATAACAAAATAAACTAACATAAAATGTGTTGATTATCCATTTAAGGTTTTATTAAAAGAATACTTGCTATAATGATGCGGGTGGGGTAATTGTATACACAATTTTAAGGTTTTATCATCAATAACGCATATTCTTCAATATAAAATGTCTTCTAAAACATCTAAATTAATGTTTAGAAGAGTTATGTGAAATATCTGTATAAAGATTTACAAGTGATATGAACAGATAATTTTCTTAACTAATAAAATAGGGAAAAACGTAAATAGTTCTGTTTTCTTTGTATATTTTACCATAAAAAATGTCTCGAATTACATATTAGTCCAATATTATGTGCTAATAATACATCTTAAATAAATAATAGTTGCTAGATCATATAAAAACTAATGTTGATACTAAAATTTGGACTGATATCAATGCAACTCGTCATTATATCTAAATATTTTCAAGTTAACTTATAATTCTATATCAGAGTTATCTCCCTTATTTTCTCAGGGTTCGCAATAAAATAATTTTTGCAGGCCACCTAATTTCATTGAGTCATACCATAAACTTCAATAAAATCATAAAATAAAAAGTATATCTTTTCGGCCCTACCTCGACAAAATTTTCAGCTTCAGAATCTAGACTATAACATTCTTACTACAGTGTCCGTAATGCTATCAAAGTTACAAATTTGTTACTGCATTATATGGGAATATAGAATAAAGATGATATTTTTCACTCTTTTGATAATTGTTAACTTTTCAGAGCAACAAACAGCGGTGTTGATGCAGACAGAAGTATAACCATTACCGTTACCAACCTAGTAGCCACGACCGCTTCCACAGCTTCCACAGCCTCAACCGCCGCAACAAACCACCCTCCGGTTTTTAATGCAAATTCATACACTTACACAATTTGCAAAACTAACAAAGGACTTGAAAACCTTGAAAACGGTATATGATTAAATGGTTTGTCGTCTTTGGTTTATTAATTGTTTTGTTAGTATTGATCTACGGAATTCCGTTAAGGAGACCGCATTTAAATCTGTTGAGCAGAAATGCTATACTCGATATTACGATGACGGAAACGCGAAATCACGAAACTACGATAAATGAAAACGCGATGGCTCTAACGGAAATCAGTAGAATATTATATATCGCATTATCATCATCGTACCGTCCTATACATAGGTACCACAAGACCTCAACTATCCGCCATTTTGAACGGCAATATAAACACGGTATGGGACCGGACACCGGATATATACGCGTTTTTGAGTCAAAACAAAGTTTTAAAAAGTTAACGGAAGTAAGAAAAATCGATTTCTCAGCGCATATGACACTAATCTGACCTGGGTTTGATTTTATGTTTCCGTTACTAAAGGCCAGATATCATTAAAGTACAGTATCAACCAAAATATCAAGATTTGTTCAACTAGATGTAAAAGTTCACCGTTGCTCACTGGAAAAATTGATGCCCAAGTACCAAATCTAGTTTACATTATTAGTTTGGTCCAAAAATGAAAATTCTTAATCGGCATTTTCTTATAATCCTCCTCATGTACTCACATTTCAATTTTTAGCAAGAACGACCAAACATTTATGTCTACAGCGACAAAAAATGCACGCACCCAATGTACTGGGTATATTATTGTAGTGTACTGGGTATACTGAGTACTTTGAAGCATACTGTACTGAGTATAACTAAAAAACTCACGACATCAGTCAACGTTTGAGATGTTTTCTGATAGTGTTTTGACTTAATATCATTAAAGTTATGATAATTAAAACATGATTCAATTAAAGTCTTTGATATGTCAAAAAATAAGTGATTTAATATTAAGATCTTGCTTTCGAAAAAAAACAACGTTTTTCCACTCAGTACATAAAATATGATAAATAAATTTGATTCATTCTCTTAATCGATAATCACCATATGCTTAATGATGTTACATCAGTGTACCTAAAATTATTACAACTCATTGCCATTGTAAAAGGGTATAATCTGGAAACCATTTTTAGGTTTTTTAAAAAAGGAAAGGGGCCATAACTATGTTAAATATTAATGATATGAAGTCCAATTTAACCGTGATCTCTATTTCATAAATGTTACACCTATGTAACAAATCATTTTACAATCATTTGCCCTTATTAGTGGTAAGATTAGTTTTCTGAACCCAAACACGGACTTGACTTGTTGATTTGATGATGGTATATAGAGCTATCATCCGGAAACCATGTGATCGACCGACGAGCTCACTTCTATATCCCCATGGGGGTCTAGTTATCTATCGTACTTTCAAAATGGATATCGCTTCGGGTGCCAGTGAATAAAATGAAATAATATACTATTTGTAATTTGTTCCTATAGTGTACTTTTATAAAACTATAGCGCTCTCTTCCCATTAATAATCATTGCACACGAAACATGATTAAATTTTACAAATGTGGGTTTATATACCATATGAAACACATTTAGCTTTTATATTATTTTAATGAATAAACTATTAAAATTTATATATTTATCCTTTATATCAACATCTTGAAAAATAAGCGTGTGTGTCCATTGTGTAACCATGACAAACGACTTGTGTATAACTTAATAATATCAAACTATAAGCCTAACTGCATAAATGCAAGTTCATGAGCAAAGGCAGTGTGGTTAACATGGTTTGAGCGCTATTTAATACATATTTACACATCTAAACAACCAAGTTTTGATCCATCCCGCGGCAAACGACGGTATGGTTGTGAATGTGTAACCTCCGAAGCGGTATTTTCAGCCTTCATACCATTTCATTATCGGGAATGTATGGTCCGCAAAAAGAAGAATAGAGTTTACTTTAATGGAGAAAACAAAAGACGAAACTTAACGGAACAGAATTTTCCGCCATTAAAATGCGTTGTTTACGCGATAGAAATTCGTTGTTGGCGCGATATACGGGTCGTTAGCGCGAAAGCTATGTCCAGTGTGATTTTGACAGGGGATCTGAGAATTCAAATCCTGCATATCACACAGAACGTCTAGGTATTTAGTAAGGCAAGCACATAACGATAAATAGAAATTAACTCAATTCCAAAACCAAAAGAAAGTTATTTTTTCATTTACTGCTTTTCTTAATAAATTATAATGTCTAAATATTTGGTATCAGAATTGAAATAAGATCATTTTCATTCTGCTAGTGTGAGGTTGGTGCACCCTAGAACCTGATTTTTACCCCCAGTGGCAAATTGATTTGCCACCGACCGTTCCAAGGCGGTAACCCAACAGGTTCTCAGTTTTTGTTAATTTGTTTGTGGTGTCTGTTTTGAAAATGATCATTTTATAAACAATGCTGTCTTCTTCTTCTTGGTTGTGTGGGGAGGCTGAGTCTTTTGAATATGGCAATTCTTGATATGCATATTTCACCTTTATTGCATGAGCGAGCAATTTAGATCCAGATCCGCCGGCACATCCGAGCCATCTGATCAGGATCTAAACTGTTTCGCTTTTTTGATTCATTAGGTAATTTCTGACCAAAATGCGACCAGTGCAGATCGTGATCAGACAGCACGGATGTGTCGGCTGATCTGGATCTACACTGGTCGCACACGTGTAAAAATGCGTATATATGGAGGAAAGGGTTAAGTGCACCTATCTTCATCTTATCTCATATTTCGATACCAAATTGAGAAAAGATGTTAATGAAAAAAAACACCGAAAACAAAGTGCACACATTTTTGTGGAGTTGAGAGGGCTATATGTTGATTGTGTTTACAGGTGTGACGCTTACGTCAGTAACAGTAACGGATGCAGATGCGGGGCAAACTGTGACCGTCGCAATCAGTAGGTTTATTTATTTTATGCTTTCCAGTGAATTATAAAATTTTCGCGGTGAAAGAAAAGTTTTCATCAAACAGTGAAATATCATTTTACTTTTTCAGTTTTTTTTCACGTTGGTACCAATATGCACATAATATTCCGAACGTAAGCGTTTAGAAAACGGGTTCAAGTTGGCAAATATGACTTCATGTCATGAATACGGTTTTTGCAGTGATAACGTCACGATTTTATTTCTCCACATTAAGTATATGTTACGAATGTCATGTCAATGTTTTAGGTGGAACATATCTTACAATGGATGGATTGAACGTTAAGGTCGCTGACAAAACAGCTATTAAGGGGATGGCTGAGGGCACATACTCGTTGGGACTGACTGCAATTGATAACGGAACACCAGCACAAACCAGCCCTGCTGTATTTACACTTACCATCACGAGCGACGAGGCCAAATGTTCGAGCCCGAACCATGTGTCTAGTTTGGCACTGCTGGTGGCTGGTCTCGCTATACTTATGGTGATAGCTTACATGAACTGACATGTTGGTAATCCTAGATACATGAAATGACAAACATTTTGAATATGAGGTGCGTCACCGTAAAATGTACCTTCAATTCTTGACGTCAATTCTTGAAATGACGCCATAAAGTTACCAACTCTCAGACGACATTACTTCTTATGCATTGCATGGTAGAAATAGCATTAGGTTGTCACAATGTGATGCAAAATCTCCAATAAGTTATGAGAAATAACAGATAATTCAAAGTTCGTTTTCCCGTGCCGTGCCTCACAAATTAAGTTTCGAGGAAGTTGAAAATGTATTCTATAAATAACAATTCCGTAAGATTTACCCAAGTTTTGTTATTAACAGTCTGTATGGAGCAAATTCATATTTGACACTATACCTCTGTGTTATTGCTAATATTTAATTTACATAATATATTATATGGAACACGACACGGAAAATGTGTTTTCGTAAAACTGGCGTCAATAACTGTTAAAATGACGTCACAAAATTAAGCAGATATTTCTTACGCATTTCGCGGCAAAAAAGCATAATATATTCCAAATATGTAACAATGTCTACAAGAAAAGAAAAAATTATAGATACCTGATAGACTAAGTCATTTCCCAATGTAGATTCTACTAAATTGTCAGAAGTATCACCGGAAACACCTTTTTCCCGTAACGTGCCCCAAATGTTCAACTGCAAGCATTTACGTCAACTTACATAAGCTTTTAGGCCGTTTGTCGTTCTGATTTTAAGGGTCGAATGCAAGAATTCTGGAAAAGCGGCTCGTTTGAGGCAGTCTTAGGGTAGTTACACAATTTTCAACTTTCTGACCAAAATCCACATGAAAAATTTACAAAATGCCCAAAACGTGGGTTCGACAATTCCACTGAACCCCTCTTGATCCCCCCCTGTATATTTGTTACTAATTCTTGATTTAAGAGGACAACGTGGTAGAAAGGCTGTGCCATATGTGTTATCCTCTAAAAATTATTATTATTATTATTATTATTATTATTATTATTATTATTATTATTAATATTATATATTATTAAACGTTATTGATGTTAAATTAAAAGTTGATGTTGTTATTTTTTTGTTTATCACTCTTTAAGCAAACAGCATTAAAACTGTTTATAGCGCAAGAAAATGTTTAAAATTGCATGGTAATTAAAAACACCAAATACTGTAATATTAAACAGGGCATACATCATAAGGATACTTGGACTCAATAAGCTACAGGTTGAACCAAAGTAAATCCTATTCCCATAGTCCTCAATGTTAAATTCTCAATATTCAATGTACATTTAACATGATTTCTGTCATCTTAATTTCTAGACAACCATATATTGCCATGAAGATCTACATTTCATCTATTCAAAAACACACAGGAAATAGGGGGTTAACTTACTTGTAAGAAAATTACTGATCTCTAACCGGACAGACCCTATTTTAAACGCGGTATCGCAAATACGGTGCCAAAAATATACATCCGCTTATCCGGAACTAGTTCGCCTCTTACAAACGAGATATAGGCATGAAATTGCTTTCATTTGTTTTCCTGATATGTTATTTCTGCAAACAAGCCACAAAAAGGCCGATTTCTAACAGTTAAGAGGCCCCCAGATGATGAGAAAAAATAGCATATTATTAAAACGGACTTCATTCGAATGGACCACGGAGGGATACAGCGTGATTTGGTGTAATTCAACCTACATCCGTATTTTCTGATTTGATTTAAGACTATTGCGGTCGTTTCCGATTTCACAATATTTTGAATTTTACGCATACACCGTTTGCACGACATTGTCGCATTTGGCTTCATCGGTCGTGGACTCAAAACCGACATAAAATGAATTACAAGTATTATTTGAATAAAGGAAATCTCCTCCGTGCCTTTTACACGAAGTACACCATGCAAACGGTGAACATGTAAAATGCATAACGTTGTGAAAAAAGGAAACTAACGCGAGCGTCTTTTATGTGGTAAATTACCTTTTCATGTTTACATATATGGCTCCAGTGTTAAAAGATTTATTGTCTTCAATTTATATTAATGTCACATCACAGAGGTAACTGTAATTATTTGTTAACAGAGGTTAATCACATCACAGAGGTAACTGTAATTATTTGTTAAAATTTAGAAAAAATCAAAATGGTGTCAAAATTCCGTCTCCCTTCAATGACGGGCAGTTTATGAAAATAAACATTCTTAATTATATTTTGATTTTTTAATAAAGAATATAGTTTAGACGTACATTTCTCAGATATGTTAACGTTCACTTTTTGTTAATTTGATTTTTTTTTCAGTTTAATTTCCATAATTTTATAACATGGATCTTATAAAAGGGAAATCAGTAATAACTCTATGTAAATGTTCACTTTTTAATTCCAGTTTTCAGAATCTGTCCTTTTTTTCAAAAATAAATACAGAAATGAAAGCAATGGTTAATCTATCGTTATATGCTTAATTCTGTTTTGTCCAGGGGTCCATTGGTTTTTTCAAAAGATGGATGAACCTTTGTATTTATGGGGATGTCCAAGCTATCTCAATCGGTAGTGTGTTCGACGTTGTGTGGTAGGCGCTGTCGAACCGAAGGGGTTCGATGCCCAGTGAGGGGTCATAATTTTTAATGTATTTTCCGCCGGTTAGGCGAAGCGAATTAGGCGGAAAATAATTTCCTTTGATTGGGTAAGATCTTTTGAATGTACCAATCAAAAGTTGTTTTGTTCGCTGATTTAACGCACGAGTTGTCGTGTGTATTGGTCGAATATGTATGACCATTCAGCTTTGGGCATTCAACGCTTACAGACACATTTTTTAAGTACGGGGAAACTAAACGGTATTTATATACATTATACCATACAGGCATTTATGATAAGATTACAGATATAAATCACTTAATGTATTGTTTAAAGTTCAAAGTTGTATAACAATGTCATGATTTATGTTATTTATGTATTGGATATGGTGAAGAACATTCTGTAAGTTTTGTCCAAGAGCTCAGCACAATATATACATTACATGAAACAGAATGACTTTGTTGATTACTTGTGCAAAGATCTGTGAGGTCAAAGGAAGTAGAACTGTTTGTGGAAAGTCTCCTCGTACACATTGGCAAATACTGTTATCAGTATGGTACACATTGGCAAATACTGTTATCAGTACGGTACACATTGGCAAATACTGTTATCAGTATGGTACACATTGGAAAATACTGTCATCAGTACGGTACACATTGGCAAATACTGTTATCAGTATGGTACACATTGGCAAATACTGTCATCAGTATGGTACACATTGGCAAATACTGTCATCAGTACGGTACACATTGGCAAATACTGTTATTAGTACGGTACACATTGGCAAATACTGTTATCAGTACGGTACACATTGGCAAATACTGTTATAAGTATGGCACACATTGGCAAATACTGTTATCACTATGGTACACATTGGCAAATACTGTTATCACTATGGTACACATTGGCAAATACTGTTATCACTATGGTACACATTGGCAAATACTGTTATCAGTACGGTACACATTGGCAAATACTGTTATCAGTACGGTACACATTGGCAAATACTGTTATCAGTATGGTACACATTGGCAAATACGGTTAACAGTACGGTACACATTGGCAAATACTGTCATCAGTACGGTAAAAATTGGCAAATACTGTCATCAGTACGGTACACATTGGCAAATACTGTTATCAGTATGGTACACATTGGCAAATACTGTTATCACTATGGTACACATTGGCAAATACTGTTATCAGTATGGTGCACATTGGCAAATACTGTTATCAGTATGGTGCACATTGGCAAATACTGTTATCACTATGGTACACATTGGCAAATACTGTTATCACTATGGTACACATTGGCAAATACTGTTATCAGTATGGTACACATTGGCAAATACTGTTATCAGTATGGTACACATTGGCAAATACTGTTATCGGTACGGTACACATTGACAAATACTGTTATCGGTACGGTACAAATTAGCAAATACTGTTATCGGTACGGTACACATTGGCAAATACTGTTATCGGTACGGTACACATTGGCAAATACTGTTATCAGTACGGTACACATTGGCAAATACTGTTATCAGTACGGTACACATTGGCAAATACTGTTATAAGTATGGCACACATTGGCAAATACTGTTATCACTACGGTACACATTGGCAAATACTGTTATCACTATGGTACACATTGGCAAATACTGTTATCACTATGGTACACATTGGCAAATACTGTTATCAGTATGGTACACATTGGCAAATACTGTTATCAGTATGGTACCCATTGGCAAATACTGTTATCACTATGGTACCCATTGGCAAATACTGTTATCTTTATGGTACACATTGGCAAATACTGTTATCTTTATGGTACACATTGGCAAATACTGTTATCAGTACGGTACACATTGGCAAATAGTGTTATCACTATGGTACACATTGGCAAATACTGTTATCAGTATGGTACACATTGGCAAATACTGTTATCAGTATGGTACACATTGGCAAATACTGTTATCAGTATGGTGCACATTGGCAAATACTGTTATCAGTATGGTACACATTGGCAAATACTGTTATCACCATGGTACACATTGGCAAATACTGTTATCACTATGGTACACATTGGCAAATACTGTTATCACTATGTCATCAGTTTACCGGTTCCGATGTTACATAATGACGAACACTATATCAGGGTTTTACTTTTATCTTAAACGAGTTTCATCCGGCTAGCTAAATCGGTATTGTTCGATGTTATGTGACAAGACGCAGCGGACGTACGGGTTCGATTCCAAGTTTTAGCTTATAATTGTGTACTTATTTTTGAAAAGGACATGTGTCCGAAAATCTGAGTTAAAGGGTGAACATAGAATTAATCTTGTAAGTAATATTTTAATAAGGTATTTTACTTATAGTAATTTAGGTCCTATGATTCTATGTATACTGAACAAAAAAAAGAAAACTAACAGTATACATGTGCTTTGAATAACAATAATATCAATATACAGAAACTTTATTTTCGTAACCTCCTAAAAGCATTACGGCTTAACACTTGTTTCGTTCACTAGAAATATCAAAATGCATAAGTAAGTTTAAACACATTCAGTTTTTATTTCCAACCACAACCAAGATGGTTCTCAATTTGATCTCGTGAAAATAGGTAAAAAATAAAGTGTCCGGTTTCTTGTTTTTGTTGAGTGTATGTATATTTTGTGAACTTTCGTCTTGGACTATTGTATAACTTCAATTGCTTTGCGTTGATGTATTTTCGTATAACATGATTGCTTATATAATATGAGGCACGCCACGGGAAAAGGTACCTTCGGTCATTTTTTGTGTCATTTTTGTTGTTACTATATTTAGAAAGAACTTTCAAATTTCTATTATTTTCTCATAACAAAACAGTGATTTTGTTACACATTTTGACAATAAAATGATATTTTTACCGCGAATTGCATATAAATTAATGTCGTCTGCTCAACTTTATGACGTCGTTTCAATGATTGACGTCAACTGCCCGAAGGTACCTTTTCCCGTGGCGTGCATAATTGTATGTATGCCTGAATAATATTTATCCTGGACGATTGTCATAAGTTGATGTGATACGGTAAATTATGATATAGCATTAAATGCATTAATTGCCAAGTTCTGTAATGATTGCCAGTTATTGTAATAAAATTTTCATTATAACACAGATGCGGTATTTATTAGGGCTGCAGATCGTCGGGCTATTGGAGATCCGATCCTGTACCACGATTCATGACTAACGATTCACAGTTCGAGCCACGAATCATTTGTCAAAATAATTAAAGAGACCTATGATAAGCAGAACTACAGGCCTACTGTTAAGACATAAAGGCAAAATTTTAATAGTTATCAAAACAGAAGTGTACACGACAAATTGCAACACACTTTATAATGGATTTCAGTGACAAATTAGGTTTGACGCCCTGATGCTTTTTCATTGGTTCGACAAATGTGTGGTGTCACCAATATCCATGTGACATGTTTTGCATACTGCCCACTTATCATTGATGATTGAAATACTATTTGAAATATAATTTATGTAACACAAACATTTATACAAAAATCTTTTAGAAGACTTGTATTCTAATCAAACCCTATACATGTAGCTAGCTCAACAAAAATCTCTTCACAAAACATCGTTAAAAGTAACTTTGCAGGTCATTTTTTTTTCAGTTTTATTATGCATAGAATTAACCGGCGTAAATGTTTTTATAAAAGATCGCGATTCAACGGTCTTTGCAATGGCGAATATTCGTACCTGATTTTCTTATAGGATTCGTGAATATCCGAGTACTCGGATACTCGCCTCAGCACTAGTATTAATTTACGTTAAAAGCTTGAAGTCCAAGCATTAAGGTTAGCATCCACTAATCTACACTCCTCAAAAGTTTTAAGTGCACACTTTATAAATGTGAATTTCCCCGATTATTTCATTGAATCATTCGAGTTTGAAGTTTAATTAATTTCTAATGATGTTAATTTTAGATAACTGATAATTGGACACCTATCAAACAAATGTAAAACAATATTTTCGTGTTTACTTCGTATTTCTTTTACGTAAATATTTTATGACGTAAGAGCGTTACGTCAACGCGCAACTTAAGCAACATTCTTAATCTAGAATTTTATTCTTATAATGATAAAATATGCAAAAATGAGGCATTTATTTTGCATTTACGAATTACAACATGATGTTTTTATAACAAATTTTAATTTGTGCCAGTTAAGAGCATGTTTTTGGAACTTTCACAGTCGTCAAACGTTCCATAGTCATAAAGTGTTGGTGTAAGTTTTTCGATTGTCCGGTATCGGTGAACATGTAAAAAACAAAAACGATTGTAAAAAAATCAAATTCGATTGCCGCACGGGAACTATGCATAAATACCATGATATGCTGTCGTGGACGACGTAATACCTAAAAAATATGCACGGTTTTTAAATAATTAGTATTGTTTTGTCATATTTAACATGATCAAAATTTCTTTTAATAAGGATAATTAAATTTTGAGATATTCAAAAATTTAAAGACGTGCTCTTAGAACTTTTAACAGGTGTATATTAGCAGTATGCATGTATCGGTATTACATCAACAATAAATTTGCAGTAACAAATAAAACATGAAACGAGTTCCATACAACATTGGCACTTTCCTGCTCAACGATTATAAAATTTGAACACAAACAGATGGTCACATATAACATTGAGACTAGCCTCACCGCCACTGTTTGAAGGGAGCAGAGAGAGATGTACATATAACACTGACACAACCCTCACTGCTGGCTATATGATAGGAGCACAGAGATAGATAATTTAATAATATTTAAAAAATCAGCTTGATATCACTTAAGATAATAAATTTTGGTTCTGTCCCACTTAAGGGTAGGTGCTGCCCCACGCCCACCCCTAGCTAGCTCAAATGAACTAAAAAGTAGGTCATCATGTACCTTTTCTTGACTGGTGTGGTGCCAGCTACAAAGTGGGTCATCATTCCATGCGAAAGCACATTTTCCCACAAGAATGCTGAAATTTTGCTCAAAATGGCATTTTCTTCATGACAACCTTTGAAATATTTACTTAAAATCATTAAGTTTTGCAATTGCCCAAACTCACTCAGAATTGCACAGAAGCATTGCACATGAACTGCTGAACACCCAAAAGTACCTACTTACCCCTAAAAACTGTTCAATCTGGTCATCCTAATAGACCCCCCCCCCCCAACACGGTACGAATCTAGTCACTATCTGGGGAGAAGATGTGTAAGTGGCCTGGATAGCTCGGTGGGGAGAGCAGCCTGTGATAGCAAAATTAAATACATGTTCACGTAACTCTCTGCAATTTAAGGGGGTTTTCCAAATTTAAGAGGGTGAATGTGTCACAGGGTGAAAAAGAATGTAAAGCCAGACCGGGACTCAAACCAAGGACCCCTCGCTTACTAGGTCATTGCTCTTCCAAATGAACTAACCGAGTTGCTTACACATCTTCTCTACAGAAAGAGATTAGATTCGTACCGTGATATATTCATCCCAAAAAAGGTTATTCTTTTTAGAATTCCAGAGGGTACTTTCCACAAACTATTCTGAGCCTCGTAAGACTGTCACAGTCCCCCGTTGAGTGCCACATGTCACGGTGTGACGAAGAATATGCATCTAGACAGGAACTCTAACCCAGGACCCCTTGCTTTCAGGGAGAGTGCTATCCCGACCGAGCTAACTAGGCCGCACAAGTGCAACTCTATATGCATCCCACTTCGTGGGGGCATAAAAATCAAAGAACCACAACTCTGCCTAAAATATATATTCTGTGTTCAAAAAAACATTGAACTTCAAATAAAACCAGTAGTTATGATTTTGCAAGACTTCATTGGAATACGTGAAACAAAAGAAATACAAACTAGAATTACAAAAATCAAACTTTTAATTGTAGAATTACCAGTATTAAGCATTTAACACGGGTACCATTATGCATTTTTTTACAAGTTCTACTATTTGCACCAAAACAAGTACATGGCTGAAAAAAAATCAAACATGAAAATATTACACCCCAGTATGATCTATCAATCAGTATTCTAAAGAATTCAGAACCAGTCTGTTTTTCAACATTCAGAAGTCAGGACCATGACAGTAGACCAGTCTTCCATCTCCAACAGCTGATTGGTTGAATTTGAACACAGTCTTCAAACTGACCAATCACAAGCTAAGGTTGCCAGACTGGTCTCTAATCTCAAAAATATTCTATCTGGGCCTGGTACAGACTGGTTCCTACAAATCCTATCACAAAACACAAGAGATTATTGTAAAATACCAGGTCATTAAGAAGAACTTACATTATAATAAATACCTTTGACTTCTTCACATGTTAAGCACAGAAAAAGTTCGAAATAATACCTTTTTTAAGATTGTTAAACTGAAGAAATTTTTTCCCAGTTACAAGCCAAGATAATTCCATTAGATATTGACTGATATACGCCACTGGCCACTTTGGTTACGTATACAGAAGATCTGTAATCAGCCAAATAAGCAAAGATGAAGACATGACAGAAATGACTCCACAAATGAGAAACAATCCATATCGTAAACGGCGAGGTTTTACAAATCCTTTTAACCCTTTACTCCATGGATATAGAGGATATTTGTTTTTACCAGTGTAAGATAGAAATATATTTCACCGAGTGAGCTCCGGAATTGGTATTTTCACGAGTGGCGAAGCCACGAGTGAAAATACATAATTCCGGAGTTCACGAGTGAATATATTTCTATCTTACACTGGTAAAAACAAATTTTCTTTTTATTTTATGCTTTTAGTGCATAATTTGTGTGAAATAGGCAGAAACATTGCATGAAATGGCGCCAAAAACGTTTGTCTTCGACGTGACGTCATGACGTCATATGACTAAACTTGAGTCCGATTTCTAAACGTTCTCATTCGGACTGTTGCGTGCGTTTGGGTACCAACGTCAAAAAACAGTGAAAATAAAAATGATATTCCACTGTTTGAAAACAGTGAAATACCACTTTTATTTCACCGGGAAAATTCTATATTTCTCTGAAAAGCATAAAATAAAGGGCTGTTATCCCATGGGCGGACAGTGTACATGTAGATTCAGATCAGATCCATGCCACCTGATCAGGCTCTATACTGTTTGCTTTTACCGATAAATTCATGACTTTATTTCTGACCAAGAAGCAAGCAATGTAGATCCAGACGAGATGGAATATGTGTCAGCTGATCTGGATCTTCAATGGTTGCACATGATCTAAAAAATGTATGTATGGAGTTAAGGGTTAATATACAATAAATATGTTGAATGTCAATAAAACTAACACTTCAAATCATATTTAACCCTTTCCTTGATATATATGCATTTTTACGCATGTGGGACCAGTGTAGATCCAGATCAGTCGGCACATCCATGCCGTCTGATCAGGATCTGTACTTTTGGTCAGAAATAACCTAATGAATCAAAAAGCCAACAGTTTAGATCCTGATCAGATGATCAGACAGCACGGATGTGCCGGCTGATCTGGATCTAAACTGTTCGCCCTAGCAATAAAGGTGTGTCTATACAGGAAGGGTTAACATTTATGGGTGAGGCAGCAAAGGAGGCAGGTGAAAGTATTACACGAGGTTGTTATAGCAGCTTCAGTACCTTCATTAACTCTATCTTCAAACTTAGCAATCAATTTACCATAGTATTTATTTGTTACATGTGAGAATCAATTCACAACAGTAATTTATTTTACTCTACATTTGTAAATTAATTTACACTTCCCTTTTGCAATTAAAGCTAAACGTTAGTATTTAATTTAACTACACAATTTGTTTGCCTATAGAAATCATGAGCTCTGCAGAAATTTACTTGGACCTTCTGTGTCTAAAATAGAAGCCAAGTCTTAACCCTTTCCTCCATAGATACACCTTTATTGCGTGCGCAAACAGTTTAGATCCAGATCAGCTGGCACATCCGTGCCGTCTGATCAGGATCTAATCTGTTCACTTTTTGATTCAATAGGTTATATCTGACCAAACTGTGACCAGTGCAGATCCTGATCGGACGGCACAGATGTGTCGGCTAATCTGGATCTACACTGGTCACAAATGTGTAAAAATGCGTATGTATGTATCAAGCATCTGATTAGCTGAAATTGAGACAGGTCTTATGATCTTGGGCCCTGGTAACAATATAATGACAATATTCTCCTACTTCATGCAGATGACTGTTTGCTTTTGAATTCAAACTGACCTAATACCGGGGTAGCTTGAATTCTGAGACAATTACTGTAAAACCCCTGATCAAGACAATCAGAAATTAAAACCACCTCAATAATAAGAATTGTTCACCCCAAAATTCCCACTTAGAAGACCACTTTAATCTAGTCCCACAGGTGGTCTTCACAGCCTGGTTTCACTGTATCCAATCTTAAATTCCCATTCTTTGGGCAAGTGTACCAATCTGTCAACACACAAATTTAAGTACATGTATACAGAAAACCCCAATTTTCCCCTTGAAAATTTCTATATTTACCCTTACACAGCATTAGTGAATTACACTCCAGTTCAAATATGTAATAACATATTTTTGTAATTTCACAGTCTTTGACAATTAGTTGTCTACATTTCTCCTATATTACCTTTTTAAGAGACCTTAACGGGCATGATTTTTATATGATCAAATTCATTGCATAAATAGGTTTGCAAAGTCTGGTTACAACGTAAATAATTGTAAATTCACTAGCACATTGAGGAATTCATCAATTTTCTTTTTTGGTAAATAACTTGAACATTTGCGATTTGTACAAAAACACTAGTTAGCAATGCTAAAATTTGAGATCGCCTTATTTTTCTCCAGGACACGTCAGGCGCCTTCCGTCATGTAAAAAAAATCGTACAAAAGTTGCACAAATTGCATCCGTTATAAAGGTGAATGTGTTGCACCCTGCTGATCGTGTGGTTGACTAGCCAGTCGGTGATGGTAGTGTTAACTAGCTACCCTGTTGTAGTAAATTTTGAATCTCATCTATCTTTGCCTTGAATGCCTTTGCCAATTCTATATTCTGAAATCAAATATCAAAATAAAATCTATAACATGTGTGAATAGAGCATATGTACCGATTTATCCCTTTTATTCCAAAAATACTGGTACACTTTTATTTTGAGCGAACAGTGTTGAGAAGCTCATGCCTACATTTGACATGTTTTACAATATAATTTTAGAAATGATGATTGAAGATTAAAACAATAAAGATTAAAACTGCAAGCGTATTGTTTTCATTCAAAACGGCGTACAGGTAAAAAAACACACGAGTTCCGCATTAGACGAACGCCCGCAGTATAAACTTTTGTGCAAGTTAAATTCACAAAGTAATAATTTTATAGCGCCTGTTAGATAATAACAAAACAACATGCAAACAAAGGTCCTGGATTTTTTTCAATAACCGATAAAATGTTACGAGTAATACATGTACGGACCTAAGAATAGCATAAGTTCTTTGTCCCGCGAATATCGCGGATCCAATAATAACGCGATTTGAGGGGATGGACCCCACGGACTGCGATATAGCGGAGCCAGACTGTATATACTCCTTTAAGGTGTGGACAGTGTAGATCCAGTTCCCTTGGCAAATCTGTGCCATCTGATCAGGATCTACACTGTTCACTTTATGACTTGTTAGGGTATTTATGACCAAAAAGCAAACTGTGCAGATCCTAATCAGACAGCACAGATTTGCCAGCTGATCTGGTTCTACACTGTTGGCATATGCGATAGAATGTGTATATACGGAGTAATGGGTGAAATGATTAGATATCTACTAACCTTAAACTTGACAGCCAGTTGTTCTACTTTCGGTTCGCCATCGGAATAATCCTGGGCTGTCCAGCACCATGCTGTCTCTGATGTCATCATTGGTGTGAACTTGACGTCAGGTGTCAGTAGGTTGTTACACGCTAACTTGTGTACTTGCTCACGTCGCATCAACAATCGGTATTTTCCTGTAAGTAAATCCGTGAAATGGTTTTGTAAAAATTAAAACTAGTCCCCCAAAACTTAAATGTTTAGTGTTTCAGCACTCGGTAATCTCTTTCCAATTCATGTAATAGTATTTTGGTTACTTGTGATAACATGGTCTTTAACAACCCAAAAACTATTATTAATGTTTTACACAATTCACTCAGTGAGTGGTTAGTTGATCACTCATGTTGCTTCTAGTTACTTTGTCAGAATTAAAAAACTGATACTGGCAGATTGATGAAGAAATATTAAACTAGAATGTGTCCTCGGACACTGATGCCCCCACTGCTGCAACAAAATTTAAAATAACAAAGGGCCATAACTCTGGTAAATATGGTGGCAGGAAAAAATCCTTTCTTTACGATTATCTACACATCCTGCTTGATCATCTGTGCAAGTTTGAAAGAAATCCGCCTAATAGTTTTGGAGGAGTTGATGCCCCAAGATTTGGGGATGGACGAGTGTAAATCTATTCCTCCCACTTTGTGGGGGCATAATAAAAACAACAAAGCTAAAGCCAATGATAACTTTTTGAATAACCCTTTACTCCATGGATACCCCAAGCCATCTGATGAGGTTTTAGTTTGCTTCTTGGTCAGAAATAACCTAATAACTCTAATGATAGGATGTCATTCATGTGCTGGCTGATCTGGATAAAATTGGACATATATATGGAGTAAATGGTTAAATCAATGCCAAGTTACTCTGGCTAGAGAAGACTGCGCTGAAGATAATAAAACTGAGTTTAGAAACCAGTCTCAAATCTCATGCATCTGATTGGCTGAAATGGCGATGCTTGAGATTTGAGACTGGTCTCCAATATTAGTTTTATGAACTTTTGGCCAGTGCCCAAGATCATAAAACTAAATCCGGAGATCAGTCTCAAATCTCAAGCATCTGATTGGCTTAAATGGCGACCAGCCAATCAGATCCTTGAGATTTGAGACTGGTCTTCAATCTTAGTTTTATGATTTTTTGGCCCTGGTCTTACCTGCATGAATCTTATGTTTCAGAATCTTCATTTCTCCGATACCCTTCTCCTTCCACTGGTTCCCATCTTTGTCAAATCGAAACAACTTTGCTCGATGTCCAAACTCTACAACCTCGTCCTCCTCGCCTGATGGTAACAAAAGTAAAATTGACATGCATTTTTAACAACTTTACAGAGAATAAATTTAATGTCAGGTTCCAAACAGGACAGTCAATATTTTTTGTTTACAATGTTATAAAACTAAAACTATCATTATTAACCCTTTCCTCCATAAATAAGCATGGGCGACCAGTGTAGATCCAGATCAGCCGGCACATCCGTGCCGTCTGATCAGGATCTGCACTGGTCGCTTTTTTGGTCAGAAATAACCTAATAAATCAAATAGCGACAGCGGCACGGATGATCTGGATCTAAACTGTTCGCCCATGCAATAAAGGTGTATCTATGGAGGAAAGGGTTAACTATAATTGCATCATCAGTTGTCAAGCAACATTAGCCGATGTTGTTTTTCCCTTGTTAGGAATAAATCAATATTTGATGGTTTTCACTTGGGTATGGAAAACAGTTGGGTTGCTTAAAGTGTTTGAAGCCCAAAGTACATCACGGTTACTTAAAACAACCCAACTGATAATAATTCTTGATAGAAGTCATTTCAGATGACTGGTGGAACTGCTACGTCGACTAAAAAGTAAATGACAGTACACTTTTTCACAGCAAGTCGTGGTAAGACATGCGTGAGATTTGACCTAAACATGTGCAAAATATTGTGCATAGCCTTATAAATTTTACTTTAGCCATACCTCTGAAAGTGATAGGTCACACTGTTCATCACCAGGGAATGATGATTCATTAGATGAATCAGACTTCAGAGTTAAAGGGTAAATATATTAATTCAATGACCTTGACTTTATGTTACAAATAAACATTTCTGATCGTTAACAGAGAACTTTGACTCTATGCTTTTAGGGCAATAATAACAACCTCACAATAGTCTATGGACACATACCGTTATTAAAAAGAAAGAAAAATGACTTGATTGTTAAGTAAACAATTACCTGTTTTAACATCCACAAGGTCTGGAAGTGGGACAATAGGTTCAAAGTGTGGGTCATCTCCTTGCTGGACATCGCCTTCATCTCCACTTCCCTCGTCAGCCCCGCCCCCAGAACTGCCTCCGAACAGCTGCTTCCCTGCCCCTTGCCAGTGGAATGGCTGACCGCTGTTACCTATTTATATATTTCAAAGTTAGTCCACAAATATCTCAGACATTCTAAGAACTAGATTTCAAATGTAAGTACAATATGATTGAGTCAACTTTCAAAATAAATCCAAGATTAACCCTTTACTCCATATATACACCAATACTGTACGGGCAAACATTGTAGATCCATATCAGCCGACAAATCCTTGCCAACTGATCTGGATCTACACTTTTGGCTCATGCAATATGAGGCATATATATGGAGGAAAGGGTTTAACAACATTATGTTTTCATGACAAATCTCAAGTGCAAAAAGTGGCACAACTTTGTCAAATGTAACCTTGACTCAGTGGTATAGAAATGGGCTGGGAGCCGGTAAAATAACCCAGTAACTTAATTCCCAAATGTTTTTGTACTGGATAAAGTTTGATTTCCCAATATTCCAAATACAATACAGCATTAGTTCTGACAATATAAGCCAAATCCCCTTCTTTTTTCTGTGAAATTTTTGAAATTCATGACTGCATGTATGTTGGAGAATAGATGGCTGAACTCCACAAAGGGAGTTACCTCTTAATCCCTAGTGGGGGAAGACCAAAGACCCCCAACTACTTTTAGGAATTTATCCTGCAACTTTAAAACATGTCTTCATCCCTGTTGAAACTAAGATTTGACTACATTATGACCTTGTTGATAAAAACACTATTAATGTTTACTTTTGCTTAAGAAAAATTAAGAAATGGCAAAGTTATAGCCAAAGTTAAGCTATTTTGACACATTCTAAAATTTGACTGTCAAATGTGACCATGACCGACAGATTTTGGCATCATCACGGCCATGTTGTTTCAGCAATATAAAGGTTGATGAGAAATTTTAATAAACAGGAAAGTTGTAGTCATAGTCAAGTTGTTTTTTTTGTGATTAACTGTAAAATGTGAGCTTGACCTAAAGATTTTGGCTGTTGTTTCCGCAATAAAAAAGTTTAATAAAGAAATATTAAGAAATAGCAAAGTTAAAGCTGAAGATAAGTTTTTGTGACTGACAGATGGACAAAGCAATACCTATATAAAATCTTTTCTTTGAAAGGGCGTCATAAAACCATTTGGCAACGTTCTCACTAGACTTGCAAATCAGGGAGAAGTTTTGTCATAATTTTAGTGAATTATGGAGAAGTTTGCAGTCAACAGCATTCTTTTCCGATATAGTCTATACAATATCCCATAGGTCAAAGATGGGAAAAGTCTGGTCATTTTAGGGAGACCACTTCTCCCAAGTCTACCTCTAGTGAAAGCCCTGTATGGTCAAAGTGGCTAAAATGTTTGGATATCCAACCAAAGTGCATCCATAGATATCACACCTGGTCACTTCAGTGCTTGTTAATAAAAGTCAGACATGGGTCGAATTAAATTTTAATGCTTATGCATTAATAATGCATAACTTTTTGTCAGTAATGAAAGGTAATGATTAATGCAACAGATTTAGCATTATTTTAATGCTAATTTAATGAATTACCTATGCCAAAATGCTGTAATGCTTAGCATTATTGAGCATTAATTGGATTTTGTTTACTATTGGATTTTGTTGATTCATTTACATATATATATTACCGGTAATAGTAACTTTCTAATGCAAAGATGCTCTTAATATTTATTATGTTATTTGTCTATTACATATCTTATTTATAGCGAGGGAAAAAACGTTATTTTAACAGTTAAGTAGTTTGATATGTGTTCACTAGTAAAACAAGGTACAGACTATAAGAGTCAAACCTTTTCATCAGAATGTTGTAAAGTTTGAACATTTTTTTATGATTAAGCCACAAGTTCTTAAGCTAAGTTGTCTTAGAAAATGCTAAATTTAAAACAAATGAATAGCCAGAAATCTATAAAGCTCTGTCAACAAATGCAGCACATTTCAATTATTTCACTGTACACATTCATTTATAAGATAGCATCGAAATCAACTCTAACTTTCAACATTTTAACCATTTATTTATAATTTTACTTTACTGATTCAGTGTCATTGTAAAGTTATTTGAGGCTATGTCAGATTTCAGGAAATCAGCATGTAATGCAGATGCAGGTGACATGATAATAGTTTAATAAGTTAACAGTGTAGTCCTTTGTCAATACTACACACTAAATGTGTGAAAAACAGAAATAAATCAAAGATAACAAAAGAGTGTAAAAAAGCTAAAGCTGTAGTAATCTATATATACTGAGAATAGTTTTGTTGTAAGTTCTTGAGGTGTCACTTTAGGTTTTCACACTTTCAGATTGATACTTTGTATATTAAACTTTGGGTTGTTGTTTTTGGAAGATGATCCCTTTTGTACATAATATTATACTGATTGTTGACTTTTTATTTATTGTCAGTTCACTTGTGAATAAAATAATGCTTAATTTAATGCATTACTTTTTAATATAATGCTAATTTAATGGCATTACTTTCTCAAAATATAGAAATGCTAATTTAATTTAATGCACAAATTTGACAAATAATGATAATTTAATGCATTACTTATAAAATAATTCACCCCATGTCTGATAAAAGTTGGGCTAATTTTATGCTAACATTGCTAACATTTAACCCTTTCCTAAATGAATAAGCATTTTTACGCATATCAGCTGGCACATCCGTGCTCTCTAATCAGAATCTGCACTGGTCGCATTTTGGTCAGAAATAACATAACGAATCAAAATGCGAAGAGTGCAGATCATGATAAGACGGCGGTGTGTCTATGGAGGAAAGGGTTAATCGCATATTTAACCCTTTTCTCCAAATACACTCTTTGTAGCATTGGCGAACAGTGTAGATCCAGAGCAGATGGCACATCCGTGCCATCCAATCAGGATTTGCACTGTTTGCTTTTTGTTTTATAAAGTTATTTTGACCAAAATGCGATCAGTGCAGATCCTGATCTGATGGCACTGATGTGCTAACTTATCTTTATCTAAACTAGTCGCACATGCGTAAATGCATATATATGGAGTAAAGGGTTAAAAACCAAGCAATTACATTTACCTGTTTTGAAGGAGCTGGTCCCACTTCCTGCAGCAAGGGAGGCAAATGAGAACTGATTTGACGATCCTCCAAACACAAACCCTCCGGTGGCCCCGGCTTCTTCTGAAGTTTTCTCCGTATCTATACATGCAGAAAATACAAAGTTAACCACATAATCACTGACATACATGGACAATACCATCTTACAGTTATATAGGTAGTCTGGAATATAGGAATCAGTTATCGTTGCAAAGATGCAAAGACATTTTGATGCTAAGAACAGAACTGATAAGTACCGTATAATGGGTTATTTTCGCGATAGAAAATTTTCGAGATTTTGCCATCATTTAAATTTTCGCGGTTGTAATTTTAGCAAATTTGTGCCAGCAGATATTAATTTTCACGTTTTTACTGTTTTTTTTGTAATCCTGTGCCAGCAGATGTACAGGTGTAAAAATTAAGTATTATTAGAAGAGGTGTTTGCTAAGGTGTGAAAGCTGCGCATTTAACAGTGTTATTTTATCAAACTATTATAAATCAAATTGTCCGTAGCATAATTGATATCCTTTTTAATAACAAAGGTGATAATGTTTTTATCGACGGAATAATGACAGTTACCACCGCAGATATAGACTATGAAGCGATAAAAAACCGTTAGCCCGCTGGCTAAGACGATTTTAAAGCTTTTTCAAACAGATTATTAAGTATCGCTCATCAGCATTGCACTTCGCGAAAATAAAGTTGGGAATTTTTGGCGTTTTTTATTTTAGCGAATTCACGGTGATCGCGGAAATATTATGCTCGTGAAAATAACCCATTATACAGTATTTTACAATCAGTCTACTGGTTGCTGAGACATTGTTTATTACTATTTGTTCAAAATGGCTGCACTGAATTAAACAGCTTCAAACAGCAGTATTTTTGTTATTTTTAATCCGCTTTTTAAAAATTCTTTCGCTGATGTAAAGAAAATTTGTAGTTTTTGCAATCATATATATTACAAAATGTCCAGAATTCCCCTTAATCCTTTGCCCCATGAATTTGGCTTTCGTCCCATGTGCAACAAGAGTAGATCCAGATCAGATATGTGCAGTCTGACCTGGATCTACACTGTTTGCTTCTTTTCAGAAATAATCTAATGAATCGAAAAGCAATGATTTGGATCCTGATCAGACTGCAAAGACATGCTGACTGATCCGGATCTACACTGGTGGCAGATATTAGTCTTATTGATATATAAGAGGCACGCCATGGGAAAAGGTACCTTCGGTCATTTTTTGTGTAATTTTTGTTGTTACTATATTTAGAAAGAACTTTCAAATTTCTTTTATTTTCTCGTAACAAAACAGCTATTTTGTTACACATTTTGACAATAAAATGGTATTTTTACCGCGAATTGCATAATAATTAATGCCGTCTGCTCAACTTAATGACGTCGTTTCAAGGATTGACGTCAACTGCCTGAAGGTACCTTTTCCCGTGGCATGCCTCATAAGATTAAAAGCTGAAGATAAAAATCTGTGATTTTTTACCAGCTACAATAAATGTTTAACCTCTCAATTCAACAACTTCAGATTAGTTTTCTTCAATATATACTACTCAAAATTTGATAAGGATCACTTAAAAGAATGTGTTTTATTCTTAACACAAGGTTCAAACGAAAAAATATTTGCTGTGATTCTGAAAATTTATTCATTTGACATCAGCTTTGTGCCAGAAAAGGAATGCACCGTAAAACTGTTGAAGTGGAACAGCAGCTGAAATTTGGTAGGGGCAATAATTCGGAATAAAACGGAAAGCGATCCCTATCAAATTTTGAGTAGTATATATTAAGTGCTAAGCCCAGCATTTAAAATGTGGAAGTCTGCCCGCCAAATGACAAATCCCTGGATCAAATAACAAGTTTTGTTTTTTTTTTAAAGAAAACCTGGTTGAAAGTCCTCTTTAATGCATTCATTATAAAACATGTTGTAATGTGACGAAACCAGGTTTTAATGCAAAATTTGACCATGGATCTTTAAGTGTGACCTTGACCATTGACCTACATGATAAACTAAGTCAAGGAAATACCTTCGCCTTCTGCCTCGTCCTCATAGTCATCATCTTCATCAGCATCATCATCTTCATAGTCATCATCATCATCATCATCATCATTATCATCAGCCTCATCATCGGCCTCTTTTTCATGTTGCTGCTGCTGTTCTGGCCCTTTTCTATGGAGACTGTGCATATTACCAGACTTAGGCAGCCCCCACCCCGCCGGCACTTCCTCATGACATCCCAGACACCCAGGGCATGGCGGCTTCCTCAAGTACATGTAGAAATGATCTGGTAGCTGCAGCTGTCGTGCTTTACGGATTTCCTCTTCGGTACATTTTTCTTCCCTTACAATCACAACATCTCCATCACTTGCAGCCCCTGCCACAGTGTCGGGTATACTAGCAGCACCTAGGGTTTCAACAGCAGGGCGAGTCACTTCTGATGGCTTATGTTCCTTGGGCCTTGCAGACTTCTCTCCCCTCATTATGGATTTAGCTTCTTCTACTGCACTTTCAAATTTCTTAGCAATTTCTTCACTTTTGAATTTAATCGAGAACTGCTCTGATTTTGGCTCTCCTTCAGCAAAATCCATCGCAAACCACACTAAAGCACAGCCTTTACTATTCGGCATTGGTGTAAACTTGAGATCATGCTGAATTTTATGATTACAGCAAAGCTTCAGAATCTGTTCTCGCCTCATCACTATTCTAGCCTTGTTGTTTTCTGGTTGATATAACACTTTGACATCGCCTAGACCTCTTTCTTTCCATTCCCCGTTTGTGAAGCGGAACAGTTTTGCCCGATGGGTAAAAATTACATCCTCCCCTTCTTCTCCCGTCTTTACTTCAATGTGATCTGGAAGCTCGATAACAGGTTCAAAGTGGATGTGAGAGTCATCTCCCTCTTTATTGACGTAGAAGCCTTCCTCGTTCACCTCTGGTGATTTGGGCGACATGATGCTTGTTGTTTTCGGTACTGCACCAGTGGGCGTTTTGATAGGGCTAACTTTCTTGGTACCCAGTGGAGTCATGCTCATGGAGAAGTTAAAGCCGGATCCCAGGGACGCAGCTGGTTGCGGTTTCTCGTCATCTGAACTTGGTGCAAAGGTAAACTTGAATCCCTCTGTAGTTGACTTCACTGGAGTAGTAAACTGAAATCCTGTTGCTTTATTTTCTGATTCAGTTCCAAAAGAAAATGCTGTCTGACCATCTTTCTCTTTGCTCGTCTCCGGTTTAGCACTTGCAGCCTGGCCAAACTGAAATCCTTCAGCCCCCTTATCGCTGGGTTTCACAGTCGGAGTTTTAGAAGCAACAGACTTTGGAACCACGCTTGACGTTTTACTCACTGTGCGAGGCGCTCCACATTTTAAACATTTTTCAAGCATACCCTCATTGCTTAAATGACAATTATCACATGCCCAACTATCAGGACTAGAAAGGAACTTGGCTAGCAGACTTTCTCCTGCACTGGACTTCTCGTCTTTAACTTTCTCCGAGTCTTTATTTTCCACTTTTGTTGTTGAATCTGCTTCTTGTTTAACATTTCCACCAAAAGTAAAGGGTGATGCTGGTTTTCCTCCAAAAATACTACTGGCTGTGCCAGGAGTTGGTTTCGAACCAAATATACTTGTAGCTTCTGTGGTCCCAGGCACAGTTGGCTTGGAACCAAATGGAACGGTGGGGGTGGACGTTGTTGAAGGTGAAACAAACTTAAAACCAGTTCCTGATGTAGCAGCAGACGTTGCAGCTGGAGAGGAGAAACTGAATCCCGTGCCGGTGGGAGCTGCAGTGCCTTGCTGCTGAGATCCAATCCGGAAACCAGAGCCCTCGGTTGTATGACTGCCTGCTGCCGCTGGGCTGGAGCCAAACTTAAATCCGGTTCCTGACGGTGTTGTACTAGATGCATCTGAGGGCTGGGTACCAAACTTAAACCCAGATGAACTTCCAGGCTGGGCACCAAAGCTGATCCCTTTACTGCCGAAACCTGCTGATTTAGGCTCCTCCTTCAAATCTTCCTTTTTAATGCCTGGTTTAAGTGTTCCACAGCACAGACACTTTAGAACCTCGCCACCATTCTGTACATAGCAACCATCGCATGTCCAAGATCCTGCCTTTGGTTTAAACAATTCTGCCAAGTCACATTTGTCATTCGCAGGCTTGGTGCTGGTCTCTTTGACTTTTGTGGCTTCCGACGAGACTTGTTCCTTTGTTGATGTTCCAGGTTTACCCAGCATCTCTGCCTGGCATTTTTCAAATGCGGTTTTGAACTTCTCTGCAGAATCCACAGTTTTAAACTTCACAGCTAGCTTCTCTGCTTTCATCTCCCCTTCAGAGAAATCCAATGCATTCCAGACCCAAGCTCGATCAGAGGTACTCATTGGTGCGAGCTTCATATCCGGTGATATCTTATGGTTGGCACAGATCTTCAAGACCTGCTCCCTTCTCATCAAGATTCGCACCGTCTTTGTCTGCCTGTGTCTAAGAATTTTCATTTCTCCTATCCCTCTCTCCTTCCATTGGTTGGCTTCTGTATCAAAACGGAAAAGCTTGGCTCTCTCACAGAACATTTTCTCTTCTTCTTCCTCCCCTGTTTTGACCTCAATAAGATCAGGTAACTGAATCACAGGCTTGAAGTCAACATTGGGCTCGTACTCTTCAATATGGTCATCCGAACCAGTGGACGTGTTGTGCCGCCGCGGAGGAGTTTTACCAAACAATGGAGTCCCTGTGCCAGCAAATCCTTTCCCGTCACCAGACGCCTTGAAAGCATCTGCTGTCTGACCCTGAGCAGCCAAGCTTCCAAATGATGGAGAAGAACCTTGTCCAAAAGAAGAAAACAGAGAACCAGTCCCCTGATTTCCTGAGGATGATGCAGACTGGTTACTTTCTGTGATTTTCGGGGTTGACGCAGCAGGTTTTGAAGGGGTTAGAGAGAACCCACTGAATGGTTTTGGAGCAGCAACTCCTGTTGTGATTGGAGGCTTAACATCCTGAGATTTTTTCTCCTCCGCCTTTGGTTCCGTGATTTTAGGCGTAGATGTGAAAGAAAATCCTTTGAAGACAGTTTTCTGTGGCGTGGAAACTGCAGGACTGGTTCCCTTTGCTTCTTCCTGGTGCTTGGCTGCCAGGCTGCTAAGGATCGATGATGCAGAACCTGTTTGACCTTGACCTTGTGGGACTGACGACCCCTGTAATCCTGGTTTTGAAGTGGCTGCTCCGGTTGAAGATGTCATAGCTGGGACACCCACAGACCCGGGAATCAATGTAGGCTTTGCTTCCGAAGCCTGACTGGCGATCACGGCATTAGGCGGCATCATGGGAGTAATTGGTTTACTCACAGCAGCAGGTGGCGCTGCTGCTTTCTGCTGTCCAGGTGACGCTGGCTGTAATGGAGACAATGCTGGCCCAGGATGACCGGATTTCTGAGCCATTCCAAACTGACCTTGAATCAAACCAGCTTGAGTCTGTACTGAAGGTTGATGCAACATTGGATTGTTTTGTGAGAAGAATCCTGGGCCCGGCATCTGTGCCCCTTGCTGCTGAGGGGGTACCAATGATGAATAGTTAGCTCCATACTGTATTGACTGGCCTCTTAGAGCGTTAGCATACATCCCTGCATTGCCTGGATTCATACCCCTCATCTGTGACGGGTGCTGCTGTGGAGTGTAAGTGATGGTTGACTTGCCCTCAACGCCGGCTTTATGACCAAACGGCCACTCTTGTACCAGGTTCTGATCCGAGGGGTAGAAGTCACCCTCATTATCTGGGTCGTAGTATTCTCCGTCAATATTACTGAAGCCGTCTTCAAAGCCTGGGTGACCAAAGGCAGAGCCAGGGCGAGGACTCGGGGCCGAATATCCGTACTGAGACATGTGAGGCGGCAGTCCATTCTGCCCAGGGTAGTCATACATTGGAGGTTGACCTGCAACCAAAAATAAACAATTTACAAGTTTATGAAAACAAATCAATCTGAGACAGGTGGAAACCAAAGCAAAAACATACATCATTTACTGCGAACTCATTAACATTTGTACGGTACTAATTTTTGTGGAAAGGTTGATCTATAAATTTATCCAGTCTAAGGAAATATGTAATAGTAAATAAAAATGATTTTAGGAAGTGAAAACTATGCACGTAAGAACTCTTGTATTTGATGTTGCCTGTATAACTGTCGAGATAGTTGTTTTTATTGTAGCTACTTGTAAACCAATGACTTCTTTCCTTTCTATCCCCCTCGTTCAAATATCTAAATTTATCCAGAGACTTTACTTTTCTACATAATTAAGTTATCCATTTACTCTCTCTCTACTCTCTTACTACTGGTTTTATCACCTGTTACCTGTGTAAATACAGAAAAGCTGGCCATTTATGTTGTCTGATCAGGATCTTTACTGGTCGCTTTTTGGTCAGAAATCAACCGAACGAATCAAAAGCAAATAGTGCAGATCCTGATCAGAAGGCACATATGTGCAGGCTCTACACTGTTTGCCTATGGATAACTGCCATATCCAATGGAGGAGATGGCTAACAAAACAACTAGAATGTGTCCTCAGACACTGATGCCCCCACTGCCTCAACAAAATTTGTAATAACAAAGGGCCATAACTCTGGTAAAAATGGTCCAAGGAAAATATCCTTTCTTTACAATCATCTACACATCCTGCTTGATCATCTGTGCAAGTTTGAAAGAAATCCACCGGATAGTTTAGGAGGAGTAGATGCCACTGATTTGAGGACGTACGTACGGACAGACAGACAGATGGACGAGTGCAACTCTATATGCCTCCCACTTTGTGGGGGCATAAAAACAACACAACAGATACCATGCCCACAAGAGGGCAACAATCTTACCAAAGGACATATTCATTGGGTTCATTCTTGGTGGATGTTGCGGTGTGCCTGGGGCTCGAACCATTGACATACCCGACAGCCCTTGAAGGGACAAGATCTGCAACTGATCCTGAAATTTAGACACTCAATTGCAATTAGGCGTATAACAGATTCCCCTATTTGATAGGGGTGCGATGGAAAACTGAAATCATTATTTAAGTATTTGTTAGGCATATTAAAATATATTGAAATATTCAAGTTTTATTCTATTTTTACCAAAGTTTGTTAATGTGTCCACAAAATCAATGTATCCAAATATTTTCATGTATACTGAGGTTGATGTGATAATACGGCCGATATTTTGCCATCAGCTCAATTATGAAAGCAAAAATCAATTAAAAATTTGTGTAATTTTTGAAAGGTTTGTAATTACCTACTAACAAGTGGTATACAGGCTGGTATAGACATTTTATTATGGATGGGTCCAGAAATTTTAATACAACAGTCTTTTGGAAGAGAAAACACATGTGTATATTTTAACAAACTCTTGAATATTCGAAAACAAAAAAAAAATATTTGAATATTCGTCGTCAAAGTGAATATGGGAATGTTCAAATATTTGATATCATTCCTACTGTTCGAATTTTGAAGATCCCTAATATTTCAGTACTGACGACAAATTAGTACCTGCCTAAGAGTGCAACAAAACATTGTAAGAATATCACAGCCCAGCAATGGTGTGTCAAAGCGAAGTGCTCAAATGTTTTCAGGTCACTTCTACGTCAGAAATAACCAAATGAAATCTAAAGTGAACAGATTAGATCCTGGTCAGACAGCACAGATGACCCCGAATAAAGGCAGGTCCACAGTAGCAGACAAAGGGGGTTTACCCGTAAGTTCTTGTTCTCGTCCCTGGATTGTCGCAGCTGAATAAAGATCTCCTGTATCAGGTTTGATTGTGACTTCACCGTCTCCTCCAGGGTGGAGAGTCGTGATGAGAGGGCGCTGTTAGCTGTCTCCAGGGCTCGCAGTTGCACATCAACCCGTGTAGGGCTCATACGCATTGCATCCCGACTCTGTAAGAATAAATGAAAAATACTTTTGAGTCGTGCAATGAATAATTTACCTTATATGATGTTTTTACCTTTTTCAGTTTTTCCATATTTTTTAGAAAGAAAACAACTTAAAATTAAACTATATTAATATTTCTACGGAACAAGAATATAATTTTGCTAACAATTTTGACTGCATTATATATTTATTCTGGCAAAATTCATACAAGCCAATGATGTCTGCTAAGCTAAAATGGTGTCACTTTTAGGTATATGGTCAAATGTGTGGGCACATTTTCACCTACCTGTGAGAGGATAGGCCGGCCGGGGCTTTTCTGGCTCACATGCTTCACGGGCTCAGAGTTCTCTGAGTCTACGTCAGACTCGGCGGTGTCGTAGTTCTGACTGGCATTTGATAGGATACTGTCCACTAAGGGCCCTCCAGATTCTAACGAGATCAGTTTACATACAACATCGTCCAAGTCACGTCTAACAGAATCCTTCAGCTCCTGAATTTCAATTATCACACAGTAAAATATTGTGAACTGGCCCTAATATTAAAGAACTGAGAATGGAAACTAGTCTCAAATCTCAATGATCTGATTGGTGGAAATTGCAACTGGTCTTCTTATTAATCCTGAACACTGACTTTGACTCCCACCACCACTTTTGTATCCTTAAAACTATTGTACACTTCTCCAGCAAAAAGAGGGCCATTACCGCACAAGTTACTGAAATTGTCCAAAACAAATAATGCATGAAGAGAATTTAAGGGTGACTTTTCAAGACAAATACCATAAATAAAACCAAAACAGACCTCATTTTGTTCAGTTTCTAGTCGATCAAGTGCCTGGTACAGTGAAGTCTTGGCTTTGTTCAGCAGGGCTATCTGATGAGACTGAGCACCGCCGGCTCCCCCAGCGGATGAGTTCTGGTTGGTGTCTTGGTCTTCTGCCAGCTTGCGATATATCTAGCAGGGAAATATACCAAACATAACAATTATTTCATTTCTATCATGACAGCAAACAGCAATAAAACTGCTATTTTAACCATTGACTCCTAAGAAATGCTTGCATGGGCAAACTGTGCAGATCTGTGTAGATCCCGATCAGCCTGTATATCCATGCCGCCTGATCAGGATCAACACTGTTCACTAAAAGATTTGTAAGGTTATTTCTGACCATAAAGCCACCAGTGTAACTCCAAATCAGATGCCAACAATGTACCAGCTGATCTTAATCTACACAGGCCACACACTTGATAAAAACTGTATATACAGATTAACCCTTTCCTCCATATATACACATTTTTATATATGTACGACCAGTGTAGATCAAGATCAGCTGGCACATCCGTGGTGTCTCACCAGGATCTGCACTGGTCGCAATTTGGTCAGAAATAACCTAATGAATTTAAAAGTGAACCATTTAGATCCTGATCAGACGGCACGGAAACAAATTCAGTAAAAGAAACATAAACAACCATCATTGACCTGTACTCAGGCTAATTTTCACAGACTAATTTTTCATTTTAAAGCCTCAACAGGTTTTTAAAGCTCATATTGGCGAGTGAAAATGGTTATTAACTGGAAAGTCAGACCTTATTTTCAGTTGTTATCAGAGGGGCATTTATAAGGGGAGTGGGGTTTATAAGGAATTTTAGAGTACCTACCAGACCAGAATAATATGAGGCCTCTGCTTTGTACAGACTTTCAAATGCACTGAGTGCCTCTTTATAATTCTCCTGTTTCATAGCAACTGTTGCCATGGCAAACTTGACTTGTTCTCGAATATCCTTGACAATGGCAGGGTCAAGGACACCATCGCTAGGAAACAGCTGCTCCTTCGGTGCACGTATACCGGAATTTCTGGAAAAATTTGTTCAAATGGAATAATTGCATCCAGTTGGTTTTCATGTGCTTGAAACTGACATTCGTGAAAATGGCAAATAATTTGTCTATTTTTTATTTATAATTAAAATTAAATTGCGGAAATACAATTAGATGTTTCTGACTTGTGACTGCAAAACACAAGCAAATAACTATGGTAATTTATTTACAATATGCATCCAAAATGTCTAGGCTTTCAAGGGACAATTGCATGTCAGAATTAAGTATACTGATGCAGAAAATAATCTGAAAACAGACTGCTCCACAGAATTTGACTACTGGGCTGGTACCTGTCAATTCTCTCAATCATGTCCTGGGCAGATGTCCAGTAAAAAGCCGCTCGCGCCTGCATGGCCGACAGTTTGGGGGTGACTATCCCTTCAGCATCCAGTGACTCGATCTCATGTGCCTGTAATATTGTACAACAAAATTTAACAGCCTGCATGGCCGACAGTTTGGGAGTGACTTTCACTTCAGCGTCAAGCGACTTGATCTTGACTGTAATATTGCACAACAATGTTTAACAGCCTTCATGGCTGACATTTTGTTTAAGGGTGGGGAAATTCGGCAGTCCTATCAGTAAACAAGGACTATCTAATTGTGCCTGTAATACAGATTTGCACAACAAAGTTTACAAGGCAGTCGAAACGACAGCAATATCCCCCGCCGCAGATGTGAATGTGGGAAAGGTTATGGATGGTTAAGAGCAAATTAAACAATAGGTCTGGGCAACGGGCAGGCAGATGGAAGCCAATTCAAGTGCAAGGGTATGTCGTGTTCAGATAAGTTTCAGAGTATTGGCCTGCTCATATACCACAGGCGGCCTTGACCTTCAGCCAGCCAGGTTTGAACATGGGTTCTGCACATCAGGTTCATGAACTGAACTTTTCACTTAAGTTTCATGATATTCATTCCAGGGGTTTAGAAGATATGAACTGGACACGAAATGCATGGTTCAAATCTTCAAACACCACTGGTGACCTTGACATAGAGCCGGCCATGCAGGAACATGGGTTCTGCACATCGTCTTGATGGGGAGAACATTTGACTAAAGTTTCATGAAATTCGTTCTAGGGGTTGAAAAGTTATAGACCGGACACAAAGCATGCAACTTTCATGAAATTCCTTCAAGGCTTTTCAAATAACACCTTGACATTGAGGCGTTGGAACATGGCGTTGGAACATGCGTTCTGCGCGTCGTCTTCATGTGGAGAACATTTGACTAAAGTTTCATGAAATTCCTTCTAACGGTTGAAAAGTTATGGACCGGACACGAAATATGCTCAAACACCACAGGCAGCCTTGATCTTGAGCCAGCCAGGTTGGAACATGGGTTCAGCACATCATGTTCATGAACTGAACATTTCACTTAAGTTTCATGATATTCATTCCAGGGGTTCAGAGACCTCCAATGAACTTGCCAGTTTGTGTACATACACTGTATACAGCTGAGACCTCTCTTAAATTTAGTCTTAACATTTTGAGAATGTGCTACAAAGTTGTTGTTGTAGTTTTACTTACAAACAGTGAATAAAATATTCAGAAAAGCCCGATTTTTAAGTGCTATAAAGAACGAAAGTTTATTTGGTCAGTATCCATAGAAAATGACAAAATTTACCCAATAAAATCTTCCAGAGCAAAGTTCTTAATATTGCAGATCTAAGCAGCAAAGTTCATTAGGTCATTGACCAGCAACTGGATGATTGAATCTAAATATAGCTGAAGACAGGTAGAAATATTAGAATTTTGACATTTGAAATTTTCACTCTGCTTCTAAAATTTTTGTTTCAAATTTTATCACTGAACAACCCGTGAATGAATTGTTCAGGAAAGATTGAATTTTAAGATGGTATAAAGTTTGTGTTGATAACTGTAAAAAATCAAAGGTTAAAAACAGAATTTCAAAGAAAAAATTTTTAAAATCCCCAGGGCGGGGCTCAACACCACAGGTGGCCTTGACCTTGAGCGAGCCAAGTTGGAACATGGGTTCTGCACATCAGGTTCATGAACTAAGCATTTGACAAAAGTTTCATGAAATTCCTTCAAGGGGTTCAGAAGATATGAACTGGACACGAAATACAAGGTTGAAATCTTCAAACACCACTGGTGACCTTGATTTTGAGCCGGCCAGGTTGGAACATGGGTTCTGCACATCGTCTTCATAGGCTGAGCATTTGACTAAAGTTTCATGAAATTCCTTCAAGGGGTTCAGAAGATATGAGCTGGACACGAAATACATGGTTCAAATCTTCAAACACCACTGGTGACCTTGATTTTGAGCCAGCCAGGTTGGAACATGGGTTCTGCACGTCGTCTTGATGGGGAGAAAATTTGACTAAAGTTTCATAAAATTCCCTCTAGGGGTTTAGAAGATATGAACCGGACATGAAATACATGGTTCAAATCTTCAAACACCGCTGGTGACCTTGACCTTGAGCCTGTCAAGTTGGAACATGGGTTCTGCACGTCGTCTTGATGGGGAGAACTGAGTAAAGTTTCATGGAATTCCTTCTAGGGGTTGAAAAGTTATGGACCGGACACAAAATGTGCATGCACACACGGAAGGACGGACGGACAGACAAACGGACGGACGAAGACCATTCCTATATCCCCCAGCCGCTATGCGGCGGGGGATAAAAAGCCTGCATGGCTGATAATTTGTTTAAGGGTGGTAGAAATGGAGCTGTCTCATCACTTAACACAGACTATATCATTGTGCCTGTAATATTGCACAACGAAGTTCAACAACCTGCATGGCTGACATTTTGCTTAAGGGTGGGGAAAATGGGGCTGTCCCAACAGTAACACAAGATTCTATAACTTGTGCCTGTAATATTGTACAACAAAGTTCAAACTCCTGCATGGCCGACAATTTTTTAAAGATGGTGAAAGGGGTCTGTCCTTCCTGTACTCATTTGTCTGCAACAAAATTGTACAAAGAAGTTTATCAGCAGTTTATCAGCCTGCATAGACTACACTTGGTTAAAAGTGAGGGACCTGTACTTTCAAAGTAAACTGCAGATCCTGAACAGACAACATGGATGTGCCAGCTGATCAGGATCTACAGTGTTGTCCGATAAATACAATATCACATGCATTAAAGGGTTAAAACTCACCCAGTTTTGAACAGCTTGAAAAGGAGCCCATAATATAAGATTTGTTGGGGATATGGAACAACCTAAAATTTATGCCTCACAATCGTGTTTCTTTGAATATCATTGATTGGATTCCCTTCACAAAAGAAGGTTTCCAGTTACTTGTATGATTAAGCTTTGAAAATGTGAACCCTTTACTCCATAGACACGCCTTCATTACATGGGTGATCAGTGCAGATCCAGATCAGCCGGCTCATTTTTACCACTGAGCATGATCTACAAAGTTCACTTAATGATTCATCAAGTTATTTCTGACCAAGATGCGACCAGTGCAGATCAAGATCAGACAGCACAGATTTGCCAGCTTATCTAGAGCTACACTGGTTGCACATGCGTAAAAAGGCGTATATTTGGAGTAAAGGGTTAAGGAGATCATTGATGACATAACTCACCCTGGCATCTAGCGTCTTCGCTACATGAACCACCAATGGCAGGGAAAGGGCATTCGGTATCACAAGCCTGATGTTTTCTAGTCCCCGCATCACCACACCGTATAACTTTGACAACTTCTCACTGCAACAGAGCAGGCACTTTTAGAAGTGTAGGGAATTTTTAGATCTCGCTAGTTTTCTTTACTGTTCTAACATGTCTTACCATATGCAAAAAACAAGATATATTATTAGCATTCATTTGTGCAAAGTTTCATTGAACGCCATTTTGCAGTTATTGAGATTTTGATTATTTTCTTTTTATCGATGAACATGCTGGGGAGGAGTGTGGAAGCCCTTAACAACAACAGCTGTTACAGTTACCTTGCTGGTCGTCTTTCCATAATGTCCACTGCCTGCCAGAACTCGACCTGATGTTTGTTACATGCTTCCGTACTCAAACATGGCGGAAGCAGGTCGGGTTTGTCCGATATCGTGTGAAGACTTCGCTTGAGATCACGGTTCTGTAATGCTGCCCATCTCACACATGTGTACAGAAATACCTGAAATATTCAGTAGCGCTAACAATTTAGTGACTGAATAATCAATCATAAACAGGTATCATTATCATCATTATGTTGTTAAATGCATTCTTGTTTGAGATTACATATAATATGGATTATCCAGAATTCCCATATTTGATAATCCCACTTAAATCTATCACATAACCAATTTCTGCATAGCAGGAGTCTAATTTGTTCGAATAAATTTAAAATGTATGACTGGCGAATCAAGCATATCCAACTTCCTTTGACATCCAGTCCTCAAAATTGCTCGTTCAACTTTAACATTTCCTCTTTATAAGAAATGGGTTTAAAATTCACAATTCTTGCCACTAAATACCTAGAGTATGTTCTTGTTTTTAGCATTTTGTTAAGGTTATGTAGTCTTAGTGTATGATCACATGTCCACTTACTTGAATATCAAGTTGACACATGGTACCCGGGTCACCTCCACTCAGGTCTGATATACTGTACTTCATCTCTGGGTAAAGCTGGTAACCAACTGCAAAAGATTTTTACATAAGTTTTAATTCTAGCTATGTAAACAACAGTTTCAAGTCAAGCCATGTAAACAAAAGATAAAGTCTAACCAAGTAAACAACCATTTCTAGTCAAACCATGTAAATAACATTTTCAAGTTTAGCCATGTAAACAACAGTTTCGAGTCTAGCGATGTAATCAACAGTTTTAAGTTTAGCCATGTAAACAACAGTTTATAGTCTAGCTTTGTATACAGCAGTTTCAAATCTAGCTATGTATACAGCAGTTTCAAATCTAGCCATGTAAACAACAGTTTCAAGTCAAGCTAAGTAAACTTCAGTTTTAAGTCTAGCCATGTAAACAACAATTCCAAGTCTAGCCATGTAAACAACAGTTCCAAGTCTAGCAATGTAAACAACTGTTTCAAGTCTAGCCATGTAAATAACAGTTTCAAGTCTAGCCATGTAAACAACAGTTTCAAGTCAAGCTAAGTAAACTTCAGTTTTAAGTCTAGCCATGTAAACAACAATTCCAAGTCTAGCCATGTAAACAACAGTTCCAAGTCTAGCAATGTAAACAACTGTTTCAGGTCTAGCCATGTAAACAACAGTTCCAAGTCTAGCCATGTAAAGAACAATGCCAAGTCTAGCCATGTAAACAACAGTTCCAAGTCTAGCCATGTAAACAACAGTTCCAAGTCTAGCCATGTAAACAACAGTTCCAAGTCTAGCAATGTAAACAACAATTCAAAGTTTTGTATATATCTTTTGCTATATGCAATTTATTACTTTCATTTGCTTTTACACACCTTATTAGTGACTAATAAAACAATATAGACAAATGTTTTAACAAATGAAATGTGTTTTCAGCGCTTATTTAGAATTTTAAAGGAATGATGTTGAAGATGAGTATGTTGATAATTATGAAAAAATCATTTTATTCTAAAATCATCTACTGATGTCTACATCCGACTACTGTCTTTTAACCTTCCATTGCCATAATTCAGTCACAAACATTCAGTCTTGCAAATGCAAGTGAAAATTTAGTAACAAATGTAGGGTATATGTATGCAGCATAAATTAAACACTATGAAAATACAGTGAAACCCCTCTATTAAGTCCACCTTTGGATATAGGAAAGAGTGGTTTTAATAGTAGGGTGGTCTTTATTTTGAGGTAGAAAATACAAATGTAGTGCAAAACAGCAAAATGGGACATCTGAATTGTGGTCTTATTAGTGAGGTGGTCATATTTTCGGGGTGGTTTCATTGAGAGGTTTTACTGTACAGGGTCAACTCATTTGTATGACAGTCAAGATTATGTGTACACTTGGGACCTGCTTTATAAATTACTTAAAGATTTATATTGTAAATATAATACAATGGTGACTTCACAATGATGTTTGGTTCACTCAGTGCTAAGCAAACTGCGAGGAGTATATAAGGGAGGTAACTTCAATAACTACTGACTTTCATATAAGTGAAGGGAGGTAACTTACACAGTTGCTCATAGTCTGGTTGTATATCATCAATGAGACTGTAATGTTGTAGAGCAAGCCATACAATGTGATCCAGATCTGATCCATGTAAAGGGAGGTAACTTCAATAACTACTGACATTCATATAAGTGAAGGGAGGTAACTTACACAACTATTCATAGTCGGGTTGTACATCATCTTTGAGGCTGTAATGTTGTAGAGCCAGCCACACAATGTGATTCAGATCTGATCCATGTAAAGGGAGGTAACTTCAATAACTACTGACATTCATATAGGTGAAGGGAGGTTACTTACAGAGCTGCTCATAGTCGGGTTGTACATCATCTTTGAGACTGTAATGTTCTAGAGCCAGCCACACAATGTGATTCAGATCTGATCCATGTAAAGGGAGGTAACTTCAATTACTACTGACATTCATATAAGTGAAGGGAGGTAACTTACAGAGCTGCTCATAGTCGGGTTGTACATCATCTTTGAGACTGTAATGTTGTACAGCCAGCCATACAATGTGATCCAGATCTGATCCATGTAAAGGGAGGTAACTTCAATAACTACTGACATTCATATAAGTGAAGGGAGGTAACTTACAGAGCTGCTCATAGTCGGGTTGTACATCATCTTTGAGACTGTAATGTTGTAGAGCCAGCCACACAATGTGATTTAGATCTGCACCATGTAAACTGTAAGCAACTGAAAAACACAAGCAGATGGAACTGGGCTGGAGGTTATAAAACTGAGATTGGAAACCTGTCTCAAATCTCAAACATCTGATTGGCTGAAATGGTGAAATGGTTGCCATGCTCAGTTTTATAACCTTGGGCAATGGTGTTTAACCTATTACTCTGTATATTATGGGTTTTTTGCATGTGCGAACATCCAGATCAGCTGGAACATCTTAGCTGTCTGATCTAGAACTACACCGGTCACTTCTTGGTCAAAAATAACCCTATGAATCCAAAGCATACAGTGCAGATCCTGATCAGACAGCTCCGATGTACCAGCTGATCTGGATCTACACTGTTTACCCATGATATTACAACCATATCCCATGTAGAAAAGGGTTAAACAAGAAATCTTTTGACAATGCAAACTATAAGCTGATATTCTTGCATACCAGATCAGGTCATCAGGTGTTTTCACCCATGTAGGAAATTTTGATTCTACACCCTCCGTGTAGAATGAGTCACACGTCTTTAATGAGTGACATGATTGACATCACATCATCAGGCATTTGACATAATGTATTTTAAGTAAGTGATGTCATTTAGAAAATTAGGTATGTTAACATCAATGTTTTAGCACATTAAAAAAAATATTTAGAAGGTACACAAATATTATATTTATTAACAAATGAACGAAGAAAATGTATCTTACATGAGACATTCAGTTAAACGAACAAATGAGAATATTAGTATCTTGCATGAGACATTTAGTTAGGATAGAAAAATCTGTCACCTCAGTGACATATTTTTCCATCTTCACCCAACACTCATGCAAGATACTAATATTCTCATTTGTTTTTTCAAATGTTACACATGAGTTGCATATGTCACAATCTGTGATCTATTGCAAACAAACAATTTTTTAAAAATGGTTGAAATATCAAATAGAGATATAGAGGATATTTGTTTTTACCAGTGTAAGATAGAAATATATTTCACCGAGTGAGCTCCGGAATTGGTATTTTCACGAGTGGCGAAGCCACGAGTGAAAATACATAATTCCGGAGTTCATGAGTGGAATGCATTTCTATCTTACACTGGTAAAAACAAATTTTCTTTTTATTTTATGCTTTTAGTTCAAACTTTGTGTGAATTAGACAGAAACATTGCATGAAATGGCGCCAAAAACGTTTGTTTCAACCTGACGTCATATGACCAAACTTGAGTCCGATTTCTAAACGTTCTCATTCGGAATGTTATGTGCGTTTGGGTACCAATGTCAAAAAAACAGTGAAAATAAAAATGATATTCCACTGTTTGAAAACAGTGAAATACCACTTTTATTTCACCGGGAAAAATCTATATTTCACTGAAAAGCATAAAATAAATGTTTTTACCTCCGTCATGCCCTAGAAGATCACTCTTGCTGGGTATGTCTAAACTAGTACTAGTAAACATATCGCTATTCAAAAAGAAAGAGTTATCTGCTCCTTTTCCAACGTCTGCTCCAGACATCACCAGGTTGTACAGAGTTGTCTTTCCCTGAGGTGTGCACAGCTTCTGTCGTAACTTCTTCGTCCACTGGCCTCCATCTTGTTTGCTTAACAAAGAGTATATCATGTGTCCTGCAAACACAATCACACAAATTCTCCACCAGTTTTATTTAAATGGAACATTATTACATTATGCAGTCTGTAGGTTTGTATTTTTCGAGTTGGGTATGTAAACAAATAAATGATATCACATGATGCGCTATGATATCATCAGTAAAATTAGATTTAAAGTGATAAATATACTTCCAACACCATTTCAAACTGAAGTTCTGAACACTTCCACGAACAATCGATAGAGCTAAATAACAATAGTTTTCAAATTTACTCATTAAGTCCAATTTTTAGTTTCAAACTAACAAATTGTAAACTGTGGAAGTTAGCTCCATATTTAGCAATATTTTATATAGCAACATCTCAATACCATGAATGACTGGACACGTTTTCGCCTCGGATTCGCAAACTTATTGTATCGGTAAACAAATTCATTAACTTTGAAAGCAAACCGCTATCAACTTTATAAATAACAACTCGGATCCCGTCATCTTTTTTGGAACTTGGAGATAGTCCGGGGCTAGATGCCACTGATGGTAATGTGCATTTCCATTACATCCCATGAACAGGCTAAATCAAACCATGCTAGCAATATTTTCATATCTGTTGTGTTTGGTGACTTTCAAAGTTCCTTTTTCATCTGTTTAACTCTTTATTTGCATTTTAACGCATATGTGACCACTGTAGATCCAGATCACCTGGCACACTGGAGCCATGTGATCAGGATCTACACTTCTCTTTTTTCGATCAGGAATAACCTAATAAATACTAGAATGTTGTGTTCCGCGGAACACATGTGTCGCCTGCATGGAAAAAGTTGAAATGTGGGCCTATGTTTAATCATATATAATAAAAATATTTTATTTAAGTTGATTTCAATACTACACAACAGAACACATGTGTCATCTAAATTACATTTAAAAGGGGAATAACTATAATAATGGTGAAACCCGAGTTATCATCTTCAGAAATTGGTTTGTGCACGCAGATGAATTTTCAAAGTATTAAGTGAATTGAACAAGTACTTTCCATTTTACAGGCAACACTTAGTTTCATGTTAAAGTTGCATTTGAAAGGGACATAACTCATAAAATATTCAAACAGGAGTTATAATTTGTGTAGTTGTCTAAGGCTCTCTTCATGTTGATGATACAATCCAAGTATTCAATGAATAGGGCAAGTACTTTCAAATTATATGCAACATTAAGTTTCATGTGAAAGTTGCAAATTTGAAAAAAAAGTCAAACAGGAGTTATGATTCTTGTTGTAACCGATGTTGTTGTTGTTCATGAAGATGATATATTCGAAGAGTGAATAGGACAAGTACTTTAAAAGTTATAGGAAAGATTAAGTTTCATGTTAAAGTTGTGTATAAAAGGGACACAACTCATAAAATAGGAGTTATCATTTTTGTTCTTCATAATGACGCTGTTCATGAAGATGATTTATTTCGAATATCAAGTGAATTTTCAAAGCTTAAGTCAACAATAAGTTTCATGTTAAAGTTGCATTTGAAAGGGGCATAACTCAAAATATAATCAAACAGGAGTTATGATTCTTTTTGTTACCAATGTTGTTGATCATGCTGATAATGTATTCCAAGTATGAAGTGAATAGGACAAGTACTTTCAAAGTTAAAGACAACATTAAGTTTCATGTTAAAGTTGCATTTGAAAGGGGCATAACTCCAAAATATTGAAACTAGAGTTATCATTCTTGTCATCACAGATGGCATTGTTCATGCTGATGATATATTCCAAGTATGAAGTGAATAGGACAAGTACTTTCAAAGTTAAGTCAACATTAAGTTTCAGATTAAAGTTGCATTTAAAAGGGGCATAACTAAAAAAATATTGAAACTGGAGTTATCATTCTTGTTGTCACAGATGGCATTGTTCATGCTGATAATATATTCCAAGTGTGAAGTGAATAGGACAAGTACTTTCAAAGTTATAGGCAACATTAGGTTTCAGATTAAAGTTGCATTTGAAAGGGGCATAACTCAAAAATATTGAAACTGGAGTTATCATTCTTGTTGTCACAGATGGCATTGTTCATGCTGATGATATATACCAAGTATGAAGTGAATAGGACAAGTACTTTCAAAGTTAAAGGCAACATTTAGTTTCAGATTAAAGTTGCATTTGAAAGGGGCATAACTCAAAAAAATATTGAAACTGGAGTTATCATTCTTGTTGTCACAGATAACATTGTTCATGCTGATGATATATTCCAATTATGAAGTGAATAGGACAAGTACTTTCAAAGTTATAGGCAACATTAAGTTTCAGATTAAAGTTGCATTTAAAACGGGCATAACTCAAAAATATTGAAACTGGAGTTATCATTCTTGTCGTCACAGATGGCATTGTTCATGCTGATGATATATTCCAAGTATGAAGTGAATAGGACAAGTACTTTCAAAGTTATAGGCAACATTAAGTTTCAGATTAAAGTTGCATTTGAAAGGGCCATAACTCAAAAAATATTGAAACTGGAGTTATCATTCTTGTCGTCACAGATGGCATTGTTCATGCTGATGATATATTCCAAGTATGAAGTGAATAGGACAAGTACTTTCAAAGTTGTAGGCAACATTAAGTTTCAGATTAAAGTTGGGGGACTACCGGACGACGACGCGGACAATAGCATCCCTATGTGTCTACCTGCTATCGCAGGCGACACAAAAAGCAGCGAACAGTGAAGATCCTGATCAGATGCTACCTGATGTGCAGGCTGATCTGGATCTACACTGTTCGCCCATGCCACAAATGGAAGACAGGGAAAACTAGCAGAAGACATACCTCTTACATACATTGCAAGTCTAGTGAGAGCCCTGTGATAACTAGCAGAAGACCTACCTCCCTGACTCAGCCTATCACATCCACTCATGTAGATCCTGTCATAGACCTACCTCCCTGACTCAGTCTATCACATCCGCTCATGTAGATCCTGTCATAGACCTACCTCCCTGACTCAGTCTATCACATCCACTCATGTAGATCCTGTCATAGACCTACCTCCCTGACTCAGCCTATCACATCCACTCATGTAGATCCTGTCATAGACCTACCTCCCTGACTCAGTCTATCACATCCACTCATGTAGATCCGGTCATAGACCTACCTTCCTGACTCAGTCTATCACATCCACTCATGTAGATCCTGTCATAGACCTACCTTCCTGACTCAGTCTATCACATCCACTCATGTAGATCCTGTCATAGACCTACCTCCCTGACTCAGTCTATCACATCCACTCATGTAGATCCTGTCATAGACCTACCTCCCTGACTCAGTCTATCACATCCGCTCATGTAGATCCTGTCATAGACCTACCTCCCTGACTCAGTCTATCACATCCAATCATGTAGATCCGGTCATAGAACTTCCTCCACTCGGGTTTAGCTTGACAGTACCAGCTCGACTTGGTGTCTATAGGCTGGCACGAGTCGCTGAGCAGAAAACAAACGGTACTCCATGAACTGCTGTCCTTCCACGAGATCTGACCCTGTCAAATATACAGAATATTACTGTTTAACTCTTTAAAAACTCTTTTAAAAGCAAATCCAGGTACTGGAATACACTATTTGAACTTGGATAAGGGCACATGATTATAAAACTGAGATATGAGACCAGTCTCAAATCTCAAGTGTCTGATTAGCTGCACAACAGCCTTGACATTCAGGCTCTTTGATCTGGATTAACACTGTAAAGCTTATATGTTAGATATAATGAATTTAAACGCAACCAGTGCAGATCCTTATCAGATGGCATGGCTGGCCGGCTGATCTGAATCTACACTGTCCACCTGTGCCATAAAGGCATAATATAAAAAATAAAGGGATAATACGAGTACTGACCTTGAGTGCTCTTTTCAGCAGCACAAGTGCCATCAAATAGAACAACTGTCCCCTTATCTCAGTCAGGTAACTCTCCCACTCCGAGGTATGTCTCCGCAGGTTAGAGGCCGCGTACAAGTCCTCATCCAGCTGTCGCAGGGCTTTAGCAGCTCCCAGCACGTCCCTGTCGTCCGATCGGAGCCGCAGGAATGTCAGCATGGCCATGGCAAACAGCTTGTGTATGTACAGATATGTTTCTTCCTGAATGCCTTGTTCCTCCTCATATACCTGTTGTTTGATAACCACAATTATCTGTAGCAATCAGTTTAGGATGACATGACAATACAGAACCATGTCAAACAACAAAACCAACCCACTTCTGTTTTTTGATAATGTGATAAGAAATCAATACAAGTGAATCAAGTGTTATCATTCTTCTTTCAACCGACGGTTTCATTCAATCAGATTATATATTCCAAGTATTAAGTGACTTGGACAAGTCTTTTTTAAGTTATAGGCAACATTTAGTTTCATAAAAATATTATATAAGTTTGGGGACTATAGGACAATGCCGCCGCTGCTGATGCACAAATGGATCACTTTGTGTCCAACTGTTATAGCAGGCGACACAAAAATTCTACAGCATCCATGTTTTGGATGCCAGTTTGAGAAAAAAGCTGTGATTAAAAAGCTTTGATTAAACACACAGTCTGCGATTGAGTTATTTACCTGAAATACATCCGCAAGACACTCGTACCAGTCTGCCGAGGAGACAAATGCCAGCGTCTTCTCCGTGGTAACAGCATGCTCATATGCTCGATCTACTTCACGGGACTGGATTAACAACCGCAGGAACTTGACATGTAGTTTGACATCACCTGGGTTCTTCAGCTGGTGAAATAACCAGAGAAGGTACAAATGACTGTTCAGCCTTAACACTGTACCTATTAAGCTAATGAACTTTTAGGCCAATCCATTCATAGTTCATATTGGTGTTTTACGGAAAGTTAATACATCCATGCCTTCTGATCCAGGCTACACTAGTCTTTTTTTGGTCAAAATAACCTAATAAATCTACAGCAAACAATTAAAACTATTAATGAACAACAGTGTAGACCTGGCCAGACTGTGCGGATGCATTGAATGATACAAGTGTAAACTGTTTGCAAATGTGAAATAAGGTCATTTAACATTTTAAAATTACCTACTGAATTTCAAAATTAGAAAGACATGTACGCATTTCTTTGAATTCATTCCTTTCCCTCATGGTGACACTTAATATGTTAAATAGTTAATAGAAAATAAAACATGTCTGCACTGTCTCATGTGAGGATTTTGTGTTAAGCTATTAAAACCATTAATTTAGAATGAAAAATGCCTGTACTTGTTCTTTAAAAAGAACCATTAATTAAGAACAGAACAAGTGTTCACCAGTTCCTGGCTGATGAGATGTTCAAGTTCCTCTGTGTCCCCTGTACCATCTGTATCTACCAACCGCTCCTGAAAAACATGTACTGTACCATGTGAGTTATCTGATTTCTGAAAAACATGTACTGTACTATGTTGTCAGATTTTTGGAAAACGTGTACTGTACCATGTGAGTTCTTTAACCTTAATCATACTACTCAAAGTTTGATAAGGGCCATTTTTGAAGTCTGTAATTATTATTGTTTGTGTTAACATTTTGAATAGTTTATGATATATTTAGATTTTTTTATCATTTATTTAACAAATCTGATGAATAAGTCATCCGAGTTGAGTTATTATACTGGAACAGGAGTGTATACATTATCTGAGTGGGAAAACTTACAAACTACAAAAGTGGCCCTTAACAAATTTTGAGTAGCATATGTATGCCTTTATCACATGGGTAGCCAGTGTAGATCCAGATCAGCTGGAAGATTGGGGCCATCTGATCAGGATATGCACTGTTCGCTTTTAGATCCATGGGGTTATTTCTGACCTAGAAGTTAACAAAGCAGATACTAGCAGCCTGGACACTGCCATCACATTAAAGGTATCTCTTTGAAGGAAAGGGATCACAACACCGACTATTGTTAGGCTGTAATCCATAACTTTCATTATGTACATGCCATTCTTCGCTAGGCATACGAGGTGGTTGTTCACTTGCATTTATGATCTGGAGGTACCACATAGATCTCCTGAAACATTTACAACTTGCTAGGATGCAAACCAACAGAACTTCAATAAATTGTGATAAATGGAGAGAAATTTAACCAATTATTCCATATATATACAGCTTTTTACGCATGTGCAAACAGTGTAGATCCAGATCAGCCGGCACATATGTGCTATCTGATCAAGATCAGCATTGGTCACTAATTGGTCAGAAAAAAAACTAATAAATAAAAAATATCAAGCAGTGCGGATCAGATCAGATGGCATGTATAAGCTGGCTGATCTGGATCTACACTGTTCCCCTATGCCATAAAGGAGTATATAATATAGAGTATAAGGGTTAATGTCACCTATACAATTTTAGAGATGGCAAAAAACCTTAGGTCTATAATCCTTAAGTTCAAGAATCTATTACAAAACCTTACCTTCAATTTGAAGACAGTCTGGTGATTTGGGTAGTACTTCTCTGCTTGTTCAATCCAAAACTGCAAACATAGCACATATGTTACACATGACACAACCCTTTACTCCATATATATTCCTTTTTACGCATGTGCGACTAGTGTAGTTCCAGATCAGCTGGCACATTTGTGCCCTCTGATCAGGATCTGCACTGGTCACATTTTGGTGAGAAATAACCTAACGAATCAAAAAGCAAACAGTGCAGATCCTGATCCCGGCTGATCTGGATCTACACTGTTCGCCCGTGCAATAAAGGAGAAAAGGGTTAATACCCATAGGTGAATACTTCTTTTATAGCTGTTAGGATGCTAACCACGGAGGAAAGGGATAACTAGCTATAAGCTTTCCATGTTTACATTTTCAATGCACACTATAGTTGGCAATGGATAAGAATTTATACTGCTTATTTGTCTAGTTAATGATTTGTGCTCAACCCTAGCAATAGGCAGCGTGAATGGTCATAACACTTCAACCTGGCCAATCATGCAATTTTTCATATACACTATCAGGGCTTTGACTGGGGTTTTGGGGAAAAAGGCCCATGCCCAAATTGTGAATGTTTTACATGGTATACAGTATTTTCACACCGTTTGAGTGCAGAACCATACTTTAATTGTATTGATTTATGTCTCTTTCTTGATTGTTTTTATTTAATTGTATTAGTGAGTCCATCCAAGAATCGGACTTAATAGAGGGAGGGGATTCACTGAATGTCAACGCAATAGTGGTGTTTGCCACTTACCTTAGCAATGTCTTTGTTTACATTGACACCCACATCAGCATACAGCTCGCAGACTGAAACATATAAATGAACAACCCATATGAAAATATTTTCTCTTTATAACATACAGTTCTCTAGAAACACAATTTCAAAACATTTCACTAAAACACAAATTTAATCCATCCCAATGTTTCAGGGGGATAAACCCCCCTTCTTCAAGGGGCTTTTACATGGAAATACTAAATGTTTACATATTATCATGTTGTAAAATGAAGGGTTTATCCCCCTGAATTGTTGGGATGGATTAAATTTGTGTTATAGTGAACTGCTCTTTATAACAATTGCATGAATTTCACTTAACTGACCTAAAGTGTACATTTTTGTATAGTATGGAATATCCACAAGAGTTGTGACTAAAACAATATTTCCGACATTTTTATTTTCTTGTTACAATTTTTTTTAGATCCACTTTTATCTACGTTAAATATTGTTATGATCTTACTGTCATCTTAAGGCTCATCAATTGATTGGTGGATTAAACTTTACATTAACAGGCTAAATCACATTACTGACTAGTGTAGATCCAGATAAGCCAACATATCTGTGCCATCTGATCTTGATCTACACCATTTGCCTCTTGGTCAGAAATCAGGGCTTTTTTTCACCATTTTGGGAATATGACCCATACCCCTGGAATTGGGAAATTTATCGTCGTTTTGCCAGAAATTAGTAATTTTTTTAGCATCATTGGGGAATAAGAAGTGTTACTGTTATCTGCTGTTTTTTTTAATCATTGCCATCCATATTTAATATTGTCAATAATTCCTGGCTTAAAGAGCAAAAGATGCAGTGCTGATGCTGTTGTTTTTCATCACAAATGTTTGTTTTGATTCAATTGGGAATTTTTGTTCTCAAATTGGGAAAAAAGTATATGTTTTGCCATTGGGAACATGACCGAATAACGGCTATAAAATCAACTGAAAAAAAGCCCTGGAAATAACCCGATGAATCATTAAGCGAACAGTGTAGATCCTAATCAGACGACAGAAGTAAAAGCTTGATCACCTGGAGTAAAAGGGTTATATGTAAAGCTATATATTTTTATACTGATAAATAAATCTTTCTAACATTGCATTACCTTTGAGAACAATATCCTTCTGTTCAGGATCCAAATCTAAAGACCTGAAATTAAAACAAAAGTGATTAAAAGGGGCATACAACTCTAAGGGGCAGACAACATTTATCAAACAACCCTGAGGGGCATACAACTCAGAGTGACAGTATAAAAGGATTAAAGAATCTGGTTAGAAATTATCTAGGAAACAGGGTCTGCATTATTGGTAATGTCTCCGGAACACATTACAAAGTATGTTCTTTTTCCCCTGAATGTGAGGCCTAAAAAAAAAATAGTTGTGTTTCTGGTGGCCCGACCGACCCTACATTTTTACCGCCGACCGTAACTTTTTTTTACTCGGAAAAAAATCGAAGCATCGTTGTGGTCTCCAGTCATCATGGATCGATTGGCCGAAGACGACAACGATATTTTGTAACGACGACATTTTGTTTAATTCGACAACGACGTTGCGTTTTATTCGTCTGCGAAAATCACAACCGCCGTAGTAAACAATCATGGCGGTCAGCGTTAGACAAACCGATAAAAAATATTTATACTTTTTGATCTGCCGACGATTTCATCGAAGAATTACGGAAGCAAATAGATTAAGATTTCGGTTCAAGATGCATACGTGATACGATGAAAATGCAAAATCATTGAACTTTGGCTCAAGGAGTTTACGATCTCGGACTTTTGTATGGTGACAAAAAAGCACTTATCAAATAATTTATTTAACTCAGCTTTGGTGGTAGTGATAAATCTTTTACCATCATTGAAGGGTTATGAATTAATTTGATTATGTGTTAATTGCAACAATATCATGAAAGTAAATCTGTAGATGACTTTGGTACACTTGCAAATGTGGTGTGCTTTATGGCTATAAGAAGTGGTAGACCTAACATGTAGGTAAGAAAATTACCATACATATAAAACATATTTTTCCAAACATGGACAAATCTTCAATATCTATGCGTTAAAAAACCTTACGGTATTATGCATGGTACATGGATACAATTCATATTATTTAGAAAATCTAAAATTTATGAAAATAATATGTTAAAATATCTATTATTTGATATAGTAAATAGATCTATAATTTTAATAAAACTGCAATTAAATAAATATTATAAGTTGATGTCACAAAATATAGTCTTAGCAGGCTGATTTTAGATCTACACTGTTTGCCCATATGATTTTTTGTGTATCTTTTTCGTATCTGTGGAGTAAAAGGTTAATACAAATAAAGGTTAGTAAAGTTTAATTTAGAGTTATTCACATACAATTTTGATTTCAGAATCTTGTTCCATCTCACATTATTAAATGACCATTGTTAATGTTGTATGTTGGTGTGAACCACATTTGGAGATAGTGGATTTTTTATTATGTCTGACACTTGAAAAATCTCACAAAATGTATTATTTAAAAGCAATGGTAAGCTGAAGTTGGTATTTTGTCAGGAACTATTCAAGCTTAACAGTTTTCTAGTTATGTAAAGACTAAAACAGGTTGACTGAAATAGTTTGGTGTAAATTTTGATATTCCCTCAATAGCGAGAATATACATGCTGTTATATACATGAATATCAATGGAAACAATTTTCAAGTTTAATTTTTATTTTCAAGTATTTGTGTTCATTACAAACAGTAGAACATAAAAACATGTACTTACCAGTTATTATTTTGTGCTATTGACATAAAAACAACATGGTTCGGAATAACAAGCTTAACACTTTTATCCATTAATAATGAAAAAAAAAAAATTTAAAAACAAAAAAAAAAAACCTACCTACCGACCCTGTTTTTTTGGCTACGTCACCAGAAACACAAGTTGTTTTTTTTTAGGCCTGAGCAAAATGTTGATCTGTTAATTCAGATGTCAGTTAAACCCATACAGGAAGACAGAATAAATTTGAGCACCTTTTGAAAGCTTCTAAAGCTTTGTTTTTATCTTTCTGTGCCTCATAAATCTGTCCCATCAACTTGTGAGCTTGAGGTACAGTCTCTCGCACACTCAGGAATGCCTGCAGGTATCTGAAAATACAGTAATACATTGTACAGTTAGGACAGAATTTAAAAAGTTTTTTATAATTCATGGGGCCAGACCTTGGATGTACTACATGGTGTTGCCTATAACAGTTTTTATTCCCAGAATTCCTGTTCCATACTTTACAAGGATATATTATCCAGCAAATTATTATTAAACAATTATCGTGCGTAAATTTACAATTTTGAAAGGCCAGCACCCCTTCCCAATTTTCTGATGAAAAGTCCTGCTGGCACATCAGTCGCAACTGATCGGTTCGCTTTTGATTCATTAGATTATTTCTGACAAATAAGTAACCGGTGTAGATCCAGGTCAGGACATACATCTGAATAAAATCTTTACTGATAGCAAGGAATAAAACCCATATATATATATGGAATGAAGAGTTAAATGAGGCGGTTCTTCCAAAACAGACTTTTACAACACCATGCTATTTTCTTCCCAAATGGAACACCATAAGCCTCTGCCCATCCAAGTCAGTGAAACAAAGTCCTGGTATCAATTTTATTCAAAGGAGTTTATTCAGAAGGTTAACCCTTTCCTCCATATATATGTATTTTATATATTTATATATGCGACCAGTGTAGATCCAGATCTGCCGGCACATCCGTCCCATCTGATCAGAATCTGCACTGGTAGCATTCTGGTCATAAATAACCTAACAAATCAAAATGTGAACAGTGCAGATCCTGATCAGATGGCATGGATGTGCCAGCTGATCAGGATCTACCCTGTTCACCCATGCAATAAAGGTGTGCCTATGGAGGAAAGGGTTAAAAACAGATTCAACAAGATCAGAACAACACTTGTACCTTTTCGCTGTCTCATAATCAGCAACATCAAAGTACAATTTTGCAAACTGGTAACCTCTTGAGTTTCTCTGAAACAAATTAACATACTCTGAAATGAGAAGTAGAATCAAATATGGCTGTAAATCATTTAGGGCTCAACAATTCAGGTGCTTTTAAATATATTTGATACCAGTTAAGTCCAGTAATTTCAACTGATGCTTATTTTTGCATTCTGATGCAATCAAATGACTTCAAAAATACTTTTGACCCTACTTAAATTTCAGCTTGCAAGAGAATTTAGGGAAAGTGCAGAATAGTATGAACAAAAAAGTATTATCTAATTGAAATGTTACCATTAAGCATTCACTCCACGAGATATCCCATGGTCTACATAACCAATAACTCTAAAAGCAAGCAGTGTAAATCATGATCAGACTTTGCATTGTGTGCGGACCCATCTTGATCTTACTGAATAAATGTTGTATCTAACTAGCCACAGACACACAGAAATATGTTCTGTTAAGCCTATATAGCTCTACAAACATACTGGCCAGAACAGGTGCCTGTGCAACTAGCTACAGAGTACAGGGGTCAAAGTTAGAAAAATGTAAAAGCCTGAAATAAAGCTGGGGGCCTGGTGCCGCCAGGGCCTGAGTAAAAGGTATCCCACAGATTTTTGCTATATTATAAGGTGATTGCCAGGTGGGGCTGGGGGGTGGGGGGGAATCAACCATGAGCAAACAGTAGCTTAACTTGTGGGGAAGTCAGTACACTTTAACCATATCACTGAAAAGTTTGCCCCAATAGCGAGGCTGTTGGAAGTGACCTTACTTCAATAACAACTGAGTTCAGGGGTTCCGTTAGCCAGCGCACGACCGTAAATTACGGCCATGAATAAGACCCGTACGCCTAAATTTATGATCAAAGACTTACTGCCAACTTCCAAAAATAATGAAGTACGCTGAAAATCACAACCAGTGATGTAGGCAGCCGCAGTTAATTTAAACTCCGCCTGCAATCTGCCAGTCACGCCAATCAATAGTAAATTGTAAAAACTGTTTTGTATACAACTCCTACAAAAAGAATACATCCCTATCAAAGTTACACATGTGCGTGTCAGTCTAATAATCAGCCTGTATTGAATATATGCAGACATAATGTGATGTTGTTTTCGATAATTGACAATGAACAGAAGATAATTAAATAGAGTAACCGCTAATTAACGTATTTTGCTTTTCATTTCTATCTTGTTGTGGCAAAGTGACCTCCCCTTATTTATGGAAAAGCGTGCAGGTAAATTACTCTATTTTGTTCAGTTGTTAAATGTCTTAAAGAGCGTTTGACAACACCCTATCAATGGACTCATGAAGCAACAGTAAGTAATAAGCGTTTTCTGAGACAGAATTATTCAGCCAATCCAACTGTGTCATGTGATCAGGCATGGGTATATAAGGTGAGTTGGCAGTATAATTATTCAGTATGTCTTTGGATGTTACTCAAGATGGATCTGAGAAAGCCAAAGCTAGCTAGATCCTGGAGAGACATACTCATTGGAGAACTGACTAGGACTTTGATGCTTATATCCTCTACATCAACTAGCTCCATCAGTACTCTCTGAGAACGCATTGCTTTCTAGAGGGTCGGACTAGTTATACTAGTTGGATTATAACCGGGCTCGTAATTGGAACTCCATTAGTTGAGTAACATTGGTTCAACAAGTATATACAATAGTTTGTATATAGTGTGACTTGTTGATGATAACACTGTCGGCCTATGTTGAGCTGAATATAGTAATACTGCAATAGTAGACTGACTTGCAGTATACCGTATAATGGGTTATTTTCGCGATTTTGTCGTAATTTAAATTTTTGCAGTTGTAATTTTAGCGAAAAGTGCGCTAACAGAAATTAACGCGATTGTTGTTGGGAATTTTTGGCATTTTTAATTTTAGCGAATTCACGTCTGTCGCGAAAATAGCGAAAATATTATGCTCGCGAAAAAAACCCATTATATGGTATTTGATGACCGTATGTGATGGTCATATTATTGTCAGTCGTATGATCTAGGTATTACGGTTAAAAACAGACAAATTGTTTTCTGTTGCTGATGATCTCTATTGCTTTAGTTTATAAGTATAACTAATAAGTGATACCCTTTGATGATCAAAGGTACTGATCATATTGTTACCAGCTAATTCATGACCATAGAGTTGTTGGTCATAAATTGCATGACAACCGGCTAAAGTCAAGCTGATTTTGTGTATTTAAAGATAATTATATGAGATTTGTTTTCACACATCTTAATCATTTAATCTCCATCATTTGTCTCCAATCAGATAGCCAAAGAAGGCAAAAGGAAAATTCTATTATATTGTAATCCATACCATCGGTACACGTTAGATTGTCTTGTTATCTGTTAGTCATATCTTAAATAACAAGGGTTTTGAAAAATCCACATCTGAACCATGGATTAAACTTGGGGCCCCTAGAATGCTAGTTGGACACTCTACCAGGTAGCCATAAAAGCTAGCTCCATTGCAATATAGTACAAGTGTGGTTGTAATTCAACCAGAGCAGGGTTATAGATTGGAATTTGTTCTTGAATTTCACTTGTGGAGTGATCTAGAGGTATTTAAACATCCCTGGCAGGGTCCCTCCAGGTTGGGTGCGATTTGTAACAAGGGTTTTGAACCAAGGATTGAACCCAGGACCCCTTGCATGCCAGTCCGACGCTTTACGTCGCCATAACAGCTAGCTCTATGGCGAAATAGTAAAAGTGCAGTACTATCTCAACCATAGCTGGGTTACATAAACAAAAAAAAACCTAGCACACTATTATGATCTGGGCTAGTTCAGTGTCATGCGAAGTGCTGAATGCCCGAATCTATGTATTTGGATAACTTTATGCATAACAACTAGGACATCTAGAAGATAAAGATGGCTATAGATTATTTCAAGATGTTCGTTAAGCATCTAATAAAAAAATCGAATAACTTTTATTTGTTACTGGGTTTCGTTTTGAACTTGTTTGTGAAAAAATGCGTAGAAAGATTAACTTAATTGAGTTCACCTCTTTCTCTTCCCTTATTCGGCTGAGTATGTGGGAAACATGTCTGTCGACATCTTTTTTCGTCTTAAACATTGTTTGGAGCTTGGTAATTTAAATTCTATTCAATGTTTTTATTCAAATTGACATTTTCGCCGGTAATCGCATGCCGGAAATGGAATTGTGCCTTTTACGACAAGGGATAAAATCATAACCGCACCAACATGCCTACGTGTTTAGTCTCCGTCATTGCTAATTTTGAGTTGATCACTTATTTTATAAATCCGGAAAAAATATTTAATTCTCCATGATAACGCATTTACTTTTTGACATCATGTTTATACACGTATTACAGAGGGACAATAATCTAACCACCTCGCAGATTATTTCTAAATGAGCTGAATAAAAACAAATATCCAGTTTTAAATCTCTGGAAAAAGAAGTAATCTTCTATGTTTAAAATAGAATTTAAACAATTATCACCTTTCTAGACTTCCGTCTGGTCAAATAATATAAATTATCGCGTTTAAATGGTGATACCAACACACAAATAAACTTTCCTTTGATTAAATTCTTTAATCAAACGAATTCTGAACAGATTTTGAAGAATCCTCTCAATGATTATATGTTAATAAAAGAAATATACAATGTTCACCATAAAACCAATTTCTACATTTATTGTATCATTAATGATTAAACATAAAATCCCTATTATTAAATTGAATTTCTGTACATCGTATACTGAAAAGTGTACGTTAAATGATGAAAATGTTAATTCATTTAGACAATAAAAAGGGTCTGTGTACAAAGCAAATCCACATTATGATAAACAAAACATGGATCTAAACGATACAAAAGTTATCTACATAGAAGAAAAGACAAATTAAATATGCAAAGACATTGAGTCCACTATAATTATAGTTCGTTTTTAAAGTCTCTTTGTGCGACGATTTTAATTTAACATTAGCTTATAATTATCAACTTTTTTGTGACTTAAAATGCCACATATATCTAACCTGATGATTTACTTGGGGTTCATAGTTTTTGGTAACAATTATTACCTTTTTAGACTTCCGTCTGGACAAATAATATTAATTATCGCGTTTAAATAGTGATATCAACACACAGATAAACTTCCCTTCGATTAAATGCTTTAATCAAACGAATTCCGAACAGATTTTAAAAAAATCCTCTCTAAGATTATAAAACACACAATAGTATGCCAAACACTGGCTGTATCCTTACCAAACTTTTATTTACTTTGTACAATCAGATTTTGATTTACAACGATAATGCAAAAACCTATAAGCAGAATAAATGCTAAATTTCATTGATATTTTTTTTAACTTATTTGTTTCCGCATATCAAATAAGTTAAAATTTGACTGATTTTTCAAAATTAAGTGTTTATATTTAGTTAAAGTTGTAACATAAACTTTCAAAATAAATCAACAAATTAATATTTAAATATCAAATCTGCATTTAATAGTTCAAAAATCTATTTTAACATATTATAATAGTTTTTAAAAGTAGGGGTCGAAGTGTCCAACCAGGTAGGGGTCGACGTGTCTTCAAAGCATGGGTCGAAATGGCAAGGGGTCGAAATGTCTCAGAAAATATATAGGGGTCGAAATGGTAAGGGGTCGAGATGTCCTGATACCGATACAGGTACTAATTGTTTACATGAACAATTTATTAACACAAAGCTTATTAAGTCATAAAGCTTTTGACCGACTTAGGGCAGGAGTGACATTAATGTCCAACTTAACACAGTATGTAATATTTAATACATTCATGGTCACATTATGTTAAATCTTACATCACCAGAAAGGTATTTTCAGCGCCAATTCATCTGTGAAAGAACAAATGAAATTGGAAACCCAAATTTTCAGCCAGTCCCGAAAAAGTATTCGGCGAGCGTCGTTGACGTCACTGCAGAAAACTGAAGTTGATAGCTAACTTTGAAGGTAAATATCTAAACAGCTATTTGATAAATCGAAAAACGGTTTGCGGATTCATGCTGGAATCATCGTCAATAAATACCATACCAAATTTCATAAAGAAATTCGAAAATTCGCAAAGTGTCGCGTTCCACCTTAAGTTGCATCAGCGAAATGGGATTATTTTGGCGGGAAAATAAAAATGTATTTTTGTTATACATTATAAAGCATTTAATAATTATTATTGCAAAAATTAATCTTAGTTGAATTTTAAACACATTTGTTGAGCAAAAGTATAATTTAAAAAACTTTTAATCATAAGCAAAAGTAATTTAATAAAAAATAAATCCATAAATATTCTTTCAAATGTTTTTGTTTTATTTTGATTGTCTGTTAGTGTATTTTGATATCAATTTTGATTTCAAAAAGTTTATTACAGCTAAATGATAAATTATTGATTGTTTTAAATTAACATTCATTTACTACGATTAACAACTAAATGATATTGTCTCTACAAGGGTGCGAACCCGCACCATCACGGGGATATCGCCTAGCCATGCAATTCCGACAATGTTACCATCTAAGCTAGCCGGGACAACCCCTCAAAAGGCTCCTCGGATAGCCATGCAAACGTTTTTATCACTGCCCGACAAAACTATGATTAAACTTTTACAAGCAATATTTATTTAATTTGTTTTTTAGAGGACAAATTCCAATATATGGAATATTTTGACTCAATCCTTGAAATGACGTCATAAAGTTGAGCAGACGACATTAATTTTTATGCATTTCGCGGTAAAAATACCATTTTATTGTCAAAATGTGTGACAAAATCAGATTTTAATTATAAGATATTGATTTATAGTTGTAAGTTCTTTCTAAATTAAGTAAAAACTAAAATATCACTTAAAATGACCGAAGGTACCTTTTTCCATGACGTGCCCCAATTATTATAAAGACTTAAATAAATTAAGGCGCTATATGGCATTTGTCATTGCACTAACATTGTAGATCCCTGCAGTTTTATGTGTTTTTGAGTCTTTTGCTGTAGGAGGCAAAGCGTGTGACCATTCATCTTCAGCTCGTGTCGGAGTAGGTTGTTGGTAGACAACGCCGGGAGGCTTATATCGCAATAAACGGTAGGATATGTTCCTTTTGGGACCAGTATGACGACCACAATATTGTGTATGAAGATTTCTTGAAACAAGTTGGTCATATTTAGTGTTTAGTGTACTTTTAGAGAATATACGATGTGAACTCTGAAGACAATTGTGATGTTGTTTGTAAATATTTATTGAGTTTATTTTTGTACATATTTATTATGATGTTGCACTGTAAAAGTACCAGCTCGGGGTTTTACTATGATTTTATTGGTACTAAATGTATTTGCTAAGGCTTATATGTTTTTACGCATTTAATTGTGTTTACGTATTTGTCTTTTTTGGTTGAACTCTAAATTATGTTCAAAACTTACAAGAGTTCTTCTTTTTTTACCAATATATCTCTACAATACGTTTATAAACACATCAAAAATCAATGCATAACATGCAAAATAAAATGATTTTTCCAGGATTTATAAAACAAGATGTCCACAAAAAATAAGGGGTCGAGATGTCCTAGATGTCGAAATGGCAGGGTCAAGATATCTAAGGGGTCGAAATGGTTTGGGGCTGAAGTGTCCGACAGCGTAAAATATTGCATGCACGATTTGATTGTTATCCAGTCAAAACGGTCCCAAGTCAATACGTCTCCAAATCAAACCTCCCCCATTCAAAACGGCCTCATTTTGGTCAAAACGTCCCAGTTTAAAAATGATTTTTGGTGAAAACGACCCCTTGCATCTATAACTATTTACATATGAGACATTTAATAAGAAACTAACTAACAGGGCAAAAGTATTTTTCAATTAAAAAGAAATATATAATAATAAAAAAGGGTTTTTTTAGTGTTACAGTTAAATATCAACAACAACAATCTGTTTTAATACTGCTGGTTTCTTAATTGACTTTAAAATGGAATAGGGTTTTGACCAAATTATGACCGTTCTAACTTATTTTTAAGAAAAGGGGTGCGTTTGACTTCTAAAGGGGTAGGGTGCGTTCTGACTTGTGGCCGTTTTGACCGGTAACCGTTTGATTGAGCCTGTTCACTGTCCGTAATGGAAACGCAAATGAATGCCCACGCGGCCTAATCGCACAATTTTTCCACTTAAAAGGAGTCTGACTCGATTATGTTCAAAACATTCTGTACGAAAACCCATCCATGTTTTTATCTAATGAATACATGTATACAAGAATGCAAGTATGAATACAAGAAGTTTCTGAACTAGATAAAACATATATGATTAACTGCAGAAAAATTATTCATATTTTTATGATATTTATTTTGAATGTCTTACGTAATTTTAAGGCTTACGAGTCCATTGACTTCCAAAGAAGATAATAGCGCAGGGATGCAGTCTACTTTTGCTGATGGTTGTGTAATTTGAATTGACTTCATGTAGTTCATGTAGTTCATGTAGTTTCGAAGCCAAAGCACCAGATGATGCTAAGCATATTGCTTCTTAGGCCCATTTTAATTTTGTTTTCCCTAATTGGTACTGAGTTTTGGTTTAGTTTATGGAATACATACCAAATTTATATTCCAATGTGTCATAAAATTGGTATTTACATTCTGTCACATTGATAATATTATCTTATTTAAATACAAGACACATTAAAATTAATAAAACAATAAAAACAATGCACGTTGAGAACACAATGTTTATATATCATATGATTCATGTAGTTAATAATTGGGGTTGTAGCACTGGGCTATGAATTTTGATTGGTCTTTCCAGTTTTTATTGAGCCTAGACTTAAAGCAGTTGAGAGTCTGCGCTTCTATTGTATCAGTGGGTAAAGAATTCCATGTATCTACCACCCTATGACTAAAAGTATTTTTTCTTAGGTTTAATCTAGCTCTAGGCTTATATAGCTTTTGAGTATTCCCCCTTGTATTACTGTTATCTCTAAAGGAAAGAATATTTATGGAAATCCTGTCCAGCCCATGCCCAAGCTTGTATACTTTAATGACATCCGCCCTGGCCCTCCTGTACTCCAATGTTGGCAAACCAAGTCTTATTAATCTTTCTTTGTATTCTAGCCCTTGCAGTTCTTGTAATATTCTAGTAGCCCTTCTTTGCAAATTTTCTATAGCAATAACATTTTTTTTGTATCTTGGGGTCCAAATTACAGAGGCATATTCTAAATGCGGTCTTACAAGGGACTTATAAAGTTGTAAAAACATTTCCTTATTCATATACGTAATTTTCTTTATTATCAGCCCCAAGTTCCTGTTAGCTATATTTACTTTAGTGTTAATGTGTTTGCTAAAAGTTAATTTGTTATCGAATATTACCCCCAAGTCTTTTTCTTCAGTTATTTGTTCGATTTTATGGATTTTATTTTCAGAGTCTTTTAAATAATATTCACTAATAGGCTTGTTTCCTAGGTGCATTGTTTTACATTTCTTTGTATTGAATGTCTTTTGCCATTTATTAGCCTTTTATTTATTAGACTGTTTCACTGCGCATGTATGTACTTCATCACTTTATTTTCTAATAACGACGGAGAAAGAGTCTATAATTTGAATGTCACCGCATCATTTTTTATCTATCATTTCCCGCCACTCTTTGCTTTATACCGACTTCCGCTTTCCGCCGTCCGAACACTTCCGATTAAACGGTGAACAAAAAATCGAAATTTTCAATCGAAAACGTTCACCTGAAGGCAGCACTGATCGAGTGCCATGCAAAATATACCCCTGCAAGTAAATAAGTTGTATTTCCACAATGTTTTGAATCAATCAGGTCCTTCTCCATATTATGATAACATCATCATTCCGTTACTACCGCGTTCCCGTAAATCGTGACTCCGAAGCAGAAAATGGCGTCATCCTTATGTGTTGCTTAATGCATGCTGTATTTATGACAATGCTGACAGTTCGGTAATTGCATGTCAATGTATTGTGTAGGACTTTCGGTTGCTTTAAATATGTAGGGTGAAAATGATGGAGAATAAAAGTTGCTTAAAGCGAAAACTTTAAGGGAACACATCCAGTTTAGCGGACCCCAACATTTAAGTTTAAAAGCAAATTCTGATAGGTCAACTTCCAAACAAATTACGTCAAAGCGTTTAAATGAGGCAACTGCCCCCATACCCCAGTTTCTCGAATGCCACTGGGCTTTTTGTAATTTGAATACCTGGGGTCCGCTAAACTAGATACAACCCAACTTTCGGTTTAATTGTTTACAGGAAAGGCTATAGTGTTAAATATGCCACTTCATGATTGGTAGTCGATAAAAACTTGAGCTGATTTGATGACGCCTCTTGCTAATCAACATTCATGAACTTTTGGATTACACTTCAAATAAAGAAAAAAGTATTTTTTACCAAAGGGAAAAAATAACATATTTTGCTTGGGGATGACGTTTCTCTGCATAAAAAAACTGTCTTGTGTACTCAAAGGAGGTTTCAATATGAACAAATCATTGTTTTATAGGTTTAAACAGTGATGGCTAGTCAACAGAAACTTGTAAATGGCCTTGATGTGGCATCACATATGGCACCTACTGGAGGCGGTGGTGATGCGTCTGAAGTGTCACCTGCTGGAGGTGGGTTTAGACATCAGCTTCCTCAGATGACTGTCATGACCAAAAACCCAAAGATTGCTCACAGTAAAGCTGCTGCCAACACAGATGTTGTAGGGACTGAACATTCGACAACAGATGTGGAGGGTGTGGGCAAGGTTGTGCATATAGGTATGTTTAACCTGTTTGACATGATTCTTTTTCAGTTGCACAGTGACACGTCTTTGGATAGTAGCATTTTTAAAACAGGTTGGCATAAACTCTGTCTTTATCAAGTTTTTCAGCCAAGTTGGTTATAGGAAAATTCATAGGGTTTTTACAGGCAATGAAATGTTTCCATACTTAAAAATTTTTCCCATTTAATGACCACTGTGTTGGTAGATTTTTCCAAATGGGTTTTCTCTTTTCATGCAATACTCTGCCAGCTTTGTTTTTAAATGATTCAATTGGCTGTTTTGTGCAAACCATTGTGGACAACATAAAGATTACAACAAATATTGACTCGTTAAATAACTTACAAAGGGCATGTACCGTATTTTCCCGCTTATAAGACGTGGTTTTTTCCTTGGAAAATAGCCTTAAAAGTAGGGGACCCGTCTTACAAGCGCGATCTTCAAGAAGACCTCATTTTTTGGCAGTTTTTTTTTTAACAGTTTCTTATATAACATACAATTTTTTTAAATCTTGACATTATCTATCAATAATTGTTCGGTAACTAATTTTCGACGAGCAGTTTTAATTTAGGTTAGACCGATTTTTTTTCTTGGTTTAGTAATAAAAAATTTATAAATCTTTTTCATATTGAAGATATAATTTGGAAATTATTGTTGACAGCATTCGATGTTGATGAAAGCAAAGTTTGTTGTAAGGACTATTATTTATTATGATATAATTAACATAGATCACTCTTCAACTTGGCCAGAGTAATAATGCTTATTGAATATTTTAGCCAGTTTGCATATTGTTATAATCTCAAATTTCCCCACTGCTTTTCAGTTTGTAGAAAATTGTCAGAGCCGTCATAATTTCCTAAGGCTGTGTTGTTTGAATCTGTCACCAGGTATTGTAAATTGATTAAAAGACATTGCTGTCAACACCTCTTGCAAACTCGAAAATTCAGATTATATGACACAAACTCTACATGAATTGAAGTTACAGGATACAGTTTGTTTGCCCCGAGGCTTGATTGTTCTTGCTCTTCGCCTTTGACAAAGTTTAATTGAATTTAACATCCGGACAATTGATAAATATTCGATTGTCAAACGCTTGCATACGGGCAAAGACTGAAATTAACAGTAAAATGCGCTGTTTACCAAAAAATTTGCTAATTTTTTTTGCGAGATTAACACTTATTAGAATGTGTATCAATGATGGAGCTTCGATAATATTACACTTGCCGAAAACATTGCCGATTATTCGCCGATTTTTTTTTTGCGAAATTCACAGTAATAAGGATATGTTAATGACGGAGTTTCAAAAATATTTAATTTACCGAAAAATTTGCCGATTTTTCATCCATGTTTCTCGGAATTCACACTTATTAGGAAATGTTCCAATGACAGAGCTTCGAAAAATAATAAATTTACCGAAAAAAATGACGATTTTTGCCGTTTTTTTTTTTTGAAATTCACACCTATTAGGATATGTTCCAATTACGGAGCCTAAAAAATATTAAATTTACCAAAAAAATGCCGATTTTTTGGCTAAATTCACACTTAATAGGATAAATTCCAGGTACGGAGTTTTAAAATGTTACATTTGCCGAAAATTTCGCCGATTTTTTTTTGCGAAATTCAAATATTTTGGGTCCGATCTCACTGAAATTTCACCCTGTCTTATAAACGGGTCTATAAAAAAACTCAGATTTCAGCGGCAAAATAGAGGTCCCGTCTTATAAGCAGATCGCCTTATAAGCGGGAAAATACGGTATACATAAATATATATCCTGCATGTACTATGCTCTTTTAAATAGTTGATCTACAATTTCCTCTTCCTACTTTTAGAATGAAGTTTATATCATTTTAGATTTACTTCCTTGTGCATCCAAGAGCTTTTAAAACTATGATATTTTTAAACTGTATGAAAATTGGTATTAAACTAGCTCTTCTGTCTTTCATAATCTTATCAAGTGTGTACACTAGTGACAATATGGTCATTGCACTGACTTAAGTCTTGTTTATTTTATGCTACTAAAATTCAGGGATTCCAATAAATGCAGATTCTTGCAAGCAAATTTGTAATTTCCTTTTTTGACCACACCTTATTCTGAGCTTGTGGTCATCTTGATGCAAGATGATTTCGGAAAAGTGGTCAAATTTTTCTGTAACAAAGAAAGATTTTGTGTCTTGTTCATTCTAAATGTGAAGTAAATATTTATTTAATCATTGGAAAAAACAGTTAAAACAGTTTTGTAGTTAGTAAAAGATTATTGAATACAACACATATGAAACATAATGATCTTAAATTGTGAATGTTGGAAACCAAACAAACACTAATTAAAGAGCTGACCTCAAAGAAATGAACACCTCATCATATGTTTTATTTGTTCATGTTGGAAAACAATGTTAAAAGTTTGTACTTAAACAGGTAATTTGAAAAATCTGTCTTATGTTTTTCCCCACGTGAAAACTCTCAACAGGGGTAAAAAAAATGTGTTTTTCAAAAACTGTTGAAATCCCTGTTTAAAGCAAGTGAGTTTTCCTACCATTTCTGCATTTCTGATGTTTTTCATCTGGGCTTAAGATTATCAAACTGCAGTTTGAAATCGGTCTAAAATCTCAAGCATATGATTGGCTGAAAAAGTGACCAGTAACCATTTCAGCCAATCAGATGTTTGAGATTTAAGACTGGTTTCCATTCTCAGTTTTATAATCTTCAGTCCAGATGAAAAACATCAGAAATGCAAGAAATGGTAGGAAAACTCACTTGCTCTTGACGCCTGATGTATAATGGAATTACTTCAGGCTCTGAGTTGATGGAAGTAGACGATTCCGCAGAGAAGTTATTAGATCAGTTAGAAGGGGATCCAAGCAATGAGAAAGAAAATGCTGTAGAGACTGCCGAACCATCCAATAACAATGGAGTTGATACGGACTGTGACAAAAATGATAAAGAAACTATACAGAATACAAATGATGTAGGTGATACTATTACTGAAACTAATTCAGAAGAGACTAAAAACAAAGAGAAAGAAGAAAGTGAAGAAGTTCAACAAGATAAACTAGGTGAATTGAAAGCAAAGACAGAACCACGTGCAAAGCGAAAATCCACATCCCCAGTAAAAGCTGACAAGGTATCGCCAAAAGTTGAACCTGAATCATCACCATTAACAGAAAACACCCCAAAAAGAAGGAAGTCGACAAAAGAGGTCGCTGCTCCAAGTAAATCTGAGTCAATATCGTCATCGGATGAGACAGGAAGTCCAAACAAGCGGCAGAGAAAGCCAAAGAAGTTTGAAGATGAGGAAGTTGCCGCAACTAATACACCTAAAACGCCAGTGGAAAAACTCGCCAAACCTAAAGTAGAGGCTACACCAGAATTGGAGGCAAAATATCCAGGTAACTGATGGTTGTATCTTTTTAAAAAATCACAGGTTTATAAGACTCCATATCATATGTGCAACCAGTGTAGATCCAGATCAGCTGGAACATTGTGTCATCTTGTCTGCTCTGGTCACATCTATGTAAGAATGACTCTAATGAATCTAGAAACGAACATTGCAGATTTAGATCAGACTGCAGGGATTTACTGGCTGATCTGGATCTACACTTCTGCACAAGCAGTAAATTGCGTGTATATGGGGTAGAGGGTAAAGTGAAAGATAACTCTCGTTATGTTGCATTGGGTAGCATGACTGTGGGTGATGTGAGAACATACAGTGTTTTCATTAGGAATTAGTCCATGATGTTCAATTAAAATTTTAGGAGGCCTAAAGTATCAAGCTCCTGAGGAAGGGATACGTTAGAATATGCTCCCTTGTAAAAATTTAAAAATGAACTTTCAAAATCTGACTGTGTACACCAATCGTTGGATTTTCTTTAGGGATGGAACCAATACTGTAATCTGGGTTCGAATATTCACATGTGTTACCCAGGCAATATTTTATGCCAGCTTGCGTTTTACGTCAATGTTTGTGATCGTTTACTCACCGTGTATGTATATACATGTATTCAACTGCCTAACTGTATTCCAGGTAGGCAGTGACGTATCTTGTATTGTGTGGTTCAGTGAGTGAGTGGTTGGTGATCGATTTCACAATAAGAAAATAACACGCATGAATTCCCAAACCCCACGAAACCCTCTTTGTTTACCTTTTCCGTCTATTTTCCCGGCACTCCGACTCTTACCTTTGTGGGATACAGATCAGATTTAACTTGCAGTTTATCTGTTATTGTAATAGATCTTATTCCTTAAGTATACCAATTGATTGCATATTTGGTATATTCATTGCTTAAGGTTTGATTAAAACTATACCACAGATCCTGGTAAGAATTTATTTAATGCTTTACGAATAGAACAGTTATATGTGAATTGCTGAAGTAATACGTTGATTCCGTTGCAATTCTGTGATTTTTTTATCTTGTCTATTTCATGAATGTAAATATTCATTCTTTATGTTTTAGGCTATTTATGTATTATTACATAAATTCTAAACAATCAACAAGTGGTTTGTCTTGAAACCCTGCCCTGGTTACACATAGAATATCCAAAGAAACTTGGCATAATTCATAAAGCAAGAATGATAACTCTGATGTTTTTAATTTCTCTCTGTATGTTGAAAAATAAGTGTTATTTTCTGCATGCACATGTTGACTCCATCTGGCACTGTTTTTGACTCGCATTTAACTGATATTCTTAGGGAAACAGATGTTTAAACTGTAAATGAACCTAGTGAAACAGCTGTTAAGTCTGGTGTGATAAGACATGAATATAAGTCATTTAACAGACATTTAATTCACCGGGGATTGATCGAGAAGAAAATTGATGGTTTATCCACAAATGGTCCTGTAACTAGCTTAAAGTAATGTCGTTACTTAGCTTTACTTTGTTTTAATCATTTTGACTATTTAATACAATAATCATAATTAGTGAGTAAGTAATAATTTATAAATCATGCTCTCTGAAAGAGAAATAAAGTTTAAACTTATTTATTTTACAGTGATTGTGAAACATATTATTCAAACTTTTATAAAATATACACAATGACTGCTTCCTTGGTTGCCAACCAGTTCTTGCACGGAATGTGGATTGGGGAAACTGCAGACGAATCTCAAAGAGAAAAAGAGAAATTTAAGATCCTTGATTATTATGTTAGACCAAATCACAACAGGTTTTCAATGTGATTATATTTGCAAAATTGTTTAATTTATTTCAGTGAAGTGGCTGGTTGGAGATTTGGTCTGGGCCAAAGTTGCTACACACCCATGGTGGCCGTGTATGGTATCGTATGATCCGTTTTCTGCAGTCTACACTAGAATCCACAGTAAGACTTTGTTTTGTATAGTTGAGGAGTTTTGCTATTTCATCACAGATGCTTTAAATTTGATGAAAATTACCATTTTGCAAGAACTATGCTTCTGTTGCTATGTTTTATAATTCTCAGACGAGAAAAGTCCTTTTTTCACCAGATATTTGTCCCATTCTCTTAATCAAGTGCTGTTAACAGGCACCTGCCTATTCCAAGTTCTTTCAAATCATGAAAGTTTTCTACTATCACCAAATGTTCAACCAGACCATACTCGGGCTAATCTGCTTATCTACAGATATGCTGGCTAATTTTGATATATGCTAGTAGCACTAGATATAAGACCTTTATATGGAGTAAGTGGTTAAAGAAGCATCTATGCATGTATATTTTGTTTTTAGGAAGTAGGGAATATCATGTCCAGTTTTTCGGAGATGCTGCGGAGCGGGCCTGGATCAGCATGAACAACTTGCTGGAATTTCAGGGAAAGAAACATTTTGATGAGTATGTGGAAGGATTGTATAGTGCGGCAAAGAATGCAAAAGAATCCAAACGTTTAAAGAAATGGTACGGTGTTCTGCCTAATCGGCTGAAGGCGGTAACGATAGGTATAAACCAGGCGGAGGAGGCCATGTTACTTACAAGGCAGGAACGTAAAGCTAAATATACATTTGTTTATCAGTTACCTAAGAGTAAAGTGACAGAATCGGTCAATGCAAAATTAAGTGAACTTGAGGAAGACTTAAAGATTATACAGCGTGCCGAGAAAGGTAGCACGCCCAGTGAGACAAAGCGTGCTACAAAACGGAAACATGATGAAGTAGCTACGCCAACTCAGACACCAAAATCTGGCGGGAAGAGAAGAAAAGTTGAAACCCCAGCTGCACAGGAAAAAACTGAAACCCCTGTTAAAAGTGGGAAAAAACCCTTAAGTGTATCAAGACCTGTTTCAGGTATAGAGGGATGTTTTGAAGTGTTCTGTCAGAAAGAGCGAGAGAATGTGCTAGCAGAGCATCCTGAGTTTTCTGACGAAATGCTCCTGGACTATTGTAGACAGCAGTGGTGTATGATGAGTAAAAAACAGAAGGGGAGATACAAAAGTAAATACACGGATACAGAGGAGTCAGGTAAACTTAATCCATTATTTATATCTCATGGGTGAACAGTTTCGATCCAGGTCAGCGGGCACAGTCGTGCTGTCTAATCAGAATCTTAACTGTATGCTGTTAGATTCCAGTGTTTTTTTTTCTCTTTTGGGGGAAGGGGGTCGCAGCCCTTTGGAGGGGGAAAATTGAGACGCGACCAAAGGAAAGGGGGAATATTTGGAAGATACTTGCAGCCTGTCAAACACAACATAACAAAGTATTAACTGGTCTTTTAATTCAAAGAAAGTCAGTGGTCTACAGTGAAATGTCTTTTTCTGTCTGCAAATTTATCAATTATTCTTGTCACTGTATTGTCCATCAGTGGGGTATCCATTAAACATATCCAAAATTCAGATTTATCATCTTCTTTATCGAACGGTGCTTAACAGACTCCGGCAAAGGGGGAATTTTTTATGGATGTGGGAGAAAAATATATACTATTTTGAGGGGGGAATGGGGCCCAATTTCTCCAAATATTTGGCATAAAAAAAACACTGGATTCATTAGGTTATTTTGGACCAAGAGATGAACATTGTAGATCCAGATCAGATGACACAGATGTGGCAGCTGATCTAGATCAAAACTGGTCACCAATTTGATAAAAAGCTTATACATGTATATGGTGTAAATTGTTAATAAACCCAGCCAAAACCCCCTTGAATATTGTTCAGTTGCCACAAGCATAAATGTAATTCTGAACAAAATGAAAGCTGGTAAATGGATTTTGATTGTAAAAAAATAGCAAGGTGTAGGTACAAAATGAAAGCAGAAATTATTGATAAACAAGAAAATGAACAAAAACAGTTCTTTTTGGCTCAGAACATTTTTCAAGTGAAGCAAACACTGCATTCACTCAAGTACAGTGTATATCCAAACACCATGCAGGTTCCTAAACTAGCATTTGATTTTAGCGCCACCTATAATTTCTTTCTTGACATGCCCGATAACTAGTTCTTGTTTTACTCTATTCTTTTGTAGGGCTTTTTTTCACTGCCAGGGGAAGGGGCCCAAGCCCTATTATTTTGGGGAAAATAGCGTGATTTTTTCCGAAGGGGAATGAAAAAACCTGATGTTAAGTTACTTTTTGGGGAAAACTGCATGATTTTAAAGAAATTTTCTGAGGGGAAGGCGCCCATAAATGGCCCCTACTAAAGAAGCAGTGCTTTTTCATCTAGTCTCACGGGGCCGATAATGGGCCCCATTCCCAATGCCAAATAGGGACCTTTTGTCCCAATTTCAAGAAAAAAATTCCCAAATTCAAGAAAAAAAATCCCATTTCAACAGAAATAACTATTGTGACTATAAAATAGAAACAAAAAAGAGAATACATATAACCAAGGGACTTTTCAAATTACATCATTAGTTTGTTTACTTTTCATCAGTGATCTGCGAAACCTATATTCCTCGAATCTATGTATGCAACCTGTGTAAAACCATTCTATACCGTGAAATTTTTTTTCCAAATTTGAGCAGGGGCCTTTTTCCCAAAAACCCCTGAAAAAGCCCTGAGAAGGAAAAAAGCTCTATTATGGCATGGGCAAACAGTGGAGATCCTGATCGAGAGCATGGATGTGCCAGGGAGATCTGGATCCACGCTGGTTGCACGCACATAAAAAGACATATATACTCAACAAAAATAGAAACCTGACACTTTATATTTGGTGTATTTTCCTGGAATCAGATTTAAAGCTAATTGAATTGTGGTATGTAATAAAAATTGTGCATGTTTTGAACTTAATTATGCATTTTGATATTTTTGGTGCATTAAACAAGTGATTCAGTGGTTATTTTCTTTTGTATGGTGCAAAAATATATAGATTTTGAATATGCACCTCATACTTATTCAAAGTTACAGTGTCAGGTTTCTTTTTTTGTTGAGTATATGTATGGAGTAAAAAGTTAAATAGAAATGTTTGATCAGAATTCAGCGGAGATGTGTCACCAGTCAGTGGGAGACGGCGAAAACCATCACAGAAAGTGATCGAAGCAGAAGAAACTAACAAAGTTGTGGAGGACGTTACGTCCATTCCAAGGAGAAAGTCCGTCACGGCCGAGAGTAAAGGGAACAAACCAGGGAGTGCAGTGAAGGAGACAAAGTCAAGAAAGTCTGTAGCATCAGCAGAAACTGTCAAAACTGCACCAAATACACCACAAGCGCAGCTAGACAAGAAAGAAACAAAGGTATTAACCTTTCATTGATTTTATATAACTAGTCTCTTATGTGTGACCAGTGTAAATCATCCTGCAAATCATTGCAGTCTGACCTTGATCTTGATTTTAATATTTAACCCATTACTCTATATTACAGGCTGTCAACCGATTCCTATATTACTCCTATATTTTGGATCAGAATCCTATATTCTGATAAACCTCCTACCGTATTTTCCCGTTTATAAGGCGATCCGCTTATAAGACGGGACCCCTACTTTGCCGCCAAAATCTGAGTTTTTTTGTATAGACCCGTTTATAAGATGGGGTCAAATTTCAGTGATTTCTGTCCCGAAATTTTTGAATTTTGCAAAAAAAATCGGCGAAATTTTCGGCAGATGTAACACTTTCCAAGCTCCGTAACTGGAACATATACTAATAAGTGGGAAATTAAGCCGAAAAAATCGGCAAATTTTTCGGTAAACATAATATTTTCGAAGGTCCGTAATTGGAATATTTACAAATAAGTGTGAATTTCGCAAAAAAAAATCGGAGAAAAATCGGCCTTTTTTCGGTAAATTTGATATTTTCGTAGCTTTGTCATTAGAACATTTCAAAATAAGTGTGAATTTCGAAAAATATCGGCGAAAAATCGGCAAATTTTTCGGTAAATTTAATATTTTCGAAGCTACTTCGTTCACATATACTAATTACTGCGAATTTCGCAAAAAAAATCGGCAATGTTTTCAGCAAGTGTCATATTTTCGAAGCTCCGTCATTCATACATATTCTAATAAGTGTTGATATCGCAAATAAATCGGCAGATTTTTCGGTTAACTTAATATTTTAACGCTCAGTCATTAGAACATATCCTTAAAAGTTTTAATAAATCTTTCTCTATCATGATATCTCTAGGATTGTTAATGATTGTGTATCATCACTGCGCATTTAACGGTTAATTTCAGTCTTTGCACGTATGCAAGCTTTTGACACTCGAATATTTATCTATTGTCCGGATTTTAAATACAATTAAACTTTTTCAAAGGCGAAGAGCAATAACAATCAAGCCTCGGGGCAAACAAATTGTATCCTGTTACTTCAATTCATGCAGTTTGTGTCACATAATCTGAATTATCGAGTTTGCAAGAGGTGTTGACAGTATGTCTGTTAATCAATTAACATTACCTGGTGACAGTTTCAAACAGTTTTAGGCAATTAAAACAGCTGTGACAATTTTCTACAAACTGAAAAGCATTTGGAAATTTTGAGATTATGCAAACTGGCTAAAATATTCAATTAGCCTTATTACTCTGGCAAACATGAAGAGTGATCTATACTAATTATATCATTATAAATAGTAGACCTTACAACAAACATTGCTTACATCAACATCGAATACTGTCAACAATAATTTCCAAAGTATATCTTCAATATGAAAAAGATGAAAAAACATTTATTTCTAAACCAAGAAAAAAACGGACAAACTTATATTAAAAATGCTCGTCGAAAATTAGTTACCGAAAAATTACCGTTATAAAATCGCAAGATTTGAAAAAAATCGTATGTTTTTATAAGAAACTTTTGAAAACCTGTCCAAAAAATGAGGTTTTCTTGTAGATCGCGCTTATAAGACGGGTCCCCAACTTTTAAGGCTATTTTCCAAGGAAAAAAACCCGTCTTATAAGCGGGAAAATACGGTATATTCCTATATTTCTCCTATATTTTTAAGTATATTCCTATATTTTTAGCTCACCTGAGCCATAGGCTCATGGTGAGCTATTGTGACCCGTCTTTGTCCGGCGTCCGGCGTCCGTCAACAATTTCCTTTAAACAACATCTCCTCTGAAACCACATGATGGATTTTAACCAAATTTGTCCTGAAGCATCCTGGCACTGATGTCTACAAAAGTTGTTCAAATCATGACCACAGGGTCAAGGTCAAGGTCACTGCTGCTAAAAATAGAAATTCAGTCTTTGCTCAATTACTTGAGTTTGCTTAGGGTCATTGACTCCAAACTTGGTGTATGGGTAGCTTATATCAAACGGCAGCTTGGGGTTGCTACCCAGGTGTCTGTGATCAAGGTCACTGTTGCTAAAAATAGAAATTCAGTCTTTGCTCAATTACTTGAGTTTGCTTAAGCCTATTGACTCCAAACTTGGTGTATGGGTAGCTTATATCAAAAGGCAGCTTGGGGTTACTACCCAGGTGTCTGTGATCAAGGTCAAGGTCACTGATGCTAAAAATAGAAATTCGGTCTTTGCTCAATTACTTGAGTTTGCTTAGGCCTATTGACTCCAAACTTGGTATATGGGTAGCTTATATCAAAAGGCAGCTTGGGGTTGCTTCTCAGATGTCTGTGATCAAGGTCAAGTTCACTGTTGCTAAAAATAGAAATTCGTTCTTTGCTCAATTACTTGAGTTTGCTTAGGCCTATTGACTCCAAACTTGGTATATGGGTAGCTTATATCAAACGGCAGCTTGGGGTTGCTACCCAGGTGTCTGTGATCAAGGTCAAGGTCACTGTTGCTAAAAATAGAAATTCAGTCTTTGCTCAATTACTTGAGTTTGCTTAGGCCTATTGACTTCAAACTTGGTGTATGGGTAGCTTATATCAAAAGGCAGCTTGGGGTTGCTTCTCAGATGTCTGTGATCAAGGTCAAGGTCACTGTTGCTAAAAATAGAAATTCAGTTTCTGCTTAATAACTTGAGTTTGCTTTGGCATATTGACTCCAAACTTGATGTATAGGTAGCTTATATCAAAAGGCAGCTTGGAGTTGCTACCCAGGTGTCTGTGATTAAGGTCAAGGTCACTGTTACTAAAAATAGAAATGCAGTTTCTACTTAATTACTTGAGATTGCTTTGGCCTATTGACTCCAAACTTGGTATATGGATAGCTTATATCTAGAGGCAGCTTGGGGTTGCTACCCAGGTGTCTGTGATTAAGGTCAAGGTCACTGTTACTAAAAATAGAAATTCAGTTTCTACTTAATTACTTGAGATTGCTTTGGCCTATTGACTCCAAACTTGGTATATGGAT